>CM060655.1:7092500-7417500 GCA_030686955.1 Odontamblyopus rebecca
GTATTGATTATGAAAGTGCGGTGTTAAAATCGGATTGAACAGAGTGAATGTCGTTTGTGAGTGGCTTTTTAAAATGTATTTTATGTGGTTATTGTTATTATTTTTCATTTTAGTGTCCATCTCAGTCCAGAAGTGTGCTGTTATAAGAAAACAAATGACCCTTTCAACTGAATCCAGTAGAGACTCATATACACATTCAAAAGATAATGTTTTGTATTCGAGGTGTAAAAAGTTGGAATATAGATGAAAGGATGAAAAACATTTGTGATCAAAACAAGGAAAATTAAGTCTTTGCCTAAATGTTATAGTACTTATGTGGGAGCATTGAGATGTGCAAACTAAATTTTGAGAATTCTGTCTGCGTATATCAAAAATATACATGTAGTTTTCACATTTATTTAAAAGTATTAAAAACCCAAACTTGTTTTTTAGGGGGTTTTGCCCTCTGCTGGCAACAGTGGGTATTGACGCATGCTGAAATCGTGACAAAAGCATGGCTAATACTGTTATATACCGTATATGCTTTACTGTGAACTTTAAGTTTAGTTTATTTGAAAGGGGATATTACAATTTCATAAAACGCATGATTACACATGGTTGGTGGTCACATACTTTGTGAAGTACTTTTCCGTTTCTAAAATCCACATAATGAAACTTGGGTGCATTCACATTTGCACAACACCACATCAAAACTGGGACTAAACCCAAAAACTAAATCTGGACCATAGACTTTATATATGAGTGGACTAAGTGAGTGTGACGTCAGCCACAGCGTCAGCGCCGCTCAAATGAGGCTCGCGATGCCACAGTTACAGGAGCGAATTTGGAGCCAGACTCTATGTTATGAATAGGATTTTATTTTGACAAAATAGCAAAAAAAAATCAGGGTCATATAGAGCTGGTTCATACGAACATTTTAAGACCAAAATGACGAGGCCACAGCAGGAATTACAAACAGAGATGATAAGATCTCAATGTAAGTCAATGGGAAAAAGGGAGAGAAGGAGCCGGAAGAGCCTCCTGAAGCACTTCCTGTTTGGCACGCGGCGGCTAATGGGTTAGCTTAGTCCACTCATATGGACTATGATCTAGACTAGACTAGGACTAAACAAAGACTAAAATTATTCATTTATTTGGCAGGGACAATGCAGTCATAGTTACAAAATCTACAGCGAATACTGATTTTCCACTCCTGTACCTCACTCCCTGTTTGAGCTTTTCTACACTAAAGTACGTAAGACTCAATCGAAAACACACAAGATCATCATTTATAGAAATACAGCCGTGCAAACTGCAATTATACATTTTCAACACACATTCACTCCTCTCACTCACTCACTCAGACTATTTACATGTGGGTACAGTTTTGGTTTGTTTTAAGCCAAGATCTAAGACCAAAATCATTTTAAGCTTGGAAATGGACTCTGTTTCAGTGGGTCGTGTGTTCCAGAGTTTACGGCTCTTCTAAGAAAAGGCCGACTGTCCATTTGACGTTTTGTGGGATTTTACATCTGTGGAACGGGACCAAACCAAACCAAAGTGGGTTTCAAACTGGGCCCAAACCAGGACCAAACCATGTTAAGTGTATTAAAGTCTTTAGAAGGAGATGGGCTCACATGAAACTTTACAAAATGCATTAACTGTAACTAATGAAGTATATAACGTAAAACAACTCCAACAGATAATTTGACTTTGTTGAATGATTTTGCTGGGGTCAGGTATGTACTAAACTTATGAACCACAATATGTATTCAATCACTAATATCTGTTGCATACCCAATAAGACTCTGGGTCACACTACACCTTCCAGACAGTGTGAATGGGCGTTTGCAGCTTCAGTGTCACCCGCCCGGCGCCTGGCCCGCTCTCCGGTCATCGAGCGCTTTGACCGGCCTTCCTGGAACATTGTGCTGCCTATTCCTCCGAGTCCCCATGACAGACACGGAGAAAAATGATCATATCTGCTACAAACGGACAGTAATGCCAAATCAATACCAGAACTACATGTGATTTATATTATTTATAACATATACAAGGGACTATGCTAACCGAACAGCAGCTGGCGAGTGGCTATATAGGAATTCTAGTTCCGTCTAATAACATTCTGCAGGTAGTAGGGCTGAAAAAAAAAACTGTAATTTTTCCGATAGACATGATTGAAAATTTGTGGTTAATGTTTTAATTTTAAAATTCCGTTCAGAGTTCACATTTTGAACGCGTCCAGAAGAAATGACAAAAATATTTAGAATAGAAACGGACTGAAGTAACACAGGAAACACACTTTAATTGTCTAGGAACAGCTTTTTCCGATTTCGATACTTAACTTTAATAATTTGCCAATATATAGACAGTAAATGGCAGTTATTTCCTTAAAACATAGTTAAACTACAGGCTCAGCAGTTTTAAATGCAGAGTAAGACATGACATTTTGCTGTTTGTAGTGGAAACTAAGGTCCAAAATTGCAGCTAATTGCATTAATTCAAATTTTGATTTTGATTTATTTTGCAGTCCTAGCAGGGAGTCAAAGCAATAGCCTAATAGAATAATGAATTCAGGGTGCAGCAGAGGCGAGCTAAGGGCCGATATATGTGTGCTGGGGGCCGGCAGTGCATGGGGGTTAATACAACATGATAAATATTTGATTTCTGCAGGGGCCGGTCCCCACCTCACCGAATGGGAAATGGTTGTAATGCGATTCAGTGCAGATAGTCCTTTGGGAGAGTCTTTTGGTGCGTATATATATGAGTGTGTGACTGCGTGTTGTTGTATGCAGGCAGCCAGGGGAAATAAAAGGAACAAATCGGCTTACAAATCACCACGGCAGCGAGCGGTCGGTGGCCCCTGTCTGACTATCAGCACTGGCCCTGACCCCGAGCAGAGACGTGGGGTGGGTACAGCCGTGGATGTGCTGTTATATGGAGGAGATGAGGAGAGGAGTAGACAGATGCTGGCTCGTTTGACTACACAATGGGAGGTAAAAACTAAAAGCGAAACAAGTCCTGCAAATATAGCGACACAAACTTCAATTTTTGTCATGAATAAAAAAAATATGACAGACTTAATAGGCCTAAAACATACATGGAGTTGTTTTTTTTGTTTCATTCACACATGTTTGACACATAAAACTTGTCATGTGGTAATACAGAAAGTGCTCCACTGTGTTTTTAAACTCCATACACCTTCACTAAAATCATTTGGATCATTTCAGCCCTGGAAATGTCAATCTCTACTGAACAAAAAGTAAAAGGAAGCAGGTGACTTGAAAACTACCACTATATGACATTGCAATTTGGAAAAGGGCATTTTTTTGAGCTTTGGAGATGTAGGCAGACTAAAAATAAACTCAAACATGTGTGAATGAAACAAAAAAACACAACTCCAGGTATGTTTTGGGTGCGGTAACAACCTCTGAATAATAGAAGACAAATATATGTGTACTTAAGGGTGCATTCAGTACATTTTTTCTTATTTTGTGTTGGTATTTGGCATTTAACTAATCTTCTATCTTGCATTTATTCAAGTAAACATGAGCTTGCTTTTCCACAGATCTGTCACATGTTTGTCTATATGGAGAACTGGAGATAGATTAGATAGATTTAATGCCATACTGTGGAACATTCAAGTTACATAGTGAATCTTTAAGTCTTATATTTTTACTTTTTCAGGTGAAAAATAGAAGGAAAAAAAGCTTGAAATAGGTTGGCAACAGTGAGCAGACAAAGATATTAAAATGACACAAACAGACACTTTGTAATAAAGGAAAATCCCTCATACTCATGGTTGGTAAACTCATCTCTGTAAGTAATTAAATAGATTAAGTTGTGTATAATCAAAGTTTTAGAAATAGTCCTGCCAACTTAATTATGTCAAGTTGCTGCAACACGTTTTTCTTTTTGAGTCATTTTAACTCATATTTTTTGTTTAAAGCTGTGGTTGTGGGTATAAGTGAGCGTAACTTAATAACACAGATGAGGTACAATTTAGTAGATTTAAGTCATTAAACACTGAGTACTGTTATTTCTTTGATTTCAAATAGGTGAGATGAATTAAAAATAAACTTCATTTATATAGTACATGCTAAAATACACCATTTCAAAGCGCTTCACCAAATACTGTAAGTGACGTTATTCCAGTGGTTTAAAAACTCCCAATTTTAAGTCAGAATAAATGAAAAAAATTGAGTTGCTTTAACAGAAAACTATGAGTCAAATAAACTGCAAATATTTGAGTTGAGATAAATAAGCACTTTTAATTGAAAAAGTATTGAGCCATCCGACCTTTTAAGTTCTGGAAGATTGTGACTTTTAAGTTCATCAAAGTAAAATAATTATCGATTAGCTCAGTTTTTTGGGGTTGGAATTTATTTGGGTTTACAGTGTAGAGAATATGTTTATGTAGTTTTAACAGTCTTTCTTAGATAACTGTGCTTGTTATTGAACTGTATTATTTAATATAGGCCTAGCTGTATTACTAGAGCAGGTTTTGAGGCAAATCCCAAATTTCTGACCTAACTACGTGCACTTTGTTTGCACAACGCCCATACGCTAGTCAGCTGTGTCATAAGATTCATATGAACAGTTGAAATCTAACAATTGGTCTGAGAATTTTCCAGATGGCAGCTCTGTATTCATCAGACTCATCGATCTGAAGAGAGACAGATGTTTCTTTTTGCACAACCCCTGACACTTCCACACAAACCCATTTACACCCAGGTCTGCAGACACCCACGCAACCCGAGTCCTGTCCACTGCACGGGGGGAAAATATCACCAAACTCAATCCAACTGGAGCCACTGGTCTGTCTGATAGATTTAGAAACAAGCATGGCACCCAATCAAGAAAGATTTTGTCCTCAAGTGGTGGAAATATGGTTTTGGTGATACTGGCTGGCACCGGACTGAGACTGGTGATTGATTATAGCCAGACACCACTCTTGTTGCTAATTTCATCATTGCTGAGAAATGACAAGAGCACTTTTTCGACAAACACACGCATTACGCACGGTCACCCCTCCTCGCCTGTCTATCCGCTTTCCTGTTGTGAGATTGTCAGGGCAAATTAATGCAATTAACGTGGCCCCCGAGCGGAAAGCAAGGTTTTTTTTGAAAGACTTTGTCACACCAAAATTCTGTTATCTGCAGATGAAAAAACAATCTTGTTTCTTGAAACGAGCCTGGGTTTTACGGTTGCTTCTCCTCCCCCATCATTGGAAAGCTATCGTGTCAGAGCAGTGCAGGAGGTGCTTTAGCTCGTTGGCGGTGAGATGGAGATGTTGGCGTCAGCTCCAATGAAATCAGTCTTAATGTGGGATAATGGCTCAAGAGCAAATACTACACATGGATCTATGTTGGACGTGCACTGATCTCATATTATAAAATGTGTTATTAAAGGCCCAATATTACACAAAATTTACTTTTGTGAGCTTTAAACCATGTTAGAACGTTGTTACCTCCTCAAAAACATACCAGGAGTTGCGTTTTGTTTCATTCATATGTCTTTGTTATAAGTCTATCTACATCTCCTAAAGCTCAAAACGCTCTGTTCCACCTTGTGATGTCACAAAGTGTTAGTCTTCAAGTTAACGTTTATATTTTACCTTTAGTTCAGTTGAGATTCCCAATTCCAGGGCTTAAATTATCCAAATGATTCAAGGCGTATGCAGTAAAAACACAGCGGCGCACTTCCTGTATTACTACATGACATCACAAGGTGAAATGGGGTGTTTTCTGTTTGAGAGAAGAGCTCAGCCTAAAAGAGTTTGTGTGTTCAACATGTGAAAACAAACAAAACACAACTCCAGGCATGTTTCTGATGAGGAAACAACATTATAGATCAGAAAATAACATAATATCTACACTTTCTCTCCGCCCTCGTAGCAAGACAGCGGGGGGTCTGTTGTATCCAGCGCCCCCTGGCTGCAGGATCTGGATACTGCCTGCCTCCTGGACTGTATCCACCCCTCTCCTTCTCCCAGTTGTGATGTCATAATGTAAATATTGTGCTCATTTTGTTGTTCTTCCTCTATTTTCCTTTTTTTCCTCTGTAGTAGTTAGAGTTAGTATAATTAGCATAGAGAAAGTTATGAAAGATAGAAGCCACAGATAGTAATCTTATAGATCCTGATTCAGTTAGTAGTAAAAAAAGATAAAAAAGATAGTTATGTTAAAGATAGACTCTGTTTAGTTTAGCTTTATGTTGAATTGTTTGTAAAGTGTAAAGTGCTTTGTGTTGCATTTGTTGTGTGAAAAACGCTCTATAAATAAAGTTTGATTGATTAATTGATAATATGGACCAAATCTTTTTTTATATCTGTACTGGACTGTGCTGTACAAAACTCATTTGACTTTACTACAAGAAACAGTTTAACGTAAAATAATAATAATAACTGGTCAACATTGATCACTGATTGACTGACAACCTGCAAATACATGAAATAACATATCCTCCATTCAACAGACGGACTTCTTCTTATAACTTCAATATCAATACTTTACCCCTATTTCAAACATTTTTTTTTTTTTTTTGGACCAAGATAAATGGTCCAGATCGAGTGAAGGCTTGCACACATTTCCCAAGAAGTTGCATCAGCGGCTTAGAAAAATGGGTCAAATACAGAGGTTTCGCCAGTTTTACTCTGGGGACAAGAATGGACATCTTGACTAACAGAAAGCAAAGAAGGCTGAGACCAAAACTAACATTTGGTCACTAAAGTAATTACATTTAGTGCGTTTGGTGACAATCGTGGCCTAACTTTGAAATTGTGTAGATTTTTAAAGAGATTTTTAAAGAAATATTTAAAGAGATTTTTAAAGAGATTTTCAGAGATCACGCTGTTGTTGTCGAATATCTTTAAGTATTGTAAGTATTGTCTCATTACTAAACATTCAAACTCGATTTCGATACTAGGAAATACACTTGATACTAATTTCGATACCACCATGATGAAAAAAAAACTACCGTATTTTTTTTTAAGTCACACCAGCCAAAAAAGTGTAATGAAGAAGAAAAAAAAACATATATAAGTCGCACCAGACTATAAGTCACACTTTTTGGGGGAAATTTATTGTATAAAATCAGAGCTCAAGAACCGACATTTCATCTTGAAGGGCAAGTTATAGAAGTTCCACAATCCATGTCATTCGTTTGTCTGTTTTTCAATATAGAACCAAAAAAGAAAATGAAAAAACAACTCTTTTCTTTATTATTTGTCTCTAAAACCAAAACCCTGAAAAAAAGTGTGATTTATAGTCCGAAAAATACGGTACTTTCTTTAGACAATAGGATGTAAATTTCAACACCAGATAATAGCCCTTTCTTAATGTTACCATGAGGTGTTATACTGGTTCTGAAAAAGTTCGAGATCTTTCTAAAACTGTTCTGCAAATCTGATGTCGATACTAGTATTGATTAGTATCTGATTTTTGATACTTGATGGCGTTTTTGGCAGTTGTTTTGCGTTTTTTTGCGTTACAGTTTGGATTTTGCAGTGTGACGAGCATTCCCAAGCCAACTAATAAGAAAAAAATGCTAAATTTATAGCTGGCGAATACACTAATCTGACAAAAACTTTGAAAACAGCTCCCCTTTTACGGTCACCTCCAAATACGGGCCTCTCCCGGTCTTCCCGTCTGCACAAATGTGTATCCAACGGCAACCTGAACCTTGACCTTGAGCCTTATTGCGGCGCGACACTTGTAAGACATATCCACGCCGGTATTCTCATAATTGTCCTTGTAAATGCCAATATCTGACATTTACCGGGTGATATACAGTCAATATTCCACGCTCCACTCTTTACTATACTATATGTGATATACGATATGCACATAGCTTAAACTGCTAAGTGCATGTGCTGGAAAGAGCCGAGAATTTTATCGCTTTCTAGCTTTGCTCCCTCTTTCACTACGGCTTCAGCTGACCTCAACATGCAGCGGTGACCCTATTAGCATTGTTCATGACATGTTTAGCACTGGTAAACATAGTAGTAAATAGTCCATTAAGCTTCGGGATAGAAAAAAAATAAAATCAAGTGACCAGTCTGTTTCTTCCAGCTCCCAGTCCATTGTTTGTGATTTAGTATAGGCAATAACAGCATCAGATGGTGGATTTTTATGTAACCCGGGATAGTGGAGATGTCTGAAATATGCATTTGATATTTGGAGGGGCAGAGGAGACATAGGTGGGCAGGTCAACGCTACGGACGTTTATGTGCGCAGGCCCGGTGACAATGGTGAATGAATGCTCCAATAAGACGGCGTGATTGCAATTGTGTCGCGTTCGAAAGCAGTGGGAAATACGGGCTCGATATTCTGACCAGGTGAAGTCGTTCGTTATGGGAGGAAAGAAGAAGTGACCATCGTCTGCTGGAGGTAAGTGGTGAATATTGTGAGGGTAGATATATTTTTGCCACGTAGCTATCAGGTCCGACTAACTGTCTAAAGAAGTGGACTAAGGGAGTGTGAGGTCACCCAAAGGAAGCTCATGATGTTTGGAGTTATAAGAGTGAATTTGGAGCTAGATTCATATTAGGAACAGGAATTTATTTACATATAAAATAGCGAAAAGTATTGGGTTGTATTTGGAGTGATTCGTGTAAGTCTTTAATCACTTATTTTGCCCATATTTACAGCTCAATCACCATTTTCACTGCTTTCACTTACTTTATTCTCAGATTTTAATTCATAAATAAAATTTTGGTACAAAAAAATGAAAAAAAAAAAACCCAACAATGTATCGTGATGATGTTTACGGCACTGTCACCTCCTGAGCACTGCATTTTTGTAACTTGTGACTTGTGATGATTTAAAACGTGCAAATTATAACAAGATGTCACAGCTCAAGCACAATATGTCTTCTGTAAAGGTGCATTGTGTAACTTTTCTGGTGGATGGTCTGTCCCCTGCTTGTTTTTCTGCCTGAAATGTTCTACAGTGTGACATCAAACAGCTCTACCTGATGTTTATTAGATTACAGGTGGTTTTATAGCTCAAAAACACCGAACATTCTGACTCGAGCGGGGTCGCCCTTTCCACAGATCTGACCTGTAACGTGGTCCGGTTTGTTCTCTGTGAAGATACACTGCAAAAAACAAAATCTAGTCAAGTTAGGATGACTTGAATTAAGAAAGTTTTACCATGATTTGAGTAAATTTCACTTGACAAGTAAAAGTATCTGCCAGTGGAATAAGACGTTTTGTACTTAAAATATGAAAATACATCTTGCTCCACTTAAAAGAAGTGTAACTTAAGTTTTTTTTAACTTCTTCCCACTCCTTTTCGGGCATGTAACACATTTTTTATTATTACTATTATTATTTGTCTCTTCTTCTTTCTTTTTGTTTCTTGCATTTGGAGTTTGCATGTCTGTACATATGATTTTGTGCACTATGCTCGAAATAAACCATAAACCAAACGAAGAAAAACAACGTTTTGCACTTAAAATAAGAAAAAAATTGAATGTCGCTTGAATTAAGACGAAAACTCTTACTCCACTGGCAAATAATTTTACTTGTCAAGCTGAATCTACTCAAATAAAGTCAAATGTTCAAAATTTAAGTCATTTTAACTTACCTAAATATTGTTTTTCTTCTAGTGTAGAAGGATTTAATGCTATACTGTGAAACATTTCAGACAAAGCAATAACATCTTCATGGAGAAAAGCGTTTGACGCACCCTCCACCGGAAAAGTTACGATTTTGACAAGTTACGATTTTAACTTTAAGGCAGAATCTCATGTGCAAGTAGAATGATAATGAAATACCTTTTAGCATACTGTTCTATACAATCCAGACATAATGGTGAATGCTGAACCCCGCATTATTACCTCTTCCTGTTTACGCCTGTCGACAGTTGACACAATAGTACAATTTTATGACACCTCACATTACCTCAGAGTTTCCCGTGCCCTTGAAAGGCCTCTTAAATAAATGATCCGCGCTTTGTCACGTTCGGATCATTTCCCTCCAAGGTGACGGACAGAATCCCTCCACTTGAATCTCCCATTATGCCAAAAGCTGCACGCCTTTACCTTTGTTTGCAGAGAATATAAGAAGTAAACACACTGCGCCCTAGTGAATGTCAGCCGCGCAATAACGCAGACAAATTGGCCCCAACCAAATCAGTGGGTGGATTCCTCTGCGCTGCTAATTAGCACGGAGGTTACTGCTGACTGAGAGATACCACTAATTCCATCTTTAGCTTTTATAGTAATGTTTAATTTGTCACGATGAAGGTGGTGCGTTAGAGAGGGCACCCGGAGCTCAGCCTTAATTGGGGTGAATCAGGAGGCTGACGAGAAGAGGGAGGAACAGGGAAAACGTGGTAATGTACAGTGACGTGACGTGTGCAGAGCGAGGAAGAGAATAAAGACATGTTTGGGTTTTGTATCAGCCACGCAGCGTTGTGCAAATACGGTAGAAGTGACATTGTAATTCGGATAATAAATTAGTTAGTTGGTTTTCAAGGTGCATTGTGTTTCTAGTGGAGGGCCCGTCAAACGCTTTTCTCCATGGAGATGTTGATCAGTATAGTATTAAACCTTTTTATCTTCATGGAGACCAAACTAGACAATATAAGTCAGATCTGTGGAGAGGTGACCCTGCTCACAATCAGGACGCCACATTCTCTAGGTATTTCTGAGCTCTAAAACCACCTGTAATTTAATAAATGTAACGTAGAGCTGTTTAATGACATACTGTGGAACAACTCAGCCTTATGTAACAGATAATACTCCCTACAACTGCACAGAAACTCAGCCTTATGTAACAGATAATACTCCCTACAACTGCACAGAAACTCAGCCTTATGTAACAGATAACCCTATGTCCTGTCAATCATATCATTGTCTTCCTATGGCCTCTTGTATAAAGCTGTGATTTTATATTGTATTACTTACCTTTCTATTTTATTTTTACTTGTACATAGTGTATACATTTATTCAATTATCTCTTATTTCACACCTGTCTCTTGCTCTTTTGTGCTACTTATTTATAATTAATTATGATTATCATTTATATTTTTGCTCTTTATTATTATATTATATTGTGATGTGTGAGCTACTGTGTCTAATTAAGTTCCCTTGTGGATCAATAAAGATTGTCTAAGTCTAAGTCCAAGTCTAAGTCCAAGTGAGGTGGGACAAGCAAAATGCTATAATAATATGAAAGACATGATTTGTATTATTTATGCCGCTTCATCTATGAAAATGTTGGCATAGTCGATGTATTTGCCGTCACAGTGAAGGGGATTTTACAGATGTAGAAAGACATGGAAGGAACTCGCTATAGAAATGTGAAAAACAAACAAATAAATGGAATAGTTGGAGAGTTGCAGTGCCGCCACATAATGAGATTTAAGATTACATATGAACCCAATCCAAATTACAAACTGCATTTTAGTAGCTTTTGGTGCATGTATGTGTTTAATAATGTGATCTGCCTTGGTCATACATAACACAGAGTCAAGGGAATGGACGACATAGTGCTCTGAGAGGGCATCACAGCATTTTTTTTGTTTTTACTTTACAAAATACTTACTTTTCTTACAATTCTTTACGAGATTTGAGTCTAACTAATTGTATTGTGACTATGAAGAAATGTATATATGTTTTCATAATTATTTGCCTAAGAGGTAGTTATGTTATTTTCTTTGATGCTCCCTGATATCTTGCCGCCTTGAACATTTACTACACAACCATTCATGAATTTCAGGCAAATGATTCCTTCCAGATTAAAAGGGTTTTGTGAGGATCTTTCCTTACTCAAACTCTATAATATTTAGATATGACTTGCATTATAGCCGTCACGACGAAGGACTGTTTACATGCCAAAGCTCTCAAATCAGGAAGGAATCCTTATGCCTGAACCATGGATGTATTCAACCTCACAAAAACAAAAACAACATTAAATATGTTAAGAATAAAGGCCACAATATGTACAATAAAAATAGAAAAACTGAATTCTAACCCTGTTTTGTTCACCATAGTTTTCAGTCGCACTCAGATGCATCTTGATCCAGCTTCAGAACTAATCATATCCATGTACATTTGTTTACATGTGTTCCATAGATCTGTATGATGGAATCACAACTCATTTGTGTGATTAGTGGGGGATCCGTTGGCCTACATTCCCAGCACTCATGTCCATACATATCACACATTACATTTACACTGTTGCTTTCTTATGGGGGGGGTAGGGAGAGGGCCCCGGGGCGACGAACACTAAAGAGGGTGAAATGAGCGAGTAGCCCTCCGTAGTGGCCCCTCACGTCGGCCTCTGGGCTGCGGGCTCCATGTGAAGTGTGTGCGTTAGGCTGTCATGTGTGTGTTGCCGGATGTCAGATTCACTGAGGCTGGTGCTGATGTGAGTGACAGGGGGCCCGCGGGCGTCGTCGTGGGTTACGCCTGCTCCGCGGATCCCTCCCCCCCCCGACACGGAGCAGTCTCCCGTTAGCTCGACAGGCTAATGAGGCTAAAGAGGGGAGAGGCGGGGGTCATCGGCCAGTCAGGTGTCAGGGATCGTGACGCGCATCTGGTCACATTATACGTCAACGAATTCACAGTATTTGAGTGGCTACTATATGAGTAAAAAAAATATGAAATTTTGTCTTTTTTGAATGCATTTTGGATTTTTTTTGCATTTTCTTTAATTTGGTATTTACCTATTTTAATTTTATTTTTAATATGTGACTTATTTGTCAGATATTGCTTTTAAAAAGGGAGTAAACATTTATATCACCTTTTGAAAGTGCTGTATTCACTAAAAACAACATTATTACTTATTATCAATTATTATTAACATATTTTATACATTTCATTTTTGTTTTTGATGTTCTGAGTCCCCCTTCCCTTTGCTCCCTGTGTTAAATCACTCCCCGTTCAGAGCACTATCACACCACAATCATTATGTATCCCGCTAATGAAACTACTGCACATTGCATACAGTTTTGTATCATGTTTTTGTATATTTTTGGAGAATTGTTGTGTAGGGACATAGGTGACGTAGGTTTGTGAGCTGAGGAGTGCACAGAATCTTAACTGTTAGTAGGGTTTGAATAGGGGGAGAAAGCAAACTTACTTAAACATGTATAGATGACAGTTAAAAACCTCTTCAATCATGTTTTTGATGAGGGAAAATGTAATTAAAAAATATTTTGCATAATTCCTCTGGTTTAAGATTCATTCAGGAAGAACAAAAATACCATCTGTTTTTGTTATATTTTTCACAGTTTTTGGACCTATTTAAGTATAGTTATAATTTGCAATTCTGATATTAATGCAATTTTGCGAATACTATACTTAAATAGGTCCAAAAACTGTGAAATATATAACAAAAACAAGTATCTCATCTTTTCCTAATCTGTGTTCTCTCATCTGTCTCTCTGACAAAACACCAAAGCAAAGCAAACTTCCACCGTGCAGGAAATGCTTCTCGTGCCGCTCTCCAAACGGCCCATAGATGGTGCTGTTACCCACGATTACGAGCCTCCATCTCCAGCCTGGTGTACACTTCTGAAATATAAGATTTACTTTCATTTAGTATAGGGGCAACTTTCAAGTGTTACGCTGCTATTGTCTGAATGTAGGAGCAGTAGAAAAAGGTCTAGTCTAAGTTCTGGTGAGAGACGTCAAATGGTCTGAATGGGGTTTTTTTTATATCGCTAAATTATAGACAAAGATTAAACACTGAAAGAGATATTCATTTGTGCAGTGTGTTCAATTGTTTGTTTTTTGTTCTCATGAATATTGCATTTTGAAAAACACTCACAGGACAAGTTTAAATGCAAGTTTTTGTTGTCAACATGGCATAAAAATGCAACTTATTGTTAATGTCTGACTACTGTAAGGATTTCTGCAGTACAGTCACTTTGCACTGGTGGAACTAGCAAAATACAAATGCTGCTATTTAGATTATGAACTGGGAGTCTTTGAATGCTGTAAAGAGAATTTAATGTTTTACAAATCAAAATAATTTTTTTAAGGTTAATATAATGTTACTGTCTATTGTGTTTTTTCATTCTCACATTAAGAAATCCTTCTTGCTGAGGTTGCGTCAGCAGAGGTAAACACTCAATTTCAACTCTACAGAATCAATTGAAAGCAACTTCACCATCTCCAGACTCAGTTTTAAGTCATGAAATGCAAACGTGCTCGCAAATATCTTACACTATGTATTTACACTATGCAACTTTTCTAATTAAGGGTCTGCCAGTTGCTTGTCTCCATGATGTTATCACTTTGCCTGGAATATTCTACAGTTATGGCATTAAACTTATCAAGCGCCACATGGTCAAATTACAGGCTAGAGATAGACCTATAGGTTGATATTTGCACTTTTTTAGCAAATCAGGTCTTGGTGTTAAAATTCCAGCACAGGCCGATATTTTGTTTTGCCCGAACTGCTGCGTAAAGAGTACGTACACAAAGCTTTATTTGAGCGCTTTAATGCAAATAGATAACAGCTCAAAATGTGACTACGTAGCCCTCTTGAAGGTCTGTGGTTAAAAAAGGGACTGTAGGTGAGTTTGCTGTGAATTAAAATGACATAATTTCACGAAATAATAAAAATCGGCTCAAAGATATTGGCTCAAAAATCGCTATTGTTTGCTCTGGTATAGCATCGCCTGTGAAAACCCATATTGGTCAATCTCTGTTACAGGTCAGATCTGTGGAGTAAGAATGAATGCATGGTTAGCAATAAAACCTGTAATCGTAAATGTAAAATATCTAACTTTAATCCCATACTGTGGAACAATCCAACGCAAAACATCTGTGGTAGACCAAAAAAAAATGACACATCACACCTTTAAAGCACCTACAGTCAAATTGTCATAAATCCCAATAAGAATCTCCACTGCCCCACACATTCCACATTCTCATTCCGCCCACACCGCCTCTCCTGGCTGTAACCATTTCACCCGGCTCCCTGTGACCGGATAAGGGTGCGCTGCATATTCATAAAAGCAGATAAGAACCACCCCCGTCCGGACTGCCTTTAATTGAGAACGATGGAGCGGCAGCACAGCGGGGAGGAGGGACCGTGATAACCAAAGCGCCGTGCCCCCGTGCATTAATTGAGGCTATATTGGACGGAAGGATGGATGGAACGGACTGAAGGGGGCGACGTAGAGCGGAAATGCCAGGCGCGCCGATAAATCACCGACGCGCTCCGTGATTGACTCTGCAAATGTAGTGCGCGAAAGGCCGGGGAAGTTGGGAGGGGAATCCATCAAGAGGCCACAGAAGTTAGCGCGCGTCGCAGTTGGCGCAGACAATAAAGGTTATGACGGTGGGAGAGCGGGGTGGGCGGGGTGATGTGGAGGAGCGGGGGCAGGGAGAGAGGTGCTGAAGGTGAAGGAGGAGAGGGAGGAGCTTTCCGGAGTGCTTGGAAAGGTTAAAGTTCGTGTAGTAGTGGTGTTGCGATGCTAACATTTCGAACTTGATTTTGATACTAAGGAATAAACTCGAAACCGATACCACGGTTATAATAAAAAATACACTTTCTTTAGGCTATAGAATCTGAGTTATCATAGTACTTTCTTTTACATAACCGCATGGTCTTATATCTGTGTAATCCTTCAGTCGTCCATTGGTTCCACGTGGTCCATTGGCGAATACTAGTCTATGCACTCTTATGTTTCATGTGTTTTTATTTGGTCAACGTTTAACTCATTACAGTTAATCTACATACATTATATTCAGTCTGATGCCCATAAAATAAAACATTTTCAGTATGTAGAACAACCAAATCAAACGCCAAGTAAGTCATTGTCCAAGTGTAGGCAGAAGTTAAAGCTTATTGTACCGACTCTTAGCTCCAACTACAGCACGATAATGGACATTCATCCACAAAATTTATTTATTTATTTAATTAATAAACTATAATATAACACAAAATTTACAGATTTACAAGAATAAACAGTGTTCCCTCGGTCGTTCTTACATGTGGCCTGTTGAACTTACTGTAAATGTACAACTTAGATGATATTTATTTTCTCTCAGAGCGAACAAAATCTGCAAACAGAGAGGAATTTCATTATGTTTGACTTTGTGCATGAACTTGCAGAAGTCGACCAAGTCTTTAGAACATTTGATGCTTGTTATACTTGTTCTGATGCACAAGATCATTCTAACACTGTTCAGGAAAGGTTCATTTCTGTCCTGTGAATGTGACTATTTTAGAGCCGATACCTGCTCAAATCTAGTTGTGATCCTAGTTTTAGTATCGGTTAATATCGGATTTTCGATACTTATACAACAACCCTAACCCATAGACAAACGTAGTTGCCCTGCAGTAATCAGAATGATATTTAATGAAAAGTGAAGAGCGGAAACATGCAGACACTTTTTCAGTGCGTTAGTTAAAAAGTGGACGAAAAATCCCAAATTTGAAAAAAATAATAATTTGCTTCATGAATAATTTGTGCTTTATTTTATATGGAATACTTTGAGCTGCCTTAAGAGCTGTTTAAATGGCTCTTTCTTTCATACTATTTTATTCTGTAATTTCGTTTTGTGATTCTCAATTGATGTACCTGGACAAAGAAAGATTAAATACATAAAAATAACTCTTTTTTTTTTCTTTTTTACCCCAAAATTGCCCACAAATGTCTTCAAAATCAAACCTGTTCCAGTCCAGTTAACTTGAAATGAAATTAATACGGTGATAACATTGAGTTTTCGATATCGTTACAATCTCTAAGTTCAAATTGACCACAGAAGCAGAAGTCTTTTGTTCCTCTCGTCTTTTGTGCATGCTGTTTACATGTTCTGTCCGTTCCCAGAGCTTGTCTATAGCATCTGCAGTGTTCCCCTCCGTCCCCGCCTCCTCCATGTGTGCGTATATCTAGCAGTGTGTAAATGTGTGTGTGTGTGTGTGTGTGTGTGTGTGTGCGCGCGATGGCATTGTTTGGCCTCTGGAGGTTTCATTAAGGCCCAGTGTCCAGAGGTAAAAAGTCATTCATCTCCCCTGTTGTGAAGTGGCAGCTCCTAGCTCCTGTGCCCTACCTCCTCCTCCCTCCCTCCTTTCCTCCATCCTTCTCTTTGTATTTCCTAACTCTCCTTTCATTTTTCTCACCCTTGTCTCTCTTGTTCATCTTTTGGGTTCCTTTATTCTTCTTACAAATGAGTGTAATATTAGGAAGATAGTGCAATTACGGTTTAGCAGTCGGGGTGGAGTAGCCGTTGTTGCAAATGCGTTTTTTTTTTTTTTTTTGTCAAGTTGTAACTACATCCAGTAATATCTGTATAAAATAAAGTTTAATTTCTGCTCAGCCCCAATAATGAATTTAAGTCTTAATGTAATAATTTATTTTCTAAACACCCACACACACAAAAGTTCAACAATTGTGGATTTTCCTTTTGGATACTTCTCATGAAAAAAAAGGAAAATTACCACTTGGTGACCATCTGGGAAAATAAAATCAGAAAATTCCAGAATTTGAAAGCCACCAAATTATTTTCAGATGTTTTAGATGCTGTCTACTGTTGCAACCTTGGCATTTTTTTTGGAGAGTCACCAGCTGCTTCTCATTGTTCTGAAATTGTTCCTCTGTGCGAATATTTTTTAGCACTGAAATAACAGCTCGCCAAACATGCATTCTCACTGTGTGCGGGCCCGCTTCTCCACAGATCTGACCTGTGACGTGGCCTCCCTGTCTCCGCGGTGATACACTTACGGTTATATCGAGGAACATTCTAGGCAAAGCAGTATTATCCAAGGAGACAACGGGTGGTACTGAGAATCCTCCATTAGTTCCAATATTATATAGTTATTATTCTGATTCACCCTATGTAGACAGTGCATCTTCAACTATTTTATGCATGTATTTTCTTCTTAAAGCCACAGTATGTAGCTTTTATTGCCAAAACAATTAACTAACTAACTTAAAAGTTTGTTTTTTTTCATTATGGATGTTTTATTTCACTGAAAAACATTGAAAAACAAACTTTCTTACTCTTAGCGGGCTTATCTCCACAAACAAACAATGACTCTATAAGGGCCTCTTCCTGCTTGTTTCCATGGAAATGTTGTTCCTGTGGTTATAATATTCCACAGTATAGCCTAAAAAATGTCTATATCGATGGACAGTAGGTATGGTTTTCACTTTATATTTCGACAGAATCATGCAGTTAACTTTCCAACTCCAGAAAGTTACATACTATGACTTTAATTGTATTCCTTGGAGTGTAGATAGCAGCAACTTTTTAAAGAACCAATATTCCATTTTTTTTCTAATCTTTTATATTGTTTCCTCTACACAAACAGACCTGGAGTTGTGTTTTATTTCATTCACACGTGTTTAGTTCTTCTCTCAAGCAGGAAAAACCCTGTTCCACCTTGTGATGTCACGCGGTAATACAAGAAGTGCTCCGCCATGTTTTTAAACACCGTACACCTTCACTAGAATGATGTGGATGATTTCAGACTCAGAATTGCCCATCTTTACTGAACAAAGGGTAACAGCTAACTTGAAAAGTACCACGTCATGACATCACAAGGTGGAACAGAGCATTCGGAGCTTTGGAGATGTAGACAGACTCATTACTCAAACGTGTGTGAATGAAATAAAACACGACTCCAGGTGTGTTTTCGATCATCAGAGTCAATTTTGTGATATACGACCTTTAAATGATGACTTTTTAAAACTTGAATCTGCTTCTATATTGATATAATTTGAATTCCCCTTGAAATATCTACAGTATATACTAGTATGTCCTTTCATTTCTCTCTCTTGTTCATCTTTTCAGTCCCTATACTCTTCTTACAGAAACATCAAACCGTGCGAGCCTTATAGAGGATCTTTCTTTTTTGAAGTCTCGGTCTGTCTAACGAATCCTTCACCATATGAAATCCGCCCGTCTTGGCCATTTTCCTTTCGTTTTCGGCCTCCTCTCTCATTAATTAGAGCTGTCAAACTTAACTCTCCCCCTCTTTCTTTCCCTTCTTTATTTTGCTCCTTCAAGTGGCTGAATAGGATAGCGTTAATTAAAAAGATATCAGATCACGGCTGGGGCCCCCTGAGCACTGAATTCGTCTGCGGCGCTAGACAAGTCCAGACATTTTTTTTGAGTTTTTTTTTCCTCATCCAAAGATTTCAGTTTTTCATAGTCCCTTTTGTGCTCAAGTTTTGGAGCGACGGATTGAAGTTGGGAGACAGAATGGTGCGCCAGGGTTCTTTGTTGTTTAATTGCGTTTGGTGGTTATTATGAAAGAGTGTAGTGCTTCGTCTGATGAGCACTTCAGAAGTCGGCCATTTTAAGCGCCGTATCTTAAGTGACAGAGCGGAGAGCGGGATGAGAGGCGCGAACGGAGCTACCTCCTTTCATTCGGTTTGTAAAGTGAGATCAAGTGAGTGTAAAAGAAGAACTAGCACTGACAAGTTAGTTTACATGTACCGGCAAAATGATTAGCGGCTTAAGAGCGAACATGTGTTTTACGGCTCAGTTCAGCTAAAGGTGCGTTGTGGAATTTTTCTACTGGAGGGTCCGTTAAATGGAGCAAATGTTTCACAGTATGGCGTTAAAACTTTCTATCTTCGTGGAGACCAAAGCAGACCATGGTGTGTAGAAGCCCTCATTCTTCCAGGTAGAATCCATGACAAAGGGTAGAGTTCAATTTGTCAACTGTACAAGAGTTTTTGGTGGAAGACGTTCATCCAAGCTGCTTCTTCAATTCTGAAGAACGAACTGAATGAGTACCACCAAAAACTCTTGTCCAGTTGACAAATTGAACTCATACATTTTGCCAAAGCAGACCATGGTACAGGGCAGATCAGTGGAGAGGTGACCCCGCTCAGAGTCATAATGTTTTTCTTTGTATTTTTGAGCTATAAAACCACATGTAATTTAATAAATGTAAGGTAGAGCTGTGCAAATGTAGTTCAATCAATCAATTAATCATTCAAACTTTATGTATAGAGCGCTTTTCTTACAAAAAATGCAACACAAAGCGCTTTACAGTGATAAAAAAGAACTCCACATCCCCACAAAACAATCCCACCCCCCCACAATGCTAAGATAAGTCTTGAATCTGGAAATCTGAATCTGAAATCCGGAAACTGTCTTGAGATTAATACCTGTGACATAACTATCTTTCTTTTCTTTCTCTTTCTAGTTCATATGATTAACTTCAGGACCACGCCTCAACCGACCTCGCCTCCTCTCCAGCGAATCACAGCTCACTTCTACCACACCTCATTTTCCCAGAAGCCGATTTGTTGCAGCCTATCCCGGCAACCCAGTTTGTCCCGAATAACTCGACCCCACCCTCCCAATTCCTATCTGTTCACTTCCAGACATAAGACGCCTACGAGGGGGGTCCCGTTCCTGCTGGGCCATGTGAAGATTGAGACTGAATCCCCACCCTGAGTCTCAACCCAGCCGTCCCGCCTCACCTTGTCTCTTTTCGCTTCGGACATGTGTCGTTGGCATGGTTCTTGCTAGTGAATGTCATACTGTGGAACATTCCAGGCAGAGCAATGATGTATTGATGACCAACCAAAAAGTAACAGAGTGCATCTTTACTTTAGAAATAATAAACATGCCGTAGACTTGTAATGTCATTTACAGACTTGTTGAATCTTCTCAAAGCGACTTTAACGACTAAGCAACTAAAACTTTATAATGGAGTGGATCTGGAGTGGAGCTGTATCCCGTCTCCCTGATTTCAGAGGGCGTGATTGACAGGCAAATTATCCAATCAGAAAGATGCATGCGTCTTTCTGATTGGATAACCCTAACCCTGTTCACATCAAAAAGGAAACATGGCTGGGTGCACATTAAGGAAAAAAATCATCATAAAGGACTGAGAAACATTGTGGATTCTCAGTTATTTCAGGTAAAAAAAAGTTATATATTTTGTTGTAGATGTTGTAGATGTCTTCCACATTTGAGGAACAAGTGCTACAAATTAGCACCTGTATCATCTAAAATTTGGACAGAGATTTGTCACGCTCTCTGATCCAGTCCGAGTCCCTTCTGGATTCAAACGTGGAAAACATCTCTTTTCCAAAATTCCCCCATCACTCAGTACTAGGGATGTGAAAAAATATCAAAATATCAATATATTGTATTGTTTAATGTGATGATACAGTATCGATATCATGGGCTGCTGTATTGATATATCGCCAAGAGTATTTTTTGCTAGATTTTACTAAAATTTTTTGTCACAGCGCTACAGTTTTGTTGCTTGTTTAGAGGAAGGAAACACATTTGACATATTCACCTTTTTGTAGAGTAAAATGGGTTTGTTTCATCTTCACTTTGCACAAGACGTGGTTTAATAAAGACCCTCATGAGTTAGGCTTTATTTTTTATTGAACCGTATCGATTGATTTGAAATATACCGTATTGAATTGCATCAAATCAAAAGCTCACTGTATCAAGATATCGTATCGTGGCATATGTATCGAAGTATGTACCGTATCGGCAAATTCTTAATGATACCCAGCCCTACTCAGGACAAAATAAGTCTTTTACCTGAGACAAGATGGAGCTTTGATTGTTGATTCTGCAAAAATCCACACTATATCTCAGTCCTGTATGTTGTTTTTCTCTTTTTTATGTGTGAACTCTCATTGTTTTTGAGGCAAACTGAGCTTCTGATTGGTTAATCCATCTGTCAATCACTAAGACAGGATACGGGTCCAGATCCACTTGCCTTTGTAAAGTTTTGCCAAAGAATGTGGTTCTGGCTGGTCAGGTAAGGCAAGGTCTAGTCACAGAGTTCAAACTTTTGAATAGTGAAGCTTCTCTCAGACCTGCTATGCAAATATGTTTGGTTTAATGGCAATGGCAAACACAGTATATAAAACACAATGTCAAATTTCATCCACCTACGTAAACAAATAATACATAAATAAAATACACGCTTATTTTATTGTACTTCTTGTTCTGAAGGCTGGCAGTGAAGAGAAAATATTGCTTCTGATGGACGTGAACTACAGCTAGGAAAATTGCAGTGATTTTGTCGATAAATAAAAGGACGCCAGTTGTACGAAATTGTACAAAAGTGTGTGACACATAATTCAAACTTTAAAACAGAAATTTTTCATCGCATTCTGTGGAAGATAAAACCAACACAATATGTATTTTTGGCTTAGAAGTTACATATACAGTACTTCAAGGCCCTATATTACACTATTTTCTGTTGTTTTATGTTGTTTTCTCATTGGTTTAATACTACTACCCTTTAGACAATGAAACACAACACATTCTCTTAAGTGTACAGTGGGTTTATCTTGCAACATCTCTATTTTAAAGTCTGTATCCCTTTAAGAATATCCGTATAGGCCAGAAAAGGAAATTAATGAATCTGATTAGGCCTGTGTCTAATCGCTTATGCATCACAATTTCCTGTTTTTAATCACTACAGTAGGACTGGCAGCCTCGGGGCGCTCTTTTAATTCTTTTGTGTTACCAGCAAACACCGGAAAAAATATTAGAACTCCAATAATTGTTTTGCCTGGATTTAATAACAAGCAATAAAAAGCAGCCAACCAGAATGCAGCCAATGCTCACGTCGCTATTATTAGAAATTCTTAATGTCGCCATATTATGCTCTCAAAAGTTGATGATTAGCAAGAGATGTTATGCAGCACTGGCAACTCGGAATCATCAGAACCTGCCATTAAAACTTCATAAATGTTGGAGATGGACACAGACACTGGGGGCGAGGTGGGTTAAGTGTCTTGCCCAAGGACACAACAACACGTTCATCTGTTGGAATCACATCGTTAACCTGTAGGTCAGTGGATCTGACCGCTCTTCCAGTTGTGTTTATGTCGAGAGCAGGTTTCGAACTGCCAACCTTCAGATATGAAACCATTTCTTAAAGTTTCAGCTTTCATGAAGGTGGTTGCCGGAGCATGCTTTGTCTCAAATAAAACAACTGGAGGTAAGTTGTGTGTGTGTTTTTCCAGAATCTAAATGAGCTTTATTGGAACAGTCAGAAAACTGCTCCAGAGAGAACTGCATTGGCCTGACCGTAGACTGTATATATTAGTGCTGTCAATCGATTAAAATATTTAATTGCAATTAATGTCATGAATGTCATAGTTAACTTGCGATTAATCACAAATTAATCACATCATCATAATTTTTGTCCCTTGAAAAGTAATTTTAATACTTTTATCAGCATAGAAAAGTGGATAAGCTTGCTTTGTGCAAATGTTTTATTTTAATTTTTTTTATTGCAACTGTATTTGTCGCCCCAACACTTCTGTACTAGGGGCCATGTCGTCATCACATGTTTGTTTAAAAGTGCATGAGCAGAGCTAATGCTTTTAGCAGAGAAAATAAGTCCAGCAGCAGAAATATCTATTAAATAGTGAGACAGATATGAGTCCTGCTGTGATACATGCTCCTCTGTGAGTTTATGAATATAACAACAGCTCAGAGCAGTGAGGACAGCCAGAAGAAAAAGGCTGTAAAATTTCTGTCCCTGTCACAGTCCTTATTGAAGGTGAGCGCAGATTTGCCGTATGTTTTGGACCGCACTTTATTTTGTGTTTTCTTTGTATAAATAACATCAGCGCACCTGACAGGACTTATCAATTTTGTACGAACTGTTTTGCTTCCTGTTTACAGCCGAATCCTGTAGTTTTTCTAACGTTACAGCAGTGGCCACAGCTTACAGAAAAACAAGTTTGTGATAAATTAACGCAGTTAAAATAGTTTTGCGTTAACTCATTAATAACACGTTTTTTTGACAGCACTATATATATATATAACATATATATATAACAGGAAGTGTTCATGGGAGCACTTCCGACTCCATCGATTCTGGCTCCAACTGAGTTTACACTGAATAATTGTTGTCCCTCTCCCTGTGTAACTGCTGCGGCCTTGTCATTTTGGTTTTAAAATGTTCCTATTAACCTGCTCTAAATGATTCTGTGTTTTTTATTTCGCTATTTTCTAAGTAAATAAATTCCTATTCCTAATATGGAACTCAACACCAAATTTACAATATATGATTATTTGTTTAGCTAAAATATGGAAAACTGAGCTTGAAAATGACCATAAGGCAAATACACACACTGACAGAAGACCCTCCGATGATATACTGACCCACGAGAGTTCATAACTGACAATGTTCCGTGCTCTTTTCACAATTTGTTTTGGTTTTTAATTTTAAAATTGAAAACGATAATACATTCATTTATTATCTGAAGATTATTCTGTTGATTTTGGTCAAAACTTAACCTAAATAAAAAATGTAAAAAAACATACAATATATAGTTTTGTTTTATGTTGTAGAAATTGAAACAGGCTCTAAACCTAATTTCTCAAGACAAGCAGGTAACACAACCAAACCAAACCAAAAGTTACAGGTCAGATCTGCAGAGAGGCGAGCCATCCTACAGCAAGAATCCAACCGTTAGCAAACACCACTCCAATCTGAACAACTCCAAAGTAATAAATAAATCAAATAAAAACACTTTGGTCTGGTTTCTATGTCTGGTCGATGACAGGATGTCTATAGAATATTCACATCCCTTTAGTGTGAACAGAGAAAGCTGGAGGTGACGTGAGATGGACACCACTAATCTGAGCATGAAGAAACATGGAGGCCTCACACGGCACATTTTGGTCAGACAGATACTCCATCAGTAACACAAGCAGAAATACTCTTTGTCCTAAATCTCACATTAGAAAACCATATTTGTAGCAGCGGACTGTGCCAAGGTCAACACAGACTTCCATAAGTGATATATGCTGCATGTAAAATACTCAGCCCCATTGGAACTTCTCCATTTTATTGCCTTTCAACATTTAACCGTGAAACAATTTATTTCAGCTTTGGAGGACTAATGCTAAATCACTAATGCTAAATAAACAACAATAAAGTGGAAAAGCAAGTGTACAGATATATGCAGAAATAGGAAGGCGCACAAATGGACTAAATATAAAGGAAGAGGAAGCCATAATCTATCATCTTTATCTTTTTGGTAACTGTTGACAAAATATTAAAGAGGGATTTATATTTCTTTATGAGGTATTTATTGTTAACACGTAACTTATTTAGATCGCCACGTTACCTTTTATTGTTTAGAAAATGCTATATTCACATGTTTTCATACCTGCTGTGGCGTGTCTGCTCAGCTGATTTAAACAAGCCGACCAATCACCTGACCAGACATGTCAGGCCGCATCTCGTGACCACTTTGAGGAAGAAAATAATGTAAAAAGTAAAATAAAGATCTGCATATGTTATAGCAGGGCGTCACCAAACTTCTTTTCTCTGGGGGCCACATTATCGCTCCTGACTGTGGTCTTTATCATTACTAGTGGTTTGTAAAAGTAATAAGTACTTCACACTTTGTTTTAATTGAATTTATTTTCACATGCGTTGACTGTCTCTGTTTGATCACGAGCTTGACAAGTGACAAAAATGTAAATACATCAAGTAATTATTTAAATATAAAGATAAATACTTCATATAAATATATTTTTGTAATTGAAAAAATCAACAAAATACAAGACGCAGACATGTTATTATTTGTCAAAAAGTAAAAATAAAAAAATAGGCCATGACAACTTGTGAGGATTGCTTCATAGGGCCGGTTCAAGTGGTGGGGGCAGAGGACCTAGGGGGCCAGTCAAAAGGACGTGGAGGGCCAGAGTCGGCCCGCGGGCCTTAGTTTGATGACCCCTGTGTTATAGTTTCAGAACAAATATAGACGAAATATCAGACTCCTATAGCAAATGTCTCTTGAATGTGTGATGTGTAACTTCTAAGGTGGAGGCTCCGCTACCATACATACTCCACTGTTTCTTTGCTTAGAATGTTCCACAGTATGGCATTAAACATATCTCCCTTGCATTTGTTCAATTACAGGTGTTTTGTAGCTTAAAATAGTTTAAAATGTGAATTCCCATTTGCAGGCTTGTAAATGTGATTTCTATGTTTATTTCCATGCTGTGGAATAATCAAGGCAAAACAGTAATATCTCCATGGAGACAAGTGGGTGCCACCTTTAAAAGTGCATTGTGTAGCTTTTCTGGTAGAGGATCCGTCAAATGCTCTTCTTCATGGATGTTATTGCTTTGTCTGGAATCTTTAAACCTTTATCATGGAAACCAACTAAGACCAAGCTACAGGTCAGATCTGTGGAGAGGCAACCCCGCTCACAGTCTGAATGTCTGTTTTCTAAGTATTTTTGAGCTATAAAACCACCTGTAATTGAATAAATGTAATGTAGAGCTGATACACAGTGCACCTTTATCAAACAGCAATATCTAAGCTGAGGTTACACCAAAATAACCAATTCTATGTTGTAACTGGCAGCAGAGTTAACCCTGAAACCGCCCACCCCGGCTCTTAGGTACACAGTGTAAAAACATGTCCACGGTTTGTTCTCTCGGAGTGGGAGCGCAGTAGCCCGTTCACGGCTCTGATCCTCTGGAAGCCCTCCGGAGGGACTGAGAATTTGAACAGTCTCCCCCCACGACTACTCCGGGTTCTGGTGGTCAGCTCCATCTGGAAATGCTCAAAGCCTGTGCTGCTGCTGCTGCCATCACCTTCACTGTATTTCACTGTTTTATGGACCCGAGCGCTTGCGGACCCCCTCTCCTCTCCCATCGGGCCTCCTTTGGAAACATCAGCCCACGTTTTATTTACAACCGCCGCGCTAGGCCTGTTCCCGCCGAGGGAGTACTGTGCATAGTGGATGTGCAACGATATCTGCTACAAAACACATGAGAAAAAAGCCGTTGTACATGAGGGTTAGCTGATTTTGTTACATGCGTGCTATAGTTCTTGTCAAACAGCGGTAAAATTTTCGACGTTTTCAAGATGCGATGTGCCCCCAAGCGTAACATTTGACTCCTGTTCAAGTTGTCCTGTAATCCATCAGAACATGTTTATTCTGGCGCTTTACAATAAAACATGGGCAAAATCCTGTAATTTCACAGTAACAGATTTATGAGTCGAGCAAATATATGGAAGTTACACGTGACATGGGAAAAAGTCAAGATATAATGAGTATGGAAGGGAGATTTTTACAGTTGAATTAGCAAATTTACAGCCATGTGTTCATTGCTTTGTCAGAATGTGTAACTTTTCTGGTAGAGGGTCCGCAATCTGCTCGTCTCCATGCTGATGTTCCACAGTACAGAATTAAACAAGTATACTGTATGTTGCATTTATTCAATTACAGCTTTTTATTTCTCAAAACTACCACAAAAACATCCATTATTACCATGGGCAAAGCAAATCTGACCTATAACTTGACCTGGTGACCTGCTCGTCTCCATGGAGATTGTTAAATTAAATGTCGTACTGTAGAATATTCCACAGAAAAACAATATCTACATGGGGTCAAGAGGTGGAATAAAAAAAAAAAAATGCAAAGCATCTTTAAGAGACTCTCAAGCAGATTTCTTTTCAGGTTTAAATCTTGTTGTAATTGTCATCAAAGCCTTTCTGAAATAGGTTTAGTTGTCATTTCTGAACTAATAGCTATTGTTTTTACACTTGTTTGAACTTCTTTACTCATGTGTTCTGTTTTGCATTTATTTTTAATTATATAGAATACTAACACTATACAAAGTTAAATTAAGTTCAACAGGTTTGATCATTTTGGAATTATTATACATATATTACAGTCAAACTTGGATTTTTGTGCCATACTTTGATATGTTTTGGCTGAAATCAAAACTATATCCCAAGTATGAGAAAGATGTTATGCCCCCTCGTCCCGATTTACAGTTTGGTGGGCATGTTTCTGGATCTCGGTGGCTTCCGTGACCCAGTGATGGTACATTTTGCTTTCTGTATAATGTCCTAATCCATGAGATGGTTTTTCGCTCTTGCAGTGGTCAGAAATTGAGCTGTCGTTATTCTAAACCTGAAAGAGTCTCCCTGAACATGTGAGACAGGCCTCTACTTTGACTGTGTAAATCCAGGCTAAAAACGGTTCTGTTTAGCTGCGCATATGACTGAAAGGTTTTCATTTTTTATTGCGCACTCTTCTAATTCTCTCTAATTTAATATCGCTCTGTTTTAAGATTTTATGATGATTATTTATGTTTTGATTTGTTTGTATTGTGATTTTGATGTATTTCTCGTTCTTTGTATACAAATTGTGCTGTACAAATAAACTTGTCTTGCCTTGCCTTCTCTTTTCTTTTTTTACATTTCTTTTTTTTTTTTACTTTTCCAGTGTTGAATACTTCAGATTCCCCTTTGCTGTTTTTTCCACGACAAATAAGATATATCATATTCAACACTGCAATCCGTCTCGATCTTTTTCATATTTTCTCTCCTTGGGGTGTAATAGTTTGACAGAAAATTTTGGGATATAAATAATGACAAAAGTAGTTCCAAATGCCTGAATAATGCATGATATAACCTATATGCCATTGTGCTTTAAGAAAAATTTAAACTCCCGTGAGCAACTCTGTCAAAATGGACGTTAACCAAGCTGCACTTCAAATATTATACATGAGTACATTGACATTGCCATGTATAGTGTTTATAGAGCTACATTTCTGCTTACCACATAGATGCAAACAGTGCAGGTCGCCTAAGTCAGCACTTCAGTGTGTGTGTGTGTGTGTGTGTGTGTGTGTGTGTGTGTGTGACATGCCCAGAGCCCCACTTGGCCACCTGACAACCCACTGTCTGATTATGAAGGCACTTTACTTGTATTAATATTAATGCCACTCCATTTTATTCCGAATGTCTGGCTGCCACTCGGACGCGGCGGCACTTTACAGTTTTAAACAGTGTGTCTGACAGGTCTGTGTGTAGGAGATTCACGTGTGTTAGAGACTGTGGGATAAATGCGGTTGTCATAGTGCACCAATCCTTCAAGTCCATTAGCGCTGCTACTTTTAAAGCTGACCCCTTCAGAGAATCTCTCCTCTGCTCCCTCGCGAATGCAAAATAGGGTTGAGATGGTGGCACCGGTGGATTGTTGTATGCTAAAAGTGAAGGGAAGAAACGTAGCTAGAATGAAATGAGTTGCAAAAGGTGCAAAAATCTCATGTAACGCAACAGTAAACTATTACTTTCAAAAGGTTAAATTAGCCTTTGCATTTGACTGTTCCTGAAACCAGTGCTGTGTTCTGATATCTGTAGGTCTTAGGTGAACTCTTTGGTCAGGAGGACACAGCTAGTTTTGCACTGAAGCAAAGGACATTGGACTCATGCTTGACTCCTGGGCTGGTTTCAATTTTGTGCAATAAATTCCCAACTCTGACAGTTGTCTGAATGCTTTGCCCAACTCGAATTTGCATTTAGTTACTATTCAGTTTAATAAAGCTGTATCATGACAAGTTCAAAATATGTTTCCAGTGTTTCAGCGGTTTGTGTTTGTGTCAATCATGTATGTTTGCAGGCCCTTCTCAGGCAAAGCTCCTCTCTTTGTTTATCATTATTATTAGTTTGTATGACCATAGTATGTAATTTATTTTGCTATATGTAACTATTTGTAAAGTTCTGTGATCAATGTACATAAGAAGCCAAATCATTTTTGAAACTGTCACACACAGGGTTTAATCTAAGTTTTTCTTCTTCTTCCCACTCCTTTTCGAGAAACGTGCTTTTCTGTTGTTTACAATGTGTATGTAGTGGATGATTATTGTTCCTCTCTTGGCACAAACTCGAAATAAAAACGAATCAATCAATCTCAAGGTGCAGATTTGCAGATTTCACCGCACTTTTGTCAGAAAAAAATAAAATATGTGATTCTCAGACGTCAGCCCTCAAATGCATAGGCGTCAAACTACAGGAATTTGACGTGACAATAACATATCATACATACCATAGTGAAAAATGTGCAGTTTTAGTTTTCAGATGACACCATCAAAAATACATAAATATCAAATCCAGCATGTTTATATTCTGCAGTTTTGCTGCTACACTACATGATCAAAAACCCAACAGTGCCTGACCAGACAGTCGCTTCTACACCTCCGTCCTAACTTGGGATGGTCCAACCACAGCTGCTTTTGTATAATGTGTCTCTTAAATGCCTTCTCTCGAAAATTCTCATAACAATCAGAGCAAGATACAACTTTTATTTTCATGAGATGCATAAGAGATCGGTGCTTCAGTTGTGATTCTGCAGAAATCTGCGCCACACACACAATCTTGCATTTCTCTGTCAATCACACCCCAACCCCGGAGTTCCAGACCTACACGTTTCCGTAAAGATTTATCAAAGCGTGTGATTTTGGCAGGCCAGTTAAACCCTGACACATAAAAGCTGCAAAGCAAATTCGTTACTACAACTTCTATCCGATCAAATCGCAAATCATTCTCTCCTCCACACATGTTTAAGTTATAACCATGTTTCACAGTTCGACGTATCCCGCGATGGTAAAGAACTTACACGGTATTACATGTACAGCATCGCCTAGGTGACGAGATGACGGAGCAGTCCCGGTAGTGGCCCTCACCTCCCACCGTGCCTCTGGAGTGCTTGTGCTGCTGCTGCTGTTGTTGTCCTGTTGTTTCGTTGTTGTGTAGGTCATCCTCTCCTCTGCTGCCATCTGGGAAGTCTCTCTCTCCCCCCATCCATTACCACCGCCCTGGGACAGAACCCTTCAACACTGCACTGCCCCTGTGATCCCAGCCCACAGAGGTACAGACACACTGGTGCTCACATACAAGAAAAACACACAAGGAACACACTGGATACATCTATTTGTTCATCTGAAATCCTTTACATCCATTTTGTTGCTTTAAAGGTCTCATGTTACGCTAGAAACTTTGCATATTTAGGCTGGGTTCTTCTCTCAAACTCCACCGTGTGATGTCATGTAATATAAGAAGTGATCCACTGTGTTTTTAACCTCCATACTAGGGCCCGACCGATATATATCGGGGTTGCAGATATTGTCGGCTGATATGCGCTCTTAGAAACATATCGGCTATCGGCCAAAATCTTGCCGATATGGGCCCATATTCCACGTGGACATGTTTACCTTGTTATAAAGCTTAGACTCTGTATATTCTGCCCATTTAATCCAATTTACAGACAGATAAATATCCTCATATGTGGTGCCGCATCAGGATTTATCTGCAGAGTCATTTGTCTGTGTCCATCCCGCCCCTGAACGCATCGCCATGTGCGCTTGGTTACACCCGCAGCCGTAGATTCATGTGCGCACATATACGGTCTATGTGTGCGCAACACTGAGATTATATTTTTTTTACGGACAATCAGTTTGAGTCTGGATTAAAAGGACAATTATTAGTGAAGACTTGTGATCTGAGAGAAGCCTGTGTGAGCGGTAAATGTTGGAAATTTGTCGGTTTTGAAGCTCGTTTTGGTTCTTTCTCATTGGTTAGCGATTAGCTGCTGTAGTTCCCACACATAAACAGGCTGTTTTCGCTTCTAGTATCGACTGTAAAGTGGCCGTATATATGTTACTGGACATGTATTGATATGTAAATGATCTGTGAATAGAGGTGTGAATTATCGGCATTTGGCATTATCATTAATTACCGCGGCGCACACGCATTTATCACTAAGACCTAATAGCGGTAGTTTACTTACAGTACTTGGCTAGAATATCATACAAAAATGCCATTAGACCGACCTACTGTCTTTAAATATGACGTAAAGAGACAGGATAACAATAAATGTTGCCTAAATAAACGCAATTGAAAATCCAATAGAGCCAAGCCTGAGTTTTATAAACAATTGATGATGTACAGTGAATTTTTACGTCATAAATATATTAGTGATTATATCGGCTATCGGCAGCTCCAACGTCCATTTTATCGGTATCATATCGGCCACAACAAAATCCATATTGGTCGGGCCCTACTCCATACACCTTCATTTGAATCATTTGGCTCTTAGGTTCTAACTTGAGACCTACCACTACATGACATCACAAGGAGGAACAGAGCATTGTAAGCCTTGGAGATGTACACAGACTAATAATAAAGTGTTACTGAAACTGAATGGACCAAAACACAACTCCAGGTATGTTTCTGATGAGGTAACAATGTTCTAACACATTTTAAAAGTCACAAGAGTCGATTTTACGTAATCTAGGACCTGCATACTCCATCACTCATGATGCATCACCCTGCATTCTAAGGTCATATCCTTCAGACTGGAAAATGTTTGGTTCAACTTTGTGACAACATTTGGGGATTTCAGGAAGTGCTCCCCTGTGCTTTGTAAAATCCAATTCACCCTTACCTTACTCTATTTTTCATCGTTTCAGAATCCAAATCTTCTTATGCAATGCACTTTGGTCATCTCCTTTTCCAAAGCTAAAATGCTCGGTTTCACTTAAATAGTAATCCAGGAAGTGTCCTGTAAAGTTCAGTTGTCTCAGTAGACTGATTTGGATCTTTTCAGATCAGATTTTCTCAGCAGACCATACCCAGATGTGTTGTATTTGTATTTTTGAGCAATCCTGTACATAATCCCTACATAATCCAGGAAGTCTTTTCACCTTTATTAAACCAATTGTGATCATTTCAGCACTCAGATTGCCCTCAAACTTTAAAGCAACCATTGGTCAGCAATTTTTTGGTCACACTTCCATTTCTCTCCAAGGAAATGTTATTGTTTTGCTTGGAATGTTCCACAGTATGGCATTAGGTTTATTTATCATGCATTTAGTCAACTGCAGATGTTGTTATGGCTAGAATATACATTGAAAAGCATGCCTTCATACAATCAAGTGGGCTCATTACTTCACAGATCTGACTTGTAACTTGACCTCGTGGAGGTCGCATGCTCGTCTCCATGGAGATAGTTAAGTTAATGCAATAGACTCTTTTAAGGCGGAAGTGATTAAAAAAAAGCTACGCGTGCATTTTGGCAACGGAAGTGGCATTGGCATTGTTCCCTATTCATTACGATTCATTCAGGCTGAACACGGACAGAAGAAGACGAGATAAAAACATTTCCAACACCAAAATGCGTCTTTGTGTTACCGTGAAAAGCGCTATATAAAACCGATGTATTATTATTAATATTTATTATTATTATTATTATTATTATTAAAATGTCTGGTTTTTGTTGTGTGTGGTTGTCAGAATCGACATTCTACCGACAAACTAAAGTTTTAAAGTTTTACTCACTGATTGCACGAGGACCTGGCAGTCAGACACCATTTGTCAAAGTCAGCTTGTTGAAGAAATATTATATATAAATATTCGTGAACTTCTGACAATAATCCTTTCCCAGACCTTGACAAGCTGCTGAGTTCTGCTGTACTTCTGTTGCCAAAATGCGTACGCAACCGAGCCTACGTCACCACTGTTTATGAACACTAAAAGGAACTGCGGAACATTCTAGGCATCGTAATAACATTTCCAAGGAGACAAGCAGGCACCTTTAAGCAACTGTTTATAGCTTTGTTTTGTTTTGTTTATTTGTGTTTGAGTAACCATGCACATGCCGCATCTTCATCACAACTTTATTACTGTCCTAAAGGGAAATTAATTTGCAGTAAGTGTCAGCGGACATACAGTACACATACCCTGCAATAATACCTATAATACCTATTAAATTGTAATCTAGGAAGTGTGTAATCATCATAGTGGTTAAATTCTTTGGATTTTATTCCCATTCTCAAAACCAAAGGACAACATTTAAAGGTCCTATAATACACAAAATAGATTCTTGACCTTTAAATTGTGGCTTTTGGTTTTAAGAATGGAAAAAAAAACATCTTAAGAATAAAACCACTATGATATAGACAATTTCTGTGGATTAAGGTTCCCAAAGCTACAAAACTTGCAATAGACAAACATTTACACTAACCCTGGACATGATCATTTTTTGACAGCACACATACAACTAAAAATAGTAAGAGAGAAAAAAAAAAACATGGGCTCAAGTCTAATTAGCAAACCACCACTGATGCCTCTGTTGCCCCTGCTTTCACCGCACTTTTGTACCAGCCACAGCGCTCCGAAGGCAGAGGAGGGGAAGGAAAAGGCAGGCAGAGGATCAGCTCCAGCCTGCAAAGCTCTGGGTTATCAAACTCATTAATCTACATGCCATAGTCGGCGGATGAATAATTGTGCGTTGAATGTATCTGCCACTGTGATAGCTACAACGTGCTCCTCGTGTGCCACAACCGGCAGCATTGTCTGGGTGCCTGGTAATTATTAGGTGCTTTGTCTTTGCTCTGAGGTTGGAAGAGTTTGGGAAGATGGGGAAGGGTACACACGGTCCCACCTCTGCCGTTCAGAAGGCATCAGCTTTAAAGGTTCGATATTACATGAAATTGACTCTTGTGAGCTTTAAGTCATGTTATAATGTTATCTCATCAAAAACATACCTGGAGTTGTGTTTTGTTTCATTCACACGTTTGGGTAACCATGTATTATTAGTCTGTCTGCATCTACAAAGCGCAAAATGCTCTGTTCCACCTTGTGATGTCATGTAGTGATAGTTTTCAACAGCTCCTTTTACCTTTAGTTCAGTAAACAGTTCTACGGCTGACGATGACTGATCCAAATCATTCTAGTGAAGGCGGATCGAGTTTAAAAACACAGTTGAGCTTTTCCTGTATTACCGCATGACATCACAAGGTGGCACAGCGTGTTTTCTGTTTGAGAGAAGAACTGTGTGAATGGAACAAAACACAACTCCAGGTATGTTTTTGATGATTTGGATGACATTATAACAGAGATCAGAAAATAGTGTAGTATGGACGCTTTAAATCCTTCACTGTGGCGTGTAAAATTGTGCAGGTTGATGTTTTTTTGCCAAATCCAGCTTTTAAGAAATACGTTTTTTGATTTACATGTTATAAGAAACTCACAAATCCCTAATTTCATTTACTCTAAATAAATAAATCATCATCACATACTTTAAATACATTAATTTTCAGGCATGGGTTAGAACTAGGGATGGGCAGGATTAGTCGATTAATCAATAATTGATCATTAAGAATTTCGTCGATCATGTTCATTTTAATCAACAAACTGAATGTAGGTTTCTGTGCGTAACGTAGCATACGGAGCTGTGGCCCCACAGTCCCACGTCTCGGCTCTGGCTCCTTGAAGATCACTATATCCCCCAGAGTTCGTTTAACTGCTCATCAGTATCCCAGGTATGATCAGGTTTTTTTGAGTATCCCGGTTTCGCATATACGCAGTTTCTCCAATGCGACATACGCACAGAACAGACTCACCAGCCTCATCACATCCTCTGTCACCGAAAAAACACTCATATTCCACTGAGTCGTGTTTTTTAGTCCAACTGAAGCTGAACACATCAGCGCACAAGGAAAAAGTGGCTTTTTTTTGCTTACTGTTTATGCAAATGAGCCATGTGGTTTTAAGTTTCGTTTCTGTAAGACGTAAACAAATGTGCCAAAGCTGCATTAAACACATTCTGATCTCACACTGATGTGGCTCTAAAGTTTTTAGGGTTTATATGTTGTAAAGTTGAGTTTATTTATGCAGATTAGTGATAGTAATAATGATGATAATTTTAATATAAAAACAATGATGAATTGAAAATTGATCATTCATTTTCCAGACGGTCGATTAAGAAAATCTAATTAAATACCCATCCCTAGTTAGAACAGCTTTTTTTCAAACAGCTAAGTAAAAATAGGACGCTGTTTCCAAGGCTTATTTCCAGGTGGAGAAATCATAAAAAGTTGGTGCCCCAGCTTGAAAAATGCCTTTAGGTCTGTGTGTTTAATATACAAAAATAAAACGAACAGAGAGTGATGAATTTGTTAAGGAGAGAATGAACAGATACTGGATCCTAAATTATGCCATGTATCCTGTGGTCCCAACTTGTGTCTCAAATAATCTACCTCATCCCTTCACCTTTCCCAGTTGCGCCTTCTCCCCTTTCCCTGTCTAGATGCCCCGGCTGAATCTGGACAGCTGTCGTGGAGATACCTACAGCTCGTCTTTCCATGAGAGTGGATCTCAAAAAATAAAAAAAGATTTGCAATTTATGTTTTAATAAAAGGATTCCCAAAGCTCACATTGTAAACGCGTATGGAAAAACGGCCAAAAAGCTGAAATCTGAACTGACACATTAATACAAGGTCAACTTCAGGTTAGAACGCTTTGTTGTCTCTGGAGAAAACTACGGTACTTCAAAATTTCAGCCTTTGCGATTTGCTCAGTGCATCCATTCAATTGTGATTTAGATTCTATTGTTACGAAACTTGCCTAAAATAAAATAGTTAACTGAAAAACGATGAAACTACGTGGAAGGCTTCAGAGATATTTGACCAGAAGTCTTTGTGACAAGTCTTCCTGATTGAATTTATGCTTCAGATCTACCCGTCCATATAAAAAATAAAAGTGTCCAAGTTGAAGACAGGCAGTGCGCTGGAGGGAATTCTCTGGCCCAATGCACAGACCATCAAATCTTTAGGGACCACAGGAACATCCCAGTGGAACTCTCCTGTGTCTAGACTTAGCCAGGTCTGAAAACCCACAAGGAACAGCAAGGCCCATGATTCAACGTGATGTGGTTATGATTTATGTTTTTTGTAAGAATAAGCAAAACTGATTTACTACATCTAGTTCATTACAGTCACCGATATCAGGGGTTTCAAACGTCAAAACATGCTGAATGGGTTTAATATTTATTTCAATAGATTACTGTGTTATTGGACATGATTTCACTAAAAAAGTATAGGGTTATTTTAACATATACGATATCTTGAAATCATCTCGTGACCTTCAGCTTAGAGTGCCCCTCAATCTCCACTTTGGGAACCACTGGCCTATACCTCCCCCATCAAACTCAAACCTACACAAAAACTATGCCAATCGTTAGTGCTTCGTTTGTGCCGTTTTGTGCTGCAAAAAGTTTCATTTGTGCTGCTTTAGTTTTTGAGAAATTAACGATTCTTTTATAGGTCAAATTGGTGTCGGCCAGCTTCAAAATGCTCTAAAATGGCCCAAAATGGTGTCAATCATTTGTGTTTCGATATTTGCAGTTTTATTTTCAGCTGATGATGTCATCCAGCCCCTCAAAATGTGAAACAGCCTCAAAAAAGGCAGAAAATTATAGAAAGTTTGGATTTCGTTTGTGCTGCTTTGTGCTGTGACAATTTCTTTGTTCGAGTATATTTCTAAAATTATTACGACATTTCCGTTCAGCTGACGGCAGCAAACTCCGCAAAACGAGTAGCGATAAACGATCTCAGGCTGTGGAAAAGTCTGTATTATTATATAAAATATGAATAAAAAGCAAATTACTAAAGACTGTTACATATTTTTCCGCAGCCTGAGATCGTTTATCTTCACTAGTTTTGCAGAAATTACCGCAGAAATAATAATGAATCATTTTAGAAATAAACTCGCACAAATGAAAGTCGTCACAGCACAAAACAACACAACTGAAACACAAATGTTTTCTATAATTTTCTGCATATTTTGAGGCTATTTTGAGGGGCTGGACAACGTCATCGGCTGAAAATAAAACTGCAAATATCTTAAGAACCATAATTGCACAAACAAAACTTTTTGCAACACAAACAAAGCACAAACGATTGACTCCATTTTGGACTGTTTTAATGCATTTTAAAGCTTCTTGGGGTCTGGCTGACCCCAATTTGACCTATAAAAGAATTGTTAATTTCTCAAAAACTAAAGGAGCACAAACAAAACTTTTTGCAGCACAAAACAGCACAAATGAAGCACAAACAAAGCACAATTGATTGACATAGTTTTTGTGTAGGTTTGAGTTTGATTGAGGGGCCAACTTCATGCAGGTCTGGCCTATTTATAAAGACAAATCTGTTCTGAAATTTGGCGTTTCAAAGTATATTTGATAGGGTATTAAGATGATATTTTAATCAATTCAAATCAATTCATGACTGTAGGCCTCTAAATTCTGGTTCTTTTAAGCTGGCCTCACATTTATTTTCAGGTATTACAAAAGTTTTATAAAAGTAATTGCAGTATCTGTGTCCCTTGCCAGTATAGTTGTGTCTTTTATTCAGACAAGTCATGCAAAAAAGCTATGAGGGAAGTCCGACCGCCGAGACCTGTCAGAAAAATAAGCTCGCAGTTTTTTGCAGAAGAAAAAAGTTGGTCATTTAAACTTTTTTTCTATTTGTTGGTAAGCATGTTTGCATAGTTTTCAACAAATGACTAAAAATATGAATTGCATAATGTCAAATATCACAAGCAAAGGTTTGGTTTTGAACTCCTAAGACTATGTGAGTCTGTGCACTCCATTCTCAACCCGGCGTGTCCTTGAGATAACCCCGGTCGCAGATCAAACCCGGCGACAGCGTTGTGGCTTTGTAATTTGTTTTTTTCTTTGCGCGAAGGTCATCAAGCTTTGCAAAGAAGTTCGCTTAAGAACTGGACAGCGTAAGAGAAGAGAGTGACCATTTCCTGGCGATCGCGAACGGGCTAAACAGATTCAACGGGCGATGTCGCATTTATCATGTTCAGAAAAAAAGCTAATATCTCGAAAAACAAAAATGGAAGGCAACCGTGACTCCGAAAGGATGAAAGCGAGGACAATGGACGACACAGGTCAACCTTCAAGTCCCATCCCCTCCCCCCAACCCCAGCGCCGCCCGGTCCGGAGACGGAGAGAGGGGTGATGTATTTTAAAAAGCTCTCCTGACCTGTAGCCGTCGTTGGAACAGTTTGCTTAAATGGACGCGCCGACGTTTTTGAGAATGTGCTTTGTGTAGCAGATTTCGAAATGCGCTATTACATTTTAAAGGACACACGTGGTCGCAATAGACACTCGGTTTGAAGCTATTGTAGAGACGCGGTTTTAAAGGCAGCGTAGGGCATTGGTGTCAGTCGCTGAAGGTTTCTAGCAAGGTCCTAAGGGTAATTCCCATTCACCTTGTCCATTGCCCTGTGCGGACGAAGCAAGCCGTACAAGTGAGTTTTTTTTTTTTTCAGGATATTTGCTTGGGGATCGAGCGCGTTTTTGAAGAGATACAAGTAACAAGAAGAAGTTTTGGAGGTCACAAACAAATCACAATGTCTGTGGGTGCAGCATGTGTACGCAAACCAATATAGTGAGGCAAATGGAGGGGAGCGCGCTGTTGACTACAGGTATTTGGAGAGACTGTCTATATGCAAATGGTAAAAGGATGTGCATATAATGACCCAGTATGAGAGTGGGGCTGTTGGATCCCCCTGCACTGCTGCTTTCAGGCTTTGTATTTCAAGCATTGTGGATGTTTTGATTCATTTTATATATTTTAGATGAATGGCACTAAACAGTTTTGGTCAATTGTGTTTAAAGGCAAATTTGATTGACTGTCTGAGTAACCTTTAAAGGTGTAGTCTGTAACGTTTCTGACCTGGACCTTTTATTGCTTTGCCTGTAATGTTCCACACTGTGCCATTAAACATGCATTTATTCAATTATGTTTATTTATTATGTTTTCATTGCAATATATTAATGAAGGAATACATTTTAAACAATAATACATTGGAAAAAACACTCTTACTGTGAGCAGGTTTGCTTCTTCACAGATCTGACCAGGCCCAGAGACAGTCCACCAGAAAACTGACATAGTCTAGGGCATTGTGGCAGAGTGCTTCTCACCATTAGTAGTAGTAGTTCAGTTTGCCTCCTGACTCAAAGTTCTGCAGTTCAGTCTCTGCTTCCTCTGGTTCACACGTTGTGCCTTTGGGGAAGACACTTAACCTTGCACACCAAGATGGATACTTCTGATATTTGTAAGTTCACACTCATGAGAATCCATCTTGGCATGCACCCGCTCTAAGGATAATTGGGTGGGCAGACCAATCAGAGCAGCAATGAGGTTTGAGAGGAAGCCAAAGGTGAAGTGCTCAAACAAACCAAAACAAACACGGTGACACTGCCGGCATACTTCAGCCTATTTTAGCATCAGTACTGCTACACATATCAATCTGGTGTGAGCCAGATTAAAAGACACTAGCACTAACTTTTGTGATCATTTAGTTTCCAGGGAAATATAGGGTATTTGTGAGACAGGTGATATTGTTGAAATTTTGTAATAAAATGATACTTTGTCTAAAATTATAAATGTCTTGGCCAAGGGAACTATATTTACAGTCTGAGAAACAAAAATGTTCAAAGATGGAGAAGGAGTTTAAGTAATGGTTGATATGGTTTCATGTCTTCTGGACAGGGAGTTATTTGGGATATTGGGAAGATTATGAGACTGAGACTATGAATAAAGCATTTTTCATCAAATGGTTTCACAACTTTAACATCTTTTGAGACAACGTACAGCAGGGTTTAAAAACAACCTTGTTATGGCATGGAGTGGAATGCATTTGTCACCACACCCTCTCCATCGACTGACAAAACACATTTAGACAAACCTGGGTAAAAGAGATGCATAAGTAAACAAATGGACAAGGCTACAAACTCCTTGAATTTCAAAAGGCATCAGTGGGCTATTTCCTCTCCTATCAGCCCCCAGTGCTGAGAAGAGGAGCTGAGAAGTTCATTTAAATCCTACATCACCTTCTATTGTCTAGTCTATCAGTAACACTTAGGATCCTTCCCTATCCTGTGTTCCCTGTGCCCTGGCCTCACCACTACAATCTTCTCTTAGCAGCAATGATGAACTGAGGGCCCCATACTGATGCAGGGAGACACTTCAGCCCTAAACAGCTGAGGGGGAAGCGGCAATGTGTTGAAAATGCAGATGGAATGTTAAGAGCGGTCATACAGATGTGAATAAGAATAAGTCATTATTGACAGACCACAAAATGCCTTCTAAAATGTGCATGCAACAGTTTGCTGGCTCCCCGAACACAAGGTTTGGATGCACTACTAGCAGAGTAAAGAATGATCTAAAATGGTGTAGCTATAGCATCTAATGCCCAATATTGTTAGATTGGATAACAATATTGGACTATATCGGATGGGAGACCGCTGTAGATAAGCAGGATCTCTAGTCTAGTGCATAATGCCATTGTATTTATAGGCAAGACACTTATCTCACCTTGCTTCCAGTGTCCATGTGCATTGGTGTTTAAATGAGACAAGAAATTATGTAGTAGATTATTATGAATTACTTGAAGCATATGTCTTATTTAGATGCGTTTACAACACAAGTGGGTCTGGACCTGTATCCTGTCTCCTCTGTTACGGTAAAAACAAACACGGTGGTTTAGCGAAGAACTGAGAAAAAAATGCACATCTCTGAAGTATAAACAAACAAAACACAAATATCTTGTTTCTCTCAGGTAAAAGAAGTTATATATTTTGTTCTGAAGTATTTTCGAGAGGAGATGTTTTCAGAACGTGATACAAATAAGCGGCTGTGGTCGGACCGTTCCACGTTACGACTTTTTCAAGATTTTTCACGCTCCCTTCTGGATTTGAAAAGAATGTAACAGGGACGGGAAGCATGTAATTATAAGTCTCAACGTTATTAACATGGTAAAAAAGATGGTTCTATCTTTCATTTTTCGCTCCAATCAAGGATATGTACAACCCACGTTTTTTACGCTACAGCACACAAAAGTACAGAGAATATTGAAGAAAATAAAAACATAGTCATATCTAACACCAATTTATTCTGTGCACACTTCCCATCCAGTTAATATTTTTGCTGTTAGAGTCTAGCTTTGATTGACTGTGTTTATTCCTTATTAAAAGCTGGGAGGTCGGTACACATTGAAATAGTACCTTCTGATTGAGGTATTTTGAGGTATTTTCTACCCATGTATTACTCCCTTTATGAAAAATATATTCCCGCACCCTGCAGTTTGGACATGTGCGTACAGTGAGAAAAGATGGCTCCTGATATGTTTATAATTAAACAGTATGCTGGCGTATGCTTGGAGTGCTGACCAGTGCATTAGAAAGAGTGTGTGGGGGAAAAGGGGGAGGAGGGGTGGTCTAAGAGAGGATGATAGATGACTGGACCAGTTCTAATATCTCCAGACCAGAGGGAGCTGTGGAACATTAAAGGTGGTCACATCTGATTATTTATGCAGCACATATTAATAAAGCAGGACACGCAGGTAATGCAGATGAACCCCGACATCGCATTAAGATCCAAATAATGGTGGGTGCAGGTGGAGAGAGTGGATCGGGAATGTTTGTTTGGACTAAAATAAGTTTAATTTGGAAAGTCAAAGTCATTTTAAGGAGCAGAGGGAACATGTTGAAAGGGAGCATTCTTTTTTTTCCCTTTTTTGTGGTTGCTTTATGCAGGAAAATGGAGGGGATTTGCAGTATTTTCAGTACATATATCACCACAGCGGATATTTCAGCATTATCAATGTGGCATAACTCCTTCCAAAATGACACACTCAGATTGGATAGATTGGTGGCTTAGTAGAAGGCGCTTTTACCTGACACTTGGCTTCAATCTTGTTAATCAATCAAAGCCACCAATTCAATATAAATTCAAGGATCCCTGTTGATGTCTGGGGATCACTCACCTCGTCTGACAGGTTGTACCGAGTGAAGAGTGTACTATATATTTGGTCAAACCTCCTTGTCAAAACCCGATTTCTTATCAAAGGTAAGCAGGGCTGGATTAGACCTTAGATGGGAGATGGGAGACTTAATAGCAGGTGCGGTGCAAAAAAAAATTACATTGTGTCCTTTGGCAAGACACTTCATGCACTTCCTTGGTATGAAGGGAGGAGGCAATGGCGCAGATTGGCTGTTTTGCTTCTATCATTCTACCCTTGGGGAACCGTGGCTACACTTGAGCATATGGAAAAATGCAATTTAAGACTAATGCGATATTAGTATTTTCTGGTGGACTGTCCCTAGAAAGGTACAGGTCAGATCTGTAGTGAGGCAAGCCTGACAAGAGCAGGAATATATGTAATTAGATTTTTGAGTTCAATGCCTGCAGGTGACAGACCCCTCACTAGAAATGTTATGCACCTTTACTAAATCCATAGTATCCATCCTTTTTTTTTTTGCCAAAACATAAAAGCGTTTTCAATATGGATTATTATTACACAGATAACCAAACAAACATGTGTCCTTGCTCTGAGCGGGCTTGCATCTCCACAAATCTGACTCTTACTTATCCGGAGGAAGACCTTCTGCCCTTTGTTTTCGTGGAAATCTTGTTCCTTTGGCTGTAATATTCCACAGAATGGCATGAAACTTAATAATCTTCATAGAGAATGTTCCTTAGTACGGTTTTATCATTCTATTTCTGACTTTCTATCATGCATTTCACTTTCAGTCCATAAAATAACACACTATCACTCATAATTCCTCCTTCTGATGACTTTATTTCCATGTTCCAATCCCATTTGAATGCATCACAACTCCAGACACCAAACAAGAGTCAACCTTACACACTCTAAGTACACACATCTTAGCTACACCCTCAACCTTGATCCTCTCTTTCCTCCTCTTCTCTCTCCAGGAACTTGTCTGGCTTTAACCCCAGTCTGCCTGAGCCGCTCATACAAAGTGACACACACGGTTCGGTCGGGTGACACGTGCGCACACATGAGCACCCCTATAAGAACCTCCGGGAGCGTGCACGTGTGTTGGGTGTCACCGCGGGGCTGGCTTTTGACAGCTGAAGTCTCCGGAGAGAGCTTGTGCAGATGAGGGGCTGAGCTGAGAACCAGGGCCCCGGCTGTATTAAGGGGGGAATTACACGACAGCAGCCCCACGTGAGAGCCTTATCTGCGGGCGGCTGCCTCTCCCACAGACCCTTCTCCCCAGAGCTCTTGGGGGAGGATACATGTCTCCAGGACTTAGTGTTGCTCCAGTCGGACAGATTTACTTAGTGTGGGTTTGACCAGCGCTCTGAGGGTGGGTGAGTGGATGGGGTAAACATGGGCTCCTTGGTCACATGGAGGGTGATTTGGTGTGAGAGGTAAAGTGTGACATGAAAAATTATAGATTGGGTACAAAAACAACTTTATAGAGGAAGTTTGTTGACAACATAGATATAAAGTTTTTAAGGGTCTTTTGTTATGTTTTCTTTTTTACTATTGAAATGATTTAAAGGAATCACTGCACATTACAAAAACAACTGTAACTTTTGGAGGGTACGTCAACTGCTTCTCTCCATGGAGATGTTGCCTGGAATGTTCGACAATATTTCGGCATTACACTTATTTATCTCTAGGGAGACAGCAGGTGGCACTACACAGTCAAGTTGCATGTCAGATCTGTGGAGAGGCGAGCCCACTCAAGTAAGAAAGTTTTTAGGTGAATAACAACCCATGTTTTTGAGTAAATGCAAGATGGAAAGATGGGCCAGAGGTGTGAAAACGCTCATTATGGGAATGATTACGTTCATATGATCCCACACTCAGTACAGATGAATAAGCCTAGCTAACAAACAGAAACTGTAAACAAGAAGGGTATAGTAGGGTGTTTCAGAGTAGTTTCAGTAGAGTTAGATCCTCACGGCAGGCAGATACAACTGAAGAAGCAGCTTGGATGAGATGTGAAATGTTTTTAACCTAAATAAACCTTTGTCCTTTTGACAAATTGAATTTTTCCTTTGCCATGGCTTCTGCCTGGATGACTGAGGGATTCTACACACATGGATGTTTAAGGCCATACCAAAACATTCAGATAAAACAATAGCATCTCCATGGAGACAAGCAGGTGGTGGACCCTACACCAAAAAAGTTCCACAGGGAGATTGTGTTCTCTTTATTTGACCCCTCCTTCAAGTCTACATGTTGAGCTAGGATTTGTCAGGATTACTTAGGAGCAATATTGTGGATTTTTTGCAAAAAAACAAACAAAACAAAACTAAGAAATAAACCCATGCACAAAGAGAACATGCACAGTTCCACTACACACATAAAACTTGTGCCCATCTTACTCTGAGATAGCATCTTTTGGTGATAGATAGTGATAGATCATAGAGAGTGCACTGCAACGTTCTCTGATCTGGCCAAGATTTTAAAATGAATATCAGGTTATTCATCTTGTTTATTATCTACTTACTAGTTCTGTAACTGCTTCATTCTAGTCAAGAAGAAGTTTTTAAGATAACTAAGTAAAATTATCTTGTTGCATGGACAGATCATTTCACTACTTTTAAGTCATTTTCTAATAGATCTACCTGTTTATTTTTCATTTTGGACAAGTTTTTTGTTGTGAGTGGATAGCATTCCTCCCTCACAGCGAGATGGTACGAGGAATTTTAGGTCTGATGCATTTTAGGGCAGTAATTGATTTATTAACTTGATTCTGGTGTATCACTGGTGTGCCATTGGTGTGCTGTGGGTTTAAATGGCAAATTTCTATCGTACTTTTCCGTCTTCAAGGCACTCAAAGCAGCTCACATCACAGAACCACTTACCCATTCACACACGAGCGTACGCAGACGCTAAGGGTGAGGTGGATCAAGTGTCTTGCCAGAGGACACAACGACAGTATTCATCTGTGGGAGCCGGAATCGCACCGCCAAACTGTGGGTCACTGGATCTGACTGCTCTACCGATGAAATGAACTACACACTGGGCTTCATACTAAATGGAAAGAAGCATGTACCACTGCCAGGCAAAATTAGAGGTCAGTATTATTATAAACACATACGTGAATAAACACAAGTTCGACAAATATAACCAGTAACAAGTGTGCGGAAAACCGTCTACCACAAAAGTTACCCTCTTTAAAATACAGTGACTGAAATATTCTCTTTCTTTGCAGAGCCTCCATCATTGAGATAGATACCTTGAGATTTGTGTGTGAATGTGAATAACATTGAAGTGCGCAGAGACCACTCTCCTATCACTCATCCATCCCTGCAGAGCGCTTAGACTTTCACCTTGTACGCGCTGGCAGATGGTGATGCTATGGGCAATCACACTGCTTTATGACACCCACACCCACGGAACTTCCAAATAAAGAATTTTGTTTAATCAAGCAGACTAAGCTGTATTTACTGCCATGGCATTGAGGAACAAAGTCAAAGTACATTCCGTTAATTTGTACTTTTCCAGGTTGCGATAAGTATTTTTGTTGCACTTGGAAGAAATAAGAAACTGATGCATGCAAGAAATGGGAATTCAGAATTATAATATTAAATGTGTGTTAATTTGTACTTTTCCAGGTTGCAATTGGAAAAATAAGAAAAAAAAAGGATCATGTAATAAATGTAAATTCAGAATTATGATATTATATGTGCACTGTGTAACTTCAGGTTAGGGGTCTGCAGTATGGTATTACATTTATATGAGATGCATTTATTCAATTATGGTGTTTTTATTGCTCAAAAACACCTTTAAAAACATGCATTCTTACTGCGTCTCTTCACAGATTTCGCCTGCAAACTGGCCTTAGTCCCTTAAAAATGTAAAAAAAAAAGCAGACAAGTTAATTTTAAATAGTTTGCAGTGGTTGGAAGTTATTCCGCACTGTGCATTCAGAGCACGATGAGTTTATAAGCAACACATTTCAGGGGCCAGAGTGGTGTTTTGTCGTCAAAGTGATGCTAAATAACAAACTTCTTGATTCTCGGACAGTAAAACTCTTCATAATAAGAGGCCTATAGTCCACAGCAGACTTAATTTGACTTCAAGAGCTGCTTATAGCATATATCTGTACTGGAACAAGACAAATTTGTATGGTGGAGTGTCCGTCAAATGCTTTTCTCCATGGAGATGGTACTACCGCTTTGTCTGGGATGCTTCACAGTACAGGATTAAACCTTTACGTCATCATAGATACCAAACCACCAAGTTACAGGTCAGATCTGTGGAGAGGCAACCCCGCTCACAGTCAGAATGTCTGTTTTTCTAGGTGTTTTTGAGCTATAAAACCACCTGTAATTGAATAAATGTAATACTTGTAGCAATGTAGCAATACTTTTTAATGTTTTTAAAAATCCATCAAGGTAAAGCAAAAATACCAGACTGCGTGAAGTTCTAAGCATGAATAAAGCTCTTGTGGCTCATTCCAACCACTAAATGAGAAAATATGAATTACTGTCTGTGCCGATCACCGGTCTATGGCCCTCAATCGGCCCTCCACTTCATCTGTGTTTTCATTTGCGACCCTTGAAGTTTGGAAAAGTTCGGGCACTCCTGCCATACAGAGCAATGACATATCCGGAGAAACAAGCAGGTGACGGACCCCCAACCAAAAAGTTAAACAAAACAACCTTTTACAACATTTTAGAGTTCAATGCTTCAAGAAGATGCACAGAACTTTCTATGCAGGAGATACATTGTCTTCCACTTTTCGCAGTTGGCACCAATCAGCACTTGAAGGATAGAGCGCGGGGTGAGACTGGTGGTACTGCAGATGTATTCCCATGACATGCCAGATGACGTGCCCGGGGCGTTTTTGTGCTGGCATATTACATCAGTGGATTGATTGGGTCTGAGTCCAAATGGATCCCAAACAGTGCACTCTATTGTCCGTGATGAGTCTGGGAGAACAAATGACCACAAACATATTATGAGTTCTTTGCAAAATATTCCATCACAACCATCCCGTACGTATAAAAACGAGTATTTATCTTGATTGGTGGCCAAAAATACGTAAAAACAGATGATTCTGTTTGCAATAAGTCATCGAAATGAATTCTGACCTAGAAAAAAATCAAAATACTTCACACGATTTCTAAGCAATTAATGGTGTAACTTTTCTGATATAGAGCCCACCAGTTACTTGATGTTGACATTATTGGTTTAGCTCCAGTCCAAATTTGCATTAAATTTTTTTTCAGTCTCCATCGAAACAAGCAGGAGACACCACCAGGCCACTTTACAGGTAAGATCTGTGAAGAGGCGACCCCACTCACAGTAAGAATCCATGTTTTTAAAGGTATTTTTGAGCAATAAAAAAAAAACCCATAATTGAATAAAAAGGTCTCTAATATATGTTTAGTACTATATTGTGGAACATTATAGGCAAAGCAATAGCATCTCCATGGTAGCGGACTCCCAACCTGAAAAGTTACGCAGTGTACCCTTGAAAATCCTAATTTTATGAAATAAACAATTCCGTTCAGTCTTTATGTTCAGCTACTTACAGAGCTGACAAAATAATATTTGCAGTCTTTTGAATTTACCAATTTAGCATAAAAGCATCTTTTTGGTCTATGGGAGGACCTAATCAAACAATCATACAATAAATGGTTGTATCCTCCAGCTACGTCTGAGTGAATTGAAGGAGTTGAATAGTATAATAATCAAGATTTATCTGTTTACAATTTTCAGAGCACTGTAAACACCTTTTATGTATTACATCAAACTGCATTTGGAATTTTACACATTCCCTTGTACCAAAATATCAAATAAACAGTGGTGGAAAGAGTAGTATTGCAAATTTGTACTTAAAGGTGCATTGTGTAAATTTTCTGGTAGATGATCCGTCACCTGCTCTGCCTGGAATGTTCCACTGTATGACATTAAACAGCTCTACTTTACATTTATGCAATTACAGGTGGTTTTATAGCTCAAAAATACCTAGAAAAACAGGCATTCTGACTGTGAGTGGGGTCGCCTCTCCACAGATCTGACCTGTAATTTGGTCTAGTTTGGTCTCCGTGAACACAAAGCAATAACATCTCCATGGAGAAAAGCATCTGACAGACCCTCCACCAGAAAAATCACACAGAGCACCTTTAAGTAAAAGTACAGTGACATGGCTAAAAAGTAGCGTATTTTTTGGACTATAAGTCTCTCTGGAGTATAAGTCGCACCAGCCAAAAAATGCATAATGAAGAAGGAAAAAAACATGTATAAGTCGCACCGGACTATAAATTTTTTGGGGAAATGTATTTTATAAAATCAGAGACTATGAACCGACATTTCATCTTGAAAGGCAAGTTAGAGAAGTTATAGTAAGAAAAACAACCAAATAGAGAACAATCCGTGTATCATTTGTTCATTCGTTTTTCAATATAGAACCAAAATAAGAAAACGAAAAAAACAACTCCTTTTTTTATTATTTGTCTCTAAAACCAAAATGAAAACCGGATAATGATTTGCTTTTTCATTTTTGATTCATGTAGGATTCATATATATGGAAAAATTTAATATATAAGTCAGACCTGAGTATAAGTTGCAGGACCACCCAAACCCTGAAAAAAATAGTCTGAAAAATATGTACTCAATTAAAAGTACAAGTACTGCTTCCTAAATTGTACTAAACTACTTGTAAAAAGTATGCATGAAGTAAATAAGTACTAGTTGCTTTTTCACATTTTAGCAGCATTTTAAAAGCTACATTTAGTCATTTCTAACCACAATCTCTGAGCTCTGGCCAGTCAGAACAGGTCATACGGTGTTGTAAATAGGAATAAAAGGAACTTATGCTGCAATTGTGAGTAGAAGTAGAAATACCCCTAAAATCTACTCAGTTACAGTAACGTGAGTATTTGTAATCAGTTTCTTTACACATGTGGAAATCAAAACCACAAAATAAAATTCTTCAAACTGCTTTCTCAAAACATTCTTGCCTCTAATACAGTCCGAATGTATGGCCCCGGTGAATGCGTTCCATAGTGGACCTTTTGTGTGTACATGTGTATTTTGGGGTTGGGGAGCGGTTGTGTTTTGGTGACAGGAGGGACAGATGAGTAGCCATGTCCTGTGGGTCCCCTGCCTCAGTCGCTGGCATATTTCCCGCTGCTACATGACGACGGGGCCTCTGTGGATAAATCAGTGTCTTCTGCCTGGAAACAACAACATGGAAAATGGCCCAGATTCCGACTCGGTGAACTCTCATTGGTCCAGATCAGGTCCACTTTTGTATCTCGCAGGTGCAACATGTTTTTATGAATTTGGGAGGGTAGAGAGAGCTGTGGTGTGTTTGTTTGTAATAGAATGTAGGCTGTTCCTTTTGTGGGTTGAAGTAACATGAAGATCAACATAACTTCGGGGCCTCCTTGTCTGTGCTCCTGCTTATCTGATCTCGGACGCTAAGCAAGCCTGGGCCTGGTTACGACTTGGATGGGAGACTCTGGGACAGCAGTGGCTCAAGTGCAGGGTTCACATATGCACCAAGGTCCTCAGTAGATGAATTCATATTAAGTGTCTAGACCATGCATGTCCAAACTATGGTCCGGGGGCCAAATGTGGTCCTCAGACTTCCAGAATTGGCCCAGAATTGTTGTTTTGAGGGTCTACACATGAACAAAGGTCTGGAGGGTCATTGAAACCTGTTATAAATGCACATATTTGAATTACTCACTGTTTTGACCACCAGTCTATGACCCTCCATTGGCCCTCACGTTGGTCTGTGTTTTAATATGTGGCCCTTGATGAAAAAAGTTTGGACAACCCTGGTCTGTAACACGTCTACGTCTACCCTGGTCAAAACTCGCCACCAAATACAACAATGTGAATCTGTTTCGCATTACTTGCAAAAAGCCTTTCCACCTATACGCAAATGGGAGGACAAGATGCTTTTGAAACACTTTCACGTTTTTATCAGTTTGCTCACCCGGTAAAGAGCTTATGTGATTTAGTCCAAAGTTCTGTGTCCAAGATGTGGCGCTTGCGGTAATTGTTGTGTACTTTGGCAAGACACTTCACCCACCTTGCCTAGTGTGAATGTGATGTGAGAGTGGTTGCAGAGAGGTCGATGGTGCAGATTGACAGTTTTTCTTCTCACAATCAACCCCAAATTAACTTAAATGATATGTCTAATGGGCAATTATTCCAAGCAATTCACAAGTTTGCTCCCTGTCCTGCCACAGCATTGGATTCTGTAACTGTGTCCTTCAGAAAACCTCTTTGTTAGTGTTGATTATGCGTTAGGGGAAGATGGATAAGGCTGCAGAAAGTCTCTTTTCCTTCGTTTCTATAACCGCTCAAGCGTGGAGTATGAATACATATTGCAAGGTAAAACAACTCTTGAGTGTCTAAAACGTATAAACAATGTTTTATATTTATCTAGACAAAAGTATCTCCTCTTTTCCCAACATACATTTGCTCAATCGACTCAACTCTTACCAAATCTGCATTCCAACCACACATCCAGCAGACCTGTACCTCGCTATCTCCGCTCATCTTATCTTCACTTCCCCAATAAACCCTACCCAAAACCCAACCACTTTTAACTGGAAGCCCTCCATCATACTGATTTACCATACAGCTCTATTTCCTAAGCAAAGTGTGCCGGGGACATTATTCAATAAGCAGCTTCCATATCACTGGTGTCGTCTGGTGTTCAGGGTCAGGGATGATATGAGCTCCCCTGACATGATAAATGTGTTTTCTTACCCTTGCCCACACCTCCTCAAACACAAACATAATAACAAAAGTTTGCTCCAAAAGTAGAAAAAAATAAACTTTTCTTTTGCCGTTTCTGTCACTTCCCACCAGCTCTCGTCCTCTCCAAGACCAAGGGCCAGGGAGATGGGGTGATGTTTGGGGCGTGGGGTGTCTGATTGCTATGCATTGTTTAGTTTCTTTCATTAATGCCAGTTGAGGGCTCCAGTTGAACAATGGTAGGGGCCCCAGGCGTGGATCAATAGCAGATTGCTGATAGTGGCGCGTCCATTCTCCCCAGCAGATTACATGATAAATTGGCCGGTCCATGCGCAGTGACAGGCCCCGGACTAGCAGGAGCCAGGTAAGGGCCGGCCTCTGCTACACCACTACCTCCATGTGGCTGTGTGATGGAATGAATATGATGGCAGTAATGTAGAACTGACTTGACTTCAGTGTATGTTAAAGGTTTGGAAGTTTTGACAATTTTATACATGCAGGTATACTTAATGTTAATGTAAAAAAAAAAAAAGAAGATACATTTAAAATACATTTCTCCATGGATATGTGATTGCTTTGTCTAGAATGTTTCACAGTATGATAATAAACCTTTCTGTCTTCATGGAGACCAAACCAAACCAAGTTACAGGTCAGATCTGTGGAGATGCAGCCCGCTCACAGTCAGAATGTACTGTCCAGGTATTCTCAAACTTTAAATAATTTAGTAATTGGTAGATGAATGTAAGATAAAGCTGTTTAATGTTTAGACACAAGAAGGTGACGGACCCCGAACCAAAAACTTACATAGTGCACAGTTGAGATATGATTTATGACAGTCAAAGATAGATTGGCATGAAAGTGTTCTTCCTAAAAGGTCTTACACAAAAATGCCCACCTTCAAACTGAACAAAAAATGCAGTCAATTTCTTTTGGGTGCTCCAATGAAAGGATATTTTCTGTACCATTCAGTGGCATCTTTCTGTTTTGGATAAACTGGTATTTATGATTGTCAATCTAAATTCACAGAGGCCCACAAATTTAATTCAAGTTGAAGTCAATTCCACAAATTACCTTTTTTTTTTGGATGTAATATAATTTGCAGTACTTAATGAAACAATATGGTAGTCAAGTATTAAAATGACAAATATTACAGATGCAACAATATCCAAATCTCTTGGTTAAATATTTTTATGATATACATCTTATGGTATGACATTTATTGTGATATTTTGTGGACGCTAACATAAGGGTGTCTAAAATAACTCGAAAAATCTTTGTTCTGTCATAATCCAAAGAATTAAGATTTGAAATATGTAAACGTTCCTTCTGTTTTAAGATGCTGCAGCACCATAACAAACAATTAAAGCTAGTTAGTTCAACATTTTGTGATGGCCCACAAGATTATTATGAGACCTTTGATGATATGATATCATGATATTTCGCTCACTACACTGACACATTTATTATTTATTCATGCACTTAAAACAAATTCAAAATGGCCGATGCTTGCCACACAAAGACTGAGGCATTCTGTTGGTGATTATTAATTCCTTATTGAACCGATAATGTTTTCAGTCATCAGTGGCCAAGATGAGCATGCATTTCCAGTAAAGGTTTTACACTCTTGCAGTCTTTTGACTCCACAACAGGTCTGTTTATCAGAATCAGAATGTGTTTTATTGCCACATGAGTGAACAGGTTCACAACATTAGGAAATTGCTGCGGTACTTGGAGCAGGATGTAGACAAACACTGACATGCAACAAATAATAGAATAAAATAAAGCTATAATATAACAAAATTTACAGGAGTATAATAATATAGAGTATAAGAGTATCAGTGATCAGTGCAAAACAGGCAGGTGCAGGCAGGTGCGAGAACACAGGGTCATGTGACAGGAGCAGAGTGGGGGGTGGGACCAGTCCGAGTGTTATTATTTATGAGTCCAGTTATCCAGTTATCTGTGCATATGTCTGACAGTTTTTTATTCTGCACTCGTCTCTCTTAATGTTAATTTTACAATGACTATTTATGTTTTGATTTGTTTGTGTTGTGATCATATCTTTCTTATTCTGTAATGCACTTTGAATTACTTTGTCTACAAATTGTGCTATACAAATCAACATGCTTTGCCTTATTTTGTTAAGATGACTACTCTTATGATATTGGATTACACTAGAATAAACTGGCCTTCTTCTGTCAGGACCTGAACTGGTGGTAGAACTTTGCCCGATTAACTAGCATCACTATTTCCCCACACACTATTTCTCCTCTTAGCACTGAACAAACCCATGACTATCCCTGTACCCCCCCTTTGGTTTACTCACTGAGCTAATGTGTTAGTGTAGAATGCACAATGGGTGAATACAGAAAGCCTGGTTGTGTGTTAGTGCCTGTGTGAGTCTAACAGAGACAGTATGTGTGGTAATGGACACCGAGAGGACCAGGCCAGATATAAGGTTCCAAATTGGCAATTTAGTGCAGCCTCGGCAGGACAGAGCGACAGCCAGGCCTCGGTCTAATAGGGGTTAAAAACCTTAAGTGGAGCAAAGAGCAGGGCTGGCTCACTCTTCTGCTACAACACAACTTAGGCCAAACGCATTGATCCTGAGCTCTCTGAATGCCATTTCCAATTGTTCCTTCCATTCTGTAAAAGGTTGGCTGCATTTGACGGCATAACAGTCTAAATTGTCAATAGTTTAAAACGGAGAGTCCATTCATTTTTGTTAAGAATCGGTGCACACATTTGCCATGATAATCTTGTAGTGAAAAAAGTCGTCTCAGTTGAGTAAAAACATGTAATTTCACATAATTTCAGGACAGACATTGAACTTTTTGTTTCATGCTTTTCTACATTTTAAAGGTGCACTATGTCACTTTTCAATGGAGTCCGTCCCTGCTTGTTTCTAAGGATATGTTCTGGACCTACCTGAAATGTTCCTGTGACGTAGGCTTGCTGTGAGCGGGTTGGGTTTCAGTGAAAAAAGGTTAAAAAATACTCAGACAGGCAGAAAAGGCAGCCCACAGGTTTACTTTGTTTCAATAGTTACAAAGTGCAGGTGCAAAAAGGTGCAAGGCGCAAATAAATAGGAGGCAGACAGTATTTTCTCTCCAACAGCAGAACACCGAGTGATCTCTCCAGGTGCCTTTTAAGTGTTCTGACTAATTGGTAAAAACTACTGGATAAAAGCAGGGTAGATCAAATTAACATTAGCTTTTAAAACAGTGGCCTGACCCTCCATAAAATAAACCAAAACCCAATTACTATAAAAAAAAACCCCACTATGTACATAAAACCCTAAAACCATTAACCAAATAAACTCTAAAACCCATAAACCAATACAACACCACTACCACTACCCCTGTACAAATCTACACTTTGGTCCAGGCTGGAACCATAAAAGGAGGAGGCTGTTTCCGGGGGACTCTTTTGGGACCTGGACAGAAGAGCAGAAAGGAGGTAAGACACAGCACACACTACTTCACTAAAAACACAATAAAACACACTACACCCACATCAACACTTAAAACATTCTAAAAACAGATTTATTGCACGAAATATTGCACTAACCAATTTAAAACGCCTAATTAACACTCGTCTCCTTTCTCTCCAGAGCCCAGCAGCTGCCAATCAAAGTGCCACTGTGCATCAGGATTAAAAATGGTAAAAGGAAGACAATAAATATATTTTAAAACCAATTATGTGCAATGTCTTTTTTTAAAAGTGCAAATATGTTTAAAGTGCTGTGTGCTATAAAAATGTGCAGTTATTTAAAGTGCTCTAGTGAAGGGTGAAGGTGCTGAGTGCTTACTAGTTACAAACCAGGCTGTTTGTTACAGTTCCACAGTATGAGAGCTCTACTTTACATTTATAAAATTACAAAGCTTAAAAATACCCAGAGGACAGGCATTCTGACTGTGAGCAGGGTTGCCTCTCCACAGATCTGACCTGTAACTTGGTCAGGTTTAATACTAAACTGTCAAACATTCCAGACAAAGCAATAACTCCACAGAGAAAAGCATTTAGAAAAGTAACACAATGCACTTTTACATTGAAACATACATTTATAGGTTGATTCTTTCATGGAATAGGCTCTGTGCAGCGGCATGCTAGCTAGCTCAGTGTCTCAAAGCTAAGAGTCACTTTTATTCCAATTGTAAAACATAAAATAAACAACCTATTAAAATAAAGGTGACCCAAGTAGAAAACTTCAGTTTGTGGTGGTGTTTTAATATGAACTGCGCCATAAAATTAGCATTAGCACTGAGACACAAACATATCTCTTTGTAAACACAGAAGGGTCTGCTGGAAATATTCACGTATTTGTGATATCCACCCACAGCTCCCTGTCCACTGCTTTATCTTTAAATAATTTTTCAATAATTCAATAATAAATATTTTTTGCACGACTTTGTAAAAACCTCAGAGCTACAATAGGACAGGAAGTAGAGACACTCACAGTGTCACTGCTTCCTGTGCACAGAGCCTATTCTCACCTGACCTCTGCAAGTTAGAACTGTAGTTACACAAAGATTTTTTGTGAAATGAAGAAGATCAAACATCATTTCAATTTAATTACATTTCTCTCACATCAGATTAACAGTTTAATACATTGCTCACTGATTCTGAGGGAATCTGCAGTGTTTATCAGTCCCCTGTGATCGTTTTTTTCTTTCTTTTTTTCGCGGAAATAGCCATATTTGTTTTGATACAAAAGGATCATGTCCCTAATAATCCATCTGTCAATCACGCCCATCTGTACTCGAGGATATTTAAGTGTGAACAAACTCACATCTTCGTAAAGTATTGGAGAAGTCTGTATTCTGAATCCTGGGGAACATGTCCTTTTGTCTTCTCCACCAGCTTTTACAATGTGTCATTCAAACACACAAGCACAAAAAATATGTTGCGTTTGTTGGAAAGCTTTATAGTAATTTATATTATTACTTTTATTGTTCAAAGTTCTCAACAATGTTTTTTTTTTTTTTTCCAAATACAGTGGTTTTCCCACAAACATCAAGCTGTACAACATATTTTTCATCTCAAACATGTTCTAAACAAACACGGCGACATTTCGCCCTTAAGCTATACATCCGTCACAGCATTTGTGACTTGCGATATTTCCCGGTGAAATAGATGGGAGCGAAACAAAGTGAAAGTTGCTATAATTCAAGGTCTTTTAGTAAAGCCGGGGAACACCAGTGGCTAGTTAATCTACTCATTGACACGTTGTCCTCTGGAGCGGCTGAAGGACGCTCTTTAGACTAATGACCACACATATGGCGCGTCGCCCATTTAAAAGAGAAACAAACACCTCCAAGCCATGGCAGTGTGTACCAGCGTGTACCAGTGTGCGCCAGTGTGTACTAGTGTGTGCGGGTGTGTGTGATCTGACGAAACCATGGAAACGCAATAACACACTCTCTATAGCTACTGCCATTTTCTTGCCAGACACAACAGAGTAGAATGGATCAAGATAATTAAGTCCACACACCACGTCTACTCCTACTAGGAAGCTTGTAGATATTTAAAGCTGCACTATGTAACTTTTTGTCACCTGCTTATTTCTATGGATATGCCATTGCTTTGCCTGGAGGGTGCAACATTAAACAGCCTTACCTTAAGTTTATTAAATTACACTGCTGTTATTGCTCAAAAATACCTTGAAAAACAGGCATTCTGCGTTACTTCTCCACAGATCTGACCTGTAACTTGGTCTGGTTTGGTCTCCATGAGGATAGAAAGGTTTAATACCATACTGTGGTACATTCCAGACAAAGTAACAACATTTCCAGGCGGTTACACAATGCACCTTTCACTAATATCCTAACTTCTAACCCAATAATTAAGTAGCTACTAAGCCTTAATCAATCCTAAGCTATCTAATACTACTACTACTACTACTACTACTACTACTACTACTACTACTACTACTACTAAACTACAGTTACTTGGTACCAATATTTTATTAGTGATCCCACATTAAAATCAAAATTACAGCCTTGTCTTAGCTACAATTACATGGGTCCTGAAAACATCGTATTGGAGGAGCACAGTCTATTGAAGCAAATATCGGGTTTTTGGCCCAGATGATAGCTGTAGCACACTTCAAAGATATGATTTTGCTGTCTGCTCCATTGCCCTGTCCCCTGTCCCCTCTTACAGTGACACAGAAGACAGTCACTCTTCGGAGCCTTTGTGAGAGGGTGTCAGCATTCGTCCTCTGATGCTCTGGACACTGTAATTGATGAGTGTGGAAGTTAAAGATAGACCGGTCACCGCAGAGCTTTGGGAACTTGACAAAAATACTCTTTTTCGAGACAGATATGACACACCAAGTGATTAAAGACAGCGCAATTGGGGCCATCATGTTCTTGAAATTATTGGGTTTAAAAGCGATATTATGCGGAATTGACTTATATGAGCTTTTAACCAATGGAATTCCTTTATCGCTGGCATTGTATTTTGTGAAATTAATGTATGTTTGAGTAATCCTGTATTGTCCTGGATTCTAGTGCTCAGAAATGGTCAGTTTTCACCTACCCCCTATCTCCGCCCACATCCCTTTACTCACTATGGTTGTTCAGACTCCTTGATATTCACGTAAAGTTAATAAACGTTGCATTTTAAAAATATTGTGAATTGTGAAATGTCACTGTGAGGGAGCGGGGCCAAAAACGGAGAGAATTTGTCTCACAGTTTTGGATCAATATTGCGGTTTACAATAAACAAAATACAAAACAATGATCTAGATTAAATACTGGAAATGAGCATAATATATCTTCAAAAGTCTGGCAGTAACACTTTTACTGCCTTTCAAAATGAACATGTCATATTTGAGTTACCAGTCATCGCTCATTACCCAGAGTGCTTTGCAATATATTTACTGCATCAAAGTACTTTTCTGAGTTAAAGTATTAAAGTATGTCCACTCCCCGGGGTGTGGGCTCCTGGGATCACTGTCACAGAGCTGACAGTCTGTGGAAACACCTTCAGCAGAATTACATAAAGCCTCCAGTACAGACTAATAACTGTTCACTTCCGAGTCACTCATTCATTCATAAACTGGGATGGAATAAGATGGTTTTGCCAAGTTCTGCATAGATGGATAAAAAACAAAAACTATCCTCCTGTCACTCCTGATCTTGGTCTAAGAGAATTTAACTCTGACTCCTCATAAGCTGACCTGCAGCACAGTGTGATGAATGGCTCAAAACAAAAGTCTATTTAAAGGTCTGCTTAAAGCTTGGGTACCAGATTTTTACCATGTTCTAAGGCTTTAGGGTCCCTGCTCTCACAAACCCTTCGATTATGGCTCATTATGAGTTCATGTTCATGTTCAGCTCTGTCACATGCTGAAACAAACTAGTCTCAAAGTGTAATAAAGTGAAAGAAGTTAAGTCCTTACTTGGCGAGCCACTTCCACCTACTTTCTGTTAGAATGCAGTAGAGTCTGGAACCAAACCTCTGGGTGCATCACACAGCCATCCAGTTTGGGGTTGTTCCAATGTACACTACAATGTTTTGGATGCACCATCTCATTCAATGTCTTTACTTTCATTACTTTTTACTTTTTGTAGATGTCAAATATATGAAGCAAGATATATGGAATTATGTAGAAAAGATTTTTGAAGGAGGAGCGACTCTACTCCACGCGACTCTACTCCAAGCTCCTCCAGCGTGACCGAGCTCCTCACCCTCACTAAGGGAGCGCCCAGCCAGCCTGTGGAGGAAACTCATTTCTCCTGCTTGTATCCGCGATCTCGTCTTTTCGGTTATTAGAGCTCATGTCCATAGGTGAGGGAGGGAACGTAGATTGACCGTTAAATTGAGAGCTTTGGACTCACCACAACGGTTCGATACAGTAACCGCATCACTGCCAACGCTGCACCGATCTGTCTGTCAATCCCACACTCCATCCTCCACTCACTCATGAAATATATACTCGAGGCAGGGACTCCCCACCCACCCAGAGAGGGCAAGCCACATTTTTCCGGTCGAGAAGCATGGCCTCGGATTTGATATAAATATTCTATTGCTACATAATTCCATATATCTTACTTCATATACTTGATATCTACTGTATGTGTACAAAATGTAGTAGTAAAAATAAGGAAGAAAAAAGACACAACACACACAAGAATGTCATCATTTGTTTTTCTTTTTTTGCACTAAGTTCCCTGTTTCCTGATCCTAATCTTTTGTACTTTTCACAAAGACATTTAATGAACAGGTAAGCATGAGAGAAGCGTTTGAACAGGAGCACTTTTTTCTTCTTTTCAAACAGTACTTTGCCCTGCCCTGTGTTTAACATGCACCCACAGCTCTGCATGTAGGAGATTTGAGACATCTGCTGCTGACGGAGAGACTGCCAAAGAAGAAGGATCACTGGCACTGTAGGTGGAACTCTTTGATCAGAGCTCCTCAAAAATTCTACTTTCAAACACACACGTACACACACATGCACACATTATACGGGCCGGGCTAACTGGTGAGGCTGGGAGTACAGGGTAAAGCGGAGGGAACGGTGATGATGAGATATGGTGAAAGACCCCGGGCCACTCTTTCTCAATCCTTGAATTAAAACACCCTAATGATCACAGGGAACAACGCACCAGAGATACAGAGATAAAAGACCGGAGCTTCTTAACCTCGTCTGCTAAGCCCCCAACACTACATTCACTAGATCTGGTTAAGTAACAGGGGTAGTGGAGCCAGAGGTTTCTTTGGACGGTTACTCAGTCCATCCAGTTTTAAAGGTGCACCGTGTAACTTTTCGGTTGGGGTTCCACCTGCTTTTTCAATGGATACGTCATTGCTTTACCTGGAATTTTCTAGAGTATGACATTAAACAGCTCAAGCTTACATTTATTCAATTACAGCTCGTTTTCTAGCTCAAAATATCCATAAAAACAGGCATTCAGTCTGTGAGCGGGATTGCCTTTCCACAGATCTGACCTGTAACTTGGTCTGGTTTGGTCTCTATTGCAAACAAAGCAATAACATATATATGGAAAAAGTATTTGACGGAGTCTCCACCAGAAAATTTCAGCACTTTTAAGGTAGAAAAGTTATGAAAAAGAGTTTGAAATGCTTTGATTTGAACTTCTAGTCCAACACAAACTGAGAAACCTTAATCTAATAACAATAACAGAAATATCGTATATCAATATCGTATCGTCAAAACTCAGAATAATATCGTGGACTGTCCCAATATATTGAATTGCAATTGGCTTTTCACTATTTTCACAAAGTATTAGAAAAGAGGGACCTACACTGTGATCTTGTGCTTCATTTGAATGCAGACTAGGTAATAAAATAACTTCTTAAACATTTTAAATCTTAATTCTTTTGATTAGGACAGTAATGATTCACACTGGACTTGTCAAGGTATTTAAAAAGGCAAAAGAAGCATATCCACAATCCTGTTAAAGTGCCACAATACTGCATTAGATATCGTAAAAATATCACACCATGGACTGTTTTATGCTTTAGTGATTAGATTCATTTGATGTTTAATCTGTGGTTTAAGCGGAACTTCAATCCGAGCATTCTACTGTTGTATTATCCATGTCCAAAGACACTCACCCCTTCAACCTGGCCAAAGTAATATCTGATGTGACAGCCATGGCAGCCATATCTCAGTCAGGCACATCCCAATGCAGCTGTAGCTTTCCACAAGAAAGAAAACACCACATAATGTTGATGCATGATCATCTGAAGTAAGTGTCTGTGTAATCCCTCAGTCGTCCAGGTATGATCCAGAGCAAAACAGAATGGGGCTTAAACATCATTTATCTCCTATTTACTCCATCCTCAGATCTAAATCAAAACTAGCACTAAAACTATACAGATAACCAGGATGCTAATAGGAGTGAATGAGCCTGAATGATTATGCGAAACATGGCTCAATACACCTAGCCCACAAACAGAAGCTGTAAACAAATATGTGTTATAAACGGCAGTGTCCATCAGCGATCTGACCAGAACTGAAGAAGCCGCTTGGATGAGCGAAACGTCTTCACAGAGTTGAATTTTTCTTTTGCTACCAGAAGTAACTATCACTGACCAACAGGGCCGGCCCCCCCCATTAGGCAACATAGGCAAATGCTAAGGGCGCCGCCGCTCCACTAGGGGGCGTCGAGCGCAAAAATCGGTGATGGGGGATAAAATCCTCCACTGTCTAAAACATCGTCACTATGAACTGTTTGATTTCTTGTGAGTATCTGTACTCTGGCAGTATTTTTTATTTTTATTTTTGCAATCCAAGGGGCGCCACCTGAAATCTTGCCTAGGGTGTCAAAATGGTTAGGGCCGAGCCTGCTGACCAAATCAAATACAAATGATTTCCTTTTTTAACTGTGTTTTTAAGCAAGAAGCTTCCCCCGGCATGAAGCTGCAGATCAAAGGTAGATTAGAATTGTTCACCAACAAATAAAACAATCTCAGGTTATTTAAAGGGTCAGTATGGAGCAAGTCTGCTTCATGTATGTCCTCAAATGCACCTCTTTCCATGGAGCCAAGAATAATGGATCTGATCTGTGGAGAGGTGACTCCACTCAAAGTAAGAAGATTTTTAAGCAATAAAAAGACAGGTAATTGAATAAATGCAGTTTATTACCATACTGTGGAACATTCTAGGCACGTAGACAAGCAGGTGGTCGACCCCCCACCACAAAAGTTACATAGTGCATCTTTCATGCATCATTATTTTAACAGTACCATATTATTTATAGGCAACAGCAGCCCCTTTGTAAAATGTTCGGATTAGCTCAAAACAGGTTTTCTAGTCACCCCAACAACACCAGATCCCGAGGGAGACTTTATTAAAGGATTCCATCTCTTGTTCATTGGGTAAAAGCATTTTCCACAGGTGAACATTACTTTGATCTGCTGACACCTGCGTAGGCCCATAAGCCCATAGAGCACAGCGCTCCCATTCTCAATATTCAGCCCTGCACATATGAGTTCTGCTTTCACTCAGATTAAACATGGGGGAGTCCCAGGTCACTTACTTATGCCCCATTCCTCAATATGTACCCGCACATGCTAACACCCCACGCTGCTATGGAGAGAGAACAATCTCCCTGTCCCCAGATGCAACGATTCATAAATATCAAAACAGGCCAAGTTGAAAATCTGGCTCTCAAATCCTCGATAGCATGCAAAGGTAATACATTTTCAAATGATACATGAGAAATGAGCTGATGACAATGATGGAACAAGATAGGACTGGTGATGGAGGAGCTTTTCCCATGTGGCCCGTGTCTTGATGCATTGTAATCACACTTAGACTAAACTGTATGGGCCGATAAAACAACTTGAGTGATGGTATCGAGTCAGTATAGCTGCTGGAGCATAAGTTTGAGTAAATAAATAGATAAATATGGGTTTGTTGTGTCGCTTTGGTCTAATAGTTTTCAATGATTTGGATGTGATACAAGAAGTAGTGGTGCAATTCATTAAATCTGGATCACAGCTGGACAAAACTTGGACTTTGTGCTTTACATGCTCTGAGAAACATTAGGACACTGGCCTAGAGAAGCACATATAAAAACCAGAGATGCTTAGCAAGACACTACAGTCAGGATTGTATTTTGGTTAGTTTATTCTCTTAGCACACAAGCTTTCATGTGGAAACAACAGAATTTAATATTGAATTTAATCTGCCTGCCTGCAGAGAGTTAAATGAGAAATTGTAACTCTTTTCCTCTCATAAGGACAGAAGGATCACCCCATGAAAGTAGCAGCTACATACAGCAAAATTTCCAACTTAAATGACTAAACATACAGAAATTTTCACTAAAAATGAGGCAGAATTTGAATTTTACTTTGTTCAAATAAGATATCAAAAATTTTCTCTATATTGTTTTTAGTATGTAATATGTCAACAAAAAGAAGCAAGAAATTTCGACCTGTCCCTTTTCATATTTTTGTTTTGAATGCTTAAAAAACTGTCAATTATGGCTATTTTTTCACATAATATGCCTTATATTTTGTATAAAAACATTACACGATAAAAACTTTTTTCATACAATTCATGTTAGCAAACTACAGACAAAGTTTCAAATAGATGTATCTAGATGTAAGAATTTTCCTGCAGTGCACTGTGTAAACTTGGGCCCACTCCCTACTTATCTCCATGGCGATAAGCAGATGACACCACCAGGCCAGGTCGTCTCTGGACAGACGAGTCTGATCACAGCCAGAATGTGTTTTCAGCAACGCAAAGCCAGATGAATAGTTTACTGCAATGCTGTGCAACCTTCCATGTGGGGATTACACACATACAGTTTTGGGCCTGTGTTGATGAGAATTAAAATACTTAATTACGAGCTACAGAGTCACAAAGTGCTGTTTTTACTGTATACTGTTTACTCTTTCCTTATTTACAAAAAGCTGTGGATCCCAACGATTGTGGATTTGTGAAAACATGTTGTGCTCTAAACCTAATTACAGGCCTATTGCTTGCTACATCATATAGACATACAAAAAAACATATGTATTTTTAGCTTCGTGCTTCATTTGATAAGTAATCAGGTGAATGTACAGTATGTCTTCTCATGTCTGTAATCCTATGTTCAAACGGCGCTCGGGTCAGCCAGAGTGCTACACGTGGCCTGCAGGGGCAATGGACAGAGCAAATGAACGTCTATTAGACCAGAGGAGGAGAGAAGAGAGAGGGAGAGGACAGGATCAGATACAGAGACAGGATACAGAGGCAGACTGGGACATTTAGGCTACAGGCTATGTAGCACTGAGCTGTCCAATAACCATGATGTCTCCCTATCAATCTGAGCACGACTGCGCAGCCCACAGCTACTCCTCCCGAGCTCCAAATGACATTAAACACCACGTTATACCCAAAACAAATAAAAATAACAGTCACCTCCGATGGTAAGGGCCCGGTTTGCATTGGCAGATAAAGACTTGAATCACTTGGTTACGGGTGATCTTTCTTTGTAAGGCTTGCAAAAATAGTCTTCCCCCGAGATGCGAGGGTAGCCGCATTTGCATGATGAGAACGGCGCACTCGTATTCATCTTAGTAAAGTCACAGTAAATGACTCCAACAGCATTATCATCTGTTTTACGCAGGTGCACGGCCGGGGAAAATCACTCACTTCAATCAAAAAAAGCTGCAGCTCGCGGCGTAAGGGGGCTCATTTTTTACCATCACACTAGAGGACGCAGAAATTAGGAGAAGAGAGGAGGAGAGAGAAGGAAGGAGTGAAGGAGGGAGGGGTAATAACTTTGTTTTGGTGCACTTCGCCGTTGGATGAGTTCGGAGCGTTGTAGATTTTCGCTCAAACGCGCAACACGGTAATGGACGACGCAGACTTCATCAAGGGGAAGTGGTGGGATGCTGAACAAGGTGAACTATAAAGATGGGTATAAAGATGATTGTGAAGGTTGTTTTCATGAGCATAACACTGACAGACACACATTAAGTGAGTGTTGTTTGGTATAGAGGCAATGGGTTCATTTAGTCATTCGATATTACGCATTATTTGAGATGATTTTGTGATTAGGCCTCATTTTATTCCGGTGTAGAGGACGCCATGTTTGATGCTGCCGCTGATCTGAAACCCATGGATTTGGCAATTTTAACTTTACTGAACCAACATTTAACTAGTAAAAGACCATGAAGCCTTGTCTGGCAAATCCACAATAATATCACTTTGGTCTGGTCATCTAAAGCACAGGAAATGTGACGGCGAAATTCGATTTGTCCTTTTTCAGTGACACATCTCAAATGAAAGAGCTCTTGGTCACCTGTCATTTACAAATAAAACCTCAGATTAACAGCATTTAGTGAATGGCTCACTCATGTTTTTCAGCCCCTGTAATATTGTTTTTCCTTTATTTTTTCCCATGTGGACAGACCATGCGCGTCCCTCACTGGCTAAACCTGTGCCATTTGAAAAAGGGGAGATTCACTGACACATAAAGTGGATGCACCTCTGCGTCAAACACTTCAAAAAGAAGTGTAAGAAATATAAGATTTGTCATCTCCTGCTCCTCCTTAAATCCTTGAGCAGCCAAAAAACCCAAAGCGTGAAGAGTATAAAATCACTATAAAAATGGGGTTGGAATAATACAGGAGTTAACTGGAGAACAGTTGTGGGAATCTATTGGATTTGATGACTCAAGAAACGCAACATTTGATAGTAAATGCCCCTGGTTCATGTGAACTCCAAATGAATGATTGAATCTATCAGAACTATTGATTTTTTGAGATGTTAAAGGGACATTCTGGAATTTTGGACACAGGGCCTCATTTACTAGTGAGCCAGAGTGTAGTCGATGTGTAGAGACACTTTTTAAAGTATTGTATCCAGTCCTTAAATGGCCATAGTTGTCCTGCCATTAAAAACAGTCTTACCCACTCCACGGTGCACCCGAAGCAAATTATTACACCAGACGATGTACCATGACTGTCGATGGTCTGTATTTCTGTGTTAATAGAATGTTTGAAATAAAACTAACCTTGCATTGCATGAACCATCACATGTTGAGGGACTATTTTCTCATATATCAGTCCGCCGCAGCCAACATTTCTATCAGGAAGTACAACTCGCTGCTGCTGCTCAGATATAAATCCTTCAAATACAAGGTTAGTTTTACTTCTAAAATTATTCCATCGACAGACACATTCACATTGACAGTCTGGAGTTATAATAGTTTTGCCTCGGGTCTGTGGAGTGGGTCAGACTGTTTTTAGTGGCAGTTCAACTACGCCCATTGACATGCACTAGCCTAGCACCAGCAACCTCTCCAAACACAAGGACTGGATGGAATATTTTAGAAAGTGTCTCCACACGTCTCCAACACTCACTAGGAAATGAGGCCCTATGTCCAAAATTCCGGACTGTCCCTTTAAAGGCCTTGGACACTATTTGGAGCTATGCGAGAGGAACATGATTCAAACTGTGAGCTCCACTCACCGAGTAACTTCTCTCACTCACATGTTGCACCATGACAGGAGTAGTCCCTGGTTCTCATCCAACAATGTAGGAATCATACATTTGTGTTTGTTCTCATCAAATCAACAGACCACTCAAAAGCTAAGACGATATTGTGCAGGCTGTTTTTTTCGTTTTCTTTTTTGCTTTTACACCACACTGTGTAAGAACTTCAATTATTTCTTTGCTTTTGTGAATTGGCAGGTAGCTCAATTCTCCAAAATGTAGGGGAGCTACAGAGAAAGCAAAAAATTCACCAGATAAGAAAGCACTGAAATTGTCTTTAAAATTCAAAGTAATCAATAAACTGTAATAATAACCACACTGTTGTCTTGTACATCCATGCGTGTCTTTGAGCCTCAGAGTCTGAACTATACCACGACGCTCTGTCACAAACAGACCTAACACAAGCACCTGCATTCCCATCCACATCCACTGTTCCGCTTAAGCCTCCCTGATATGGATCTTCCTCTTTTTGCATAAGTGTGTCTTTCCTGATGTGTGTATGTAGTTAACACCAGCTTATTCCAAGGCCTTTGTGAACGAACCAGCACAACAGAGCGAGACAGGGCCAAATTATGCTCACCTCTGCTTTAGCAAAGAGCCAAAGAATAATGCATTTCATAAATATTTATACCTCCGTGTGATTTCATATTCATCTACAGATCCAGTGTACAGGAGGGGGTATTGTATTGTGTCTTCATTGTGTCGGTATGTGTGTGAGTGTGAGTGTGTGGGATGGCTTGGAGATTGGAGTCATCTTGCAGTCAGACTTTTCAATCTCAGGCCAGAACATCATCTCCAAAGAGGAACTTTAAAGTGTGGAGTGGCTGCGTTTTCGCTCAAACCCTGAGAGATACATCACATACACGGATGCATGTAATCCAGCGGCGCTTTGGAGAGAACACTGTTCAGAATACACATGCATTTGTCATTCAGGATTGGAGTCGGAGCAATAACTTTTTCAGTTTTGCACCAGTAATGTGGGTAATAATCTGGCTTTGTTTTCTCTTCAAATCTGATTAAATTTTTTCCATTTTTTTCAATTTTTAAAATTTGTTACCTTTTTCTTTTTTGCTTCTTAACTCCTTTTACTGTTTTCTTCTAGTTATTTAATTATGTATATTTTCATGTTATTGTATTGTATTACTGAATTCATTTCCCTCAATACAGTTTGTCAGTTTAAATCCAATATCATTTGAATCTTAGGCCTTATTCTAGTTCAATCATTTATTATGCGATGAATTTTTTAGTTCACACTAAGTCAATAAAGCCACAGACGGGAATTCAAATCACATAAAATACAAATCTACAAAATGACCTATTCCAGCTTGTGTTGTAGTGGTAGTTTTCACGTTAACAGATCTTACCTTTAGTTCAGTAAAGGCAAAGCAAGTTTATTTGTATCACACAATTCATACACAAAGTAATTCAAAGTGCTTTACAGAGTAAGAAATACATCACAATACAAACAAATCAAAACATAAATAATCATCGTAGAACTAAAAAGATAGACATTTAATTAAAGAGATGAGTGCAGAATGAAAAATGAAAACCTTTCAGTCATATGCACAGCTAAACAGAACTGTTTTGAACCTGGATTTAAACAGCGTCAGAGTCGAGTCTGTCTCACATGTTCAGGGAGACTGTTCCAGGTTTTAGCTGCATGAGTCTGAAATGCTGAGTCCCCGACTTTAGTCCTGACTCTGGGACCAGCAGGAGGCCGGTCCCTGAGCTCTTCAGAGTGCAGATGGTTCATACGGCACTAACATGTCATAGAAATGAGGTAATTGCACATCCGAAATTATCCAAATGATTCTAGTGAAGGTGCATGGAGTTTCAAAACACAGTGGAGCTCTTCCTGTATTACCACATGACATCACAAGGAGGGACAGAGTGTTTTCTTTCTGTTTGAGAGAAGAACTAAGCCACGGGGTTTGCATGTTAAATTGTTTTTTTTTATTTTTATTTATTGCTCATGCATCAACTTAAAGAGAACAACAACAACAAAAATCTGACAATTAGTATAAATACATATTCCAGTCATTACTTGCCTTGAGGAACAGGAAGAAGATAAATCTTATAAACCCTGCTCCTTTCACAGATCAAACAATTAAGTGTTTCTTTAATAATCAATCCCCACCCCAAAAACCAAGCCAGGTCACCAATGATCTTTCTTGTGGTTTACTTTTCATTCACTTTAAACACTTTCCTCAGTCATGTAGTCCGTCATTTTATCCTTATACATGTTCTTAAATGTAGAAACATCCGTGCAACTTTTAAAATCATAATTTGACAAGTTCGATATCTTTCCTCCGTACACAGAGACACATTTCTGTTTTCATGTTGTTCTTGTCCAACTCCAGGTATGTTTGTGATGAGAAAACATTATAACAGAGCAGAAAATAGTCTGATATGGGCCCTTTAAGCCCTCTACTTGTACTTACTGCACTTGGGATCTACTTTGCTGTACTGGCACTGTACTTCAAGGTACTTTATTTACACTACATTCACGCACTTATTAGATTATTACAGTAATTATTCTGTTCTTTGTACCACCACAAGCTACAACGGCTGTTTGCTGGCACGTTAACATCTTCGCTCTCTATCTATTCATCACGCTCATCGCTCAGAGTTATCAATTTGGTTTCTGAACAAAAGACGGAAACATAATCAGAACACGGTGTCGTATTTATCTTTATATATTTACCCGATTTTTGCAAGTATAATGTTATTGTATCTATTCTTAACGTCGCAAAAAGTGGCTGCCTCCGTGCCCCTGGTGCTTTATTGACGTTTGATGAAGCGCTGTTTTCTTCATAATGCCGATCATCGCCCTCCCTCCCAAATTCAATGATTGTCAGCGGGTGTCAGCTTTTGAACGCTGTAACCAAATAGAGAAAAGATCACGCCGCCTTTTTTTGACTTCACTTTCCCCCAAAATCCGCGCACAAAAAAAGTCTCCCGGTCTCAAAGTACAAAGAAAGCAGCCTTGATGAAACATAATTGTGTTTTAACGTGATAGAACAATATCCCTGCCCCTAACTCCATTTAACTTTTGACGTGACACCGAAAAATATTGCAGTCTCAAGACGATATCAATTCTGTCTGTTTTTTTTTCTCACTTTTTGCAATAAAACACCCTCTTTCGATCTTCCTGCCTTCCTCCCGCGCTGTTCCTTCATTGCACGGCGACGCAGGAGAGGGAGCAAAGTGGTAATACGTAGCATGTCTTCATTAAAGTGTCACTAGCCATTATTTTCGTGCTATCTCAATTAGTAGCAGGTTTAATAAAGGCCCTCCACCTCCTCCTTCTCCTCTCCCCACCTCATTCTCGCGTTCCCCCTCTCTCTTACCAGAACTCTCTCCATCTCCAACTCTTTAAGACGGCAATCAGACGGAATGATGGAGTAGCTGCTCGGGAAGTGAAAGTTGGAGTGACTTGGATTTATGGTAGGGGGCACAAGAGAGCGGAGAACGTGTGCGGAGATGGTGGTTATGCAATGGGTGAGGTCAAAGTTAAAGGTGCATTGTGTCATTTTTGTAACTTTTCTATGGATATGACATCGCTCTGACTGGAATGTTCCACAGTGTGACATTAAACAGCTCTACCTCTACCGTTTATTCTGTTACAGGTGGTTTTAAAGCTGAAAAATACCTAGAAAACTGGCATTGTGATTGTGAGTGGGCTTGAGTTTACACAGATCAGACCTGTAACTTGGTCTGGTTTTGTCTCCATGAAGATAAAAAGGTTTAAGACTGTTTTCAGCTTGTCCAAGAAGGGGTGGAAGTAAAAGGCTGGAGACCAAATGGATGTCTTAAACAGGAGAAGTGTATTTACCATCAATAATACGAGCCCGGAGGACTTGAAAAGTCAACATCGTATGATTCCAAAAGTGAACATAGTTCTGATCTTTGAGTGTTCAAGCCCCTTGACTCTGCTTCCAAAGGAGGAGGTTTATAAAGCAAGTGTGGGGAGACTATGAAGGACATTAGACTCCAGTTAGACAGCAGTATGCCACCATTTAGCTTTTGAGAGTCAATGTTAAACTGAGAAATCTAAGTGGAGGATAAATGACTTAAATTCTCTTGCAAAGACCGTACTGTGAAACCAGACAAAGCAATAACATCTCCATAGTGAAAAGCATTTGATAGACCCTCCCACCTGAGAAGTTACACAATGCACCTTCAAAGTAAAGGATAAAAATGAAGTATAGAAAACGCACTTTAGAATTTGATGCACTCATAGTCAAGAATGACAGTGCAGAAGTTGCCTATTTGTGGAAAATATAGTGCCTGTCCAGCTCAGACCACACACTTTTCCAATACTTGAATAAAAGGCATGAGGTCTGGAAGCATATCTTGTCTCTGTGATTCCCAGTGGGTGTAACTGACAGGCGAATTAACTAATGAAAGAAATGCATGGTCCATTTGTGTTAAAACAACCGTGGAGACTTACAAGTGTCAAAAAAAAAAAGAAAAGAGATAAAAAACAAAGGCTTGAGAAACACTGAATTTCACTGAATCAAGAAGTGAAGGACTTTTCGCTACTAAACTGGTGTTTTAATAGCATTATCTACTGTTCCTTTAGGACAAACTAGATGAATTCCCATCTTTCTGGGCAAAAATGTCTAAGTTTGTGCTGCCTTCAGTGGCCTGTGTGATTTCTTGTAGTTGATGACAGCACTAAAGAGTACATTTGACTTTTGTAGTTTGAAGTATTGATACCTGTTAGAGCAAACACATTGTTCCTTATACCTCTAGACCCCGTCCCTCCTCCTCTAAATTGTTTCTTTAGTCCTTCAGCTATTGCTCAGTTTAGCAGCTTTATTAGAAACATGGTTATGGGTGGAAATAATCTGTTTAGTTCCCATATTTAAGATAAAATAAAATACATTTATGAATGACAAGAATTTTTTGATTTTTGGAAAGACATGCCACGAATTGGACCATCAGTAAAAATGGTTTGGTTTATTTATTTATTTTTTTGTATTTATTTTTTTTTCAACTGTTCTGTATTCAAACAGAAAGTAGCATAATACCACAGAAATACTCACAACCTTTTTGGACTGATCCAAAGCGATTATTTAGAACTTGGAAAATAAGAGTTAACAAGGTATGTGTAAATGTATATCCACATGTAAACAAATGATAAATTGTTTTGTAACATAAGCAAATTCAATTTATATCTCTACAGTAGTAAGTAATCTCCAGTAAAGCTAGTGAAATGCCATGACCCCATATTCAAACTTTCCACATCTCAAATAAACATCTAATTGCACTAAGTGTTATGAATAGAGTTGACTGGTGTTGTGACTCTTTTGGCCTCCTATGAGTTTAAAGTTTAACAGCAGTAGGTGTTTTGACCTTTTCTAGGTTCCTGTACTCGAAGTTCCATACTGTCATTATAATAGATCTGTTATAGGAGCCACTAGTTTACATAGATTCACTAATTTTGGTTTACTTCTGTCATATTCTTTCAGACAGCAGGTCACTGATCCCAAGCAAGGAGATATTTATGCGTAAATACTGAGGTTTTACAGTTTGTGGTTGTAGTTGTAGTTGCATCAAGAAATGTTTTTCTGCTTCAAAAACGTACAGACATACAGCTATTTTTATTTTGTTGTGTACCATCTATATCCCCAAGAAAACAGTTTATTTTTTCAGTCATGGAGCTTATTAGTGATTTTGAAAAAGTTCTTTTCTGTATCATTATTTTACAGTAGTTACTTTTTTGGTGGAGGTTAGTCGCCGGCGTGTCTCCATGGATGTTGTTGCTTTGCCTGGAATGTTCCAGTTTGGCATTATCCTTATTTACTGTTGAGGAAAACAGCTTTTTTCTCTTGTGTTTGGTAGTTTCCGCTAGATAAAAAATACACCTGAAACAGAAATAAAGTCCAGATAAGTTACTTATTCCAATATTAAAAAGCTGTACTTGTACAAGAAGTCTGTGCCCACATTCCTATGCAGAGACTGAATTTTTACGCCTATACAATGACATTTATACGTAAAATATAGTGGGAAGCTACATGATTTAGACTTAGCACCTCGTCGTTGGTGCACAGACCAACCAGACCTCTTGGTACATTGCACAGTCCAATCAGACTCCATCCGGGTGTTATCTGGCTGACAAGTCATGACCTATCAGTAGTTCTTGTCCTATTTAGTTAGTTTGCTATTAGATAGACTGGAATATCATGCATTTGTCTTGACATATATCTATGAGTCTGACAACTGTGATCAGAGCCCTTATCTTTAAACAACCTTGGTACAATAATGGACTATAGAAGTGCTTATACAAAATAGCTAAGCCTAGATATTTATCCTAACACTATCTCCAGGTGATGCCACAAACTTACGGGTCATATCTGAGATGACCTCACTCAAAGTGCTTTGCATCAAGGAACCACTCACCCATTCACACACACATTCATACACCAGTGTACGCAAACACTGGGTTACGCCATTCGTCTGTGGGAGCTGGAATCGCACCACCAACCTGTGATGTTTACGTCGAGACTGGGATTCGAACCGCCAACGTTCGGATCCGTGAACAAACACTCAACTGAGCTACTGTTCAACATTTTTCATTGTATTATCATTATACCACCATATAAATAAATGTTAATTATGACGTATTCTAAAATATTTTCCAATACTTTCTGTAGAAATCTATAGCAAACCTTGGGATTCGAACCACCCACTTTCAGATCAAAGACTCACACTGAGCTACAGTTCAAAATTTTTCATTACACTATCACGATACCACCATAAAAAAAACAAAAAACAAAAAAAAATTATAATTATGACATATCCTAAAACACATTCCAGTACGTGCTGTTGAAACCTACAGCGTGCCTTATTTGCTTCTTACCGACAGAGAGCACAAGTGCATCGCGCTGATTCGTCTACTTCTTACATCTGTACGCTCCAACTTTCCCAGTGTAAATTTAGCCATAGGAAGCCGCTCTCTTTTTATTTCTTTTATTTTTTCGCCGCACCTCTGGGCCTCGGCAGCCCTGGTCGGCCCTTATGAGTAATGTTATGAAAAATACTGCCGTAATAATAGATATGGGGGCTATGCTGTGGAGGCCTCTTGTTGCAACTTTATGTGCAACAGTATGGGAAAGAGCAATGTGCATTTGTCATCATCAAAACACTAGAATTGGAGCATTTTTTAGATCTTGTTAGAGTGTGCCCTCGTTGTAGTTTGCAAAAGGGGAAACTGGAAAGCTAACCCATTTTGGTGTGTTCAGTAATATAATGGCTTGACACGAACATTATTAGTATGTTTTGTATTCTATGAAAAATGTGTAGCACAGCAGGAGGTATGGAAGGCCTCATCTATATGTTTGATTTATATTCCAACATTGTATTTATTGTTTTAACTTTTGTAATAAGCATTAAACAAGCACAATGCATCTTAAATGTATTTTCCAGTATAGATGTACTGTATAAGCAGCTCTTGAGGTCAAAATATGTCCACTGCATAGGCTACTGTCTGCATCTAATTATGTTATATTAAGTGCTTTGTTGTCTGAGAATAAAGAAGTGCTCAGTTGGCATGCTAGTTGGAATTACAGTGGTTTCAAAACTCAGCTCTGACTTGTGAGCACTTAAATTGTAGAGAATAATTAGGATGCTCAGAATGCACAAGGCAAGAGTAACTCTCAGCAGACTGATATGTGTGTCATTCTGAATTGAGCTCTACACATTATCAATCTGGACCGGCTCTCGCTGAAAGTGATCAGAAAAATGCGGACAGACTATTTGAATCTGATCAGTGGAATGTCACAAAAGCAGAACAAGCCAAAAATCAAACTTTTGTTACATCCAGTCGAGAGAAAAGCACAGGCATCTTCCCTGTCCACAAATGCACACAGCTCTTCCCTCTGCACAGGTTCATAACATGCAGTAGTCTCTATTTTCACTAAAATAGGCTGAAATACATCTGTTGGCGTAACCGTGTTTGTTTGGTTTGGTTGGACACTTCGCCTTTGGATTTCACCAAACCTCAATGCTGTGACGTGATTGGTCCACCCGCTGCTGGGAGAATCTGAACCCAGGAGTATGTTAAGATGGATTCTCGTGAGTTTGTGAACTCACAAATATTGCGAGAATCCATCTTGTTGTGCAAGGTGAAGGTAAATGAGGAATAACTTTGCAAACTGTTTAAAATGAACTAGTTCTGTTTTTAAAATATAGTACCTTTATAAATCAAAATATGGAGCCTGCAAATATATGAAATAAATGTAATAGATCAAATAAAAGAGACATTAGTCCAGCAGATTTTACACTATGATTCAGTGGAGCTGAGCTGTGATAAATCAAATGATTAATTGGAGTTGTTAATTTTTAACAATGTCAATGTCACACTTCTCACTGTGAAGGCCAGTGCGGGGCTAGCACTGAATAATGGTCACACAAGACAGTGCGAGGGCTAGAGACAACTTATTAAACAATTACAACTATTGTAGACGGTACAATTACTGTGTGTCTTCCGTGGTGTTTGTCTATAAAATAAATAAATAAATGCATGGAATTGGTAGTATATATACGCTTAACAAATTTGCTTAGTTGGTTATTCACAAGGCTCGCGTGCCAAAATCAGTTACGACTTGCAGCTCCTTCCACCTGAGAAACATGAAATATAAAATTATGTAACAAACTAAATTTGTTTTCGAATCATTTTTGTGTGTGTGTTTCAAGTAACAACCCATTATATTTCAAAAAAGACATTCCAACATGTGCAAAAGGAAAAAAATAAAAGGTCTATTCATTTGAAATGTCGATTCATCAGTCCGAAAGCACACTGCCACCTCCGTTTGGCTCGACTAACTCTCCGGGAAAACAGGATGTGTCCAAAACCTCAGCACAAACCTCCTGTACCTATAGCTTTCACTTGAATCTCCACTCTAAACCGACCGAAACAAATATGCTAATTGAAATCCTCCAGCTTTCTCAGTGTGACTTGCACATTGTTGCGTGTTTGAATCTGGAGGACGAATCAGAGCAAACCAGGCCATAAGTTACAATCAGGCTTTAAACGCGGCTGTGACACTTTTACAAATGGTGATGAGGCCAACATTTTATATTTAATGAGAACAACAGCGGAGAGCAGGCGAGCAAGGTGATCCGCGGAGCGCCCCAGAGAGCTCCGTGCTCATTTTTCCAGGCCACACGTCCATTAGCATAGGGAAGCTGACACTGGCGCTCGCGGCTATGGCTAATACCCGCATGACCACTGCGCCGCTACTTTGAATCAAGGGTATTAGTTTTGTCCGGAATAAAAGACAGCCCGTGATGGTGTAGCCTACTTTCGCTGTTCAATGACTTTATAATGCTCGAAATATCGGATTTGTCTTTGACCGCTCCGGAGACAGGCTGTTTTCTTTCTCTCTGAAGTATCAGATCACCTTGCTACTAAATGTTGGCGGGTTTATGACGTTTTTGCACACGCTGAAAAATGGCCAAAAAGCTCTTGTAGAATAAATTGAAGTAAAGAGTTGGAAGAAGAGACATGAAGTTTTAACACACGTTTATTTACTATGAGTACAGGACCCGATGTGAACCCTTAACATCCTAAACATTGTGTGACTTTTCTGGAGGAAAGAAGGGTCCATCAACTGCTTGCTTCCATGGATACGTCATTGCTTTACCTGGAATGTCCCACAGAATGACATTAAATAGCTCTATCTGACATTTATTAAAATACTGATGGTTTTATAGCTCAAAAATGCTTAGAAAAACAGGGATTCTGACTGTGAGCAGGGTTTCCTCTCCACAGATCTGACCTGTAACTTGGTCTGGTTTGGTCTCTATGAAGATAAAAAGGTTTAATGCCATACTGTGAAACATTCCAGACAAAGCAATAACATCTCCATGGGAAATAAAGAAACATTTGGCAGACCCTCCACCAGAAAAGTGACACAATGCACCTTGAAGATAGTGTGATAGGACTGTCTATTCAAATCTGGCTATACTTCCGTTGTAGGGAGTATTATACCACTGATGATATAGGCCAAGTTTGCAAGGGGTGAGATTTAAGGTCTGGAACCACATCCTGTCTCCCCAGTTTCCCATAGATGTCACTAAAATGAGCTTAGGAGTAAAGAAAGAAAGAAAATATAACAAGCAAAGCACTAAACTCTCATGTATCTCAGGTAAATGAAGTTATATATTTGGTTCTGAATAATAGGAGAAGTTTCAAGCGTAGATATCTTCCACATTTGAGAGACACGTGTTACAAATGAGTGGCTGAAGTTAGGACAGTAACGAAACTAAGCGGGACCGACTCAACAGACAAGTTCGACCCATACTTCTTCCAGGGCCTCCGGATAACCTGTCAGGAGAAGTGGATGACGACAGGTACCCATCTTCAGATACCAGAGTCTGTGACGCAAACCCACCCAGACATGGGGAGAAAATGCAAACTCCTGTCCTCAAGACCCTACCCCTTTTGGAACATTTTCGAAGTGAAATGGTAAAGCGAAGTGACGTTTTTTATTGAGTCTTGTGAGCTTTTTGTCATGTTAACCTCATCAAAAACATGCCTGGAGTTGTGTTTTCATTCACACATGTTTAAATAATCCTGCGTTATTCGTCTGTCTGCATCTCCAAACCTCAAAATGCTCTGTGCCACCGTGTGATGTCATGTAGCAGTAGTTTACAGCCACCTTATACCTTTCGTTCAGTCGAGATCAGCAATTCCACGGCTGAAATTATCTGAATGATTCTAGTGAAGATGTATAGAGTTAAACAAAAAACAAAAAAACAGTGATGCACTTCCTGTATTACCACATGACATCACAAGGTGGAAGAGGGTATTTTCTGTTTGAGAGAAGCACCTAGACTAAATATACAGGGTTAAACATGAGTGAATGAAACAAAACACAACTCCAGGTCTGTTTGTGATGAGGAAACAACATTACAACATCAGAAAATAGCGTAATTTGAGCTCTTTAAAAAGTACTATAGAAAAGGTATAACTTATATAAATGTGGCCCAAATAAGCGCCCGTCTCACCGGGTTAAACCGTGATTGTGTTGCGCATCAATAATGAATCTTTTCCTCCTCATCCCACCACAGCCCGCCTCCCCCTTTTGTACATCTCTGCCTCTCCACTTAAAGCCGCCTCACACACATTACATTACAGAGCAAATGCATACGATTCTAATGTCACTCAAGAAACACATTATTTCAACATTTCATTCGATTCCATGCAAATAATGGACGGGGACGGAGAGGATCAAAAATTAATGGGGGACTTTGGGAAGCAGAATAAATTATTGAGCGCCCGTCTGATTAATTCTTAATGGCCATTGTCAAAAATCAGCGTCTTGTAGTGGCGTTAATTCTCCTCAAAGTGAGAGAGGGGAGAGGAGGGGGTGTTTCTGTGTACGTCGTCTATATGCGAGATTGTGGCTCCTCCCCCTTTCTGTATGAGCGTTCGCGCCATAGAAAGAAAAGAAAACAATCATTGAATATAGCCACAGTTGATTTTGTGAATTTTGCTAATGTTTTTGGGTCTTTTTGTAATCATAATTTAGTAATACAGTATTTTAATAGGCCATTTTATAGACATATTTTTGTAGTAACAATAAAAAACACATTCTACATTGACAACACATGGATAATCATAAAAACAAGAAAAAAAACTTCCAACTTTTGAATTTTAACAATATACAGCATGCTATATTCCACATATTGCACTATGAATTAAATATGTGAAATATTACTACAAATAAAAAATAATCCTTAAGAAAACCACTACCAATAATTTATTTGTATGTACCTGATAAATATTCAGTATGCACACTTTTACTTGTCATATGTGTAATACTAAAATCTAAATTTGTAATCTTCTGCTTATAATTTCAAAATATTACTTAAAATAAACTAAATGAAGACTCAAACAACACCTACAATGTCTAAATTTACGTGTTATTTTATTTAGTTTGAAAATGTCTGTCTTATTCTTGCATTTTTGTATGTATTTCTCATTTTGTCATCACTACGTCTTACAGATTGTACGATTTGCATTGATACAAATCGCCTAAAATCCTCAAATGATTTCGTACACAAAATCCCTCATAATTGCCGCATATGTCCACATTAAAAAGTAATGGTCCCACTGCCAAACGCACTCCTATCTGTGCTTACCCCAGCAGGATAAAACTACAGCATCTTATTTTGAATATTAATTTCAAAACATGTAGTTATGAATTATAGATAAGAGGAATGAGCATGGAAATGAGTTCGCAGCATAAGGCTCGGCTGATGGAGTGTGTGGCCGAGCACCAGCAGGGGGAGGAGTGAGCACGAGAACAGAGCCGTGAGGGCCTGGGAGAGGAACAGAGCAGCCCCGAACACAGGAAACAGCAGAGGTGAGCTATAGGAAGCGGTGATCGTGGCTCCTTTGTGTGTTGTGGTGCACTGTGGGACTTTCTGTGGGGCCGTCGCCTGCTTATTTCTTAGGATAAGTGATTGGAATGTCTCACAGTATGACATGAAACAGCTCTACCTTACATTTATTCAATTACAGGTGGTTTTATAGCTCAAAAATACCTAAAAACAAGCCTTCTGACTGTGAGTAGGGTCGCCTCTCCACAGATCTGACCTGTAGCATGCTCTGGTTTGGTCTCCATGAAGATAGAAAGGTTTAATGCCGTACTGTGCACCTTTAAGGGGAGACACTGCTTGACACTTTTTTGGTCTTTTCATATGAGGATTCACGTGGAAACAACAAAATGATGCTCTCTGCACTAAAATGTGTTTTAATATTTTATTTAATCAACTTGCCTCCATAAAGCTGTACCTCCTCGTCACCGTGGAGATGCTGTTGCTTTAGCCAGAACACTCCACAGTTTTGCATTAAAAAAAAAACGTATTTATCTCCATGGAGACAAAAAGTGACAGCACCTATAGCCAAGATACAAGTCAGAGCGGTGACCCTGCTCATGTGTTTTTTAAGAAATAAAAACAGCTGTAACTCAATAAACGCAAGATATATTAGTTTAATGCTACTGTGGAATATTTCAGGCAAAACAACAGAATCAGATAGCAGACCCTCCGCTAGAAAAGTTACACAATGCACCTTTAAAGTAGCAGTAAAGTTTTGTAATTACCCAGATTTTCATGAAACGTACAGAAGGATTTTTTTTTAAATTCAAAGTCTGATTTATTCAAGTTTTAAGTGAAAAAAAAACATTGCTTATACCTTATATATAGTTTTTTTCTTACATTTATGTGAGTCTCAAAATGATATTTCTAAATTTAAGATTTTTCCTATTCACCTGCAGTGTCTCACCTTAATGCAACGTAGATTCTAGTGCATGTTATGGAAAGTTACAATTGTTTAAGTTTAATTTATAAGGGAATTTATTTATATGTACTAAGAATGAAAAACATAAACACTACTGTGAGGTACTTATAGTGTGTGATACAATGTGTCTGGGTATAGGCCTAATTTGAATATATTTTTGTTACTATTTGCAAAATGAAAATATGTGTTTGTTTGTTTGTTTGTTTTTTTAAATCTGGGAAGAAAAAGGACTTTTTTATGCCAGTTGTGCAAAATTACAGATGTCTAAGCACTGAGTACATTTTAATTGTTAACTAAATTCTACATTCATTCAAAATTTAGCCTAAATACAAACAGCAACTGCATAAAATGAATGGACACAAATAATAACGTAAAACGACTACAACTCAATATAATAAAACACACAGAAAGCGAAAAAATGAAACAAAACAGAAAAAAAAATAACAAAAAATCAAATAAATAAATAATAATAATAAAAAAATTCCAGAATAGATGTTGAGTGCAATTAAAGGTGCACTGTGTAACTTTTCTGGTGGAGAGTCCATGCTTTTCTTCATAGAGATGTTATTACTTTGTGTGGAATGTTTCACAGTACGGCATTAAACCTTTCTGTCTTCACGGTGACCAAAACAGACCAAGTTACAGGTCAGATCTGTGGAGAGGCGACCCCAGTCACAGTCAGATTTCCTGTTTTTTAAAATTTTTTTTAAGTATTTTGAGCAGTAATGTAATGTAGATCTGTTTACTGTGGAATTTTCATGGCCAAGCAATGACATATCCATAGAAACAACCAAAAAAAGTTACACAGTGCACCTTTAAATACCAACAAACATGTATAAAATTATCAATTAGGACGGTATGCAAAAACAACCACATATTATTGATTCTTTTCTCTTTTTTTCTCATGTCTGGGGCTTTTTCAGCATACTCCTCCGTTCTTTCTCACCTCTTCCAAATCCTTGGCTCATAACTGCACTTCCTGATTACATCCCGGCCTCTGTCCTCCATTTTACTACTGTATCCGCCCGCCTCCTCTGACACCACTCTTTTACGGGTTCAACAGCTTGCTTGTCTTACAGCGAGCCAATTAGTCCCGCACGCTCGTATTAATTAACAAAGACCGTTATCACTTTATTAATCCATATTAGAGGAGATGGGGGAGGGGCCTGCGCGACGCTCGTGTAAGGGCCCGACGATTATAACGCCGGTCTACGGGAGCCGCCGGATAGCCTACGGTAGCTACTTTTGCCCGGCGTCGCCCTCGTCATTAACGCGTAAACAAACACGGGTGCCGATGACGGGCGGGGTCGGGCTGGGTTGGGTGGGGGGTGCGGGCGGGGGCGGGGGTAGGGGTGGGGGGGTAGACCAGGTGCCATGGCGTGAAGACGGCGCGGCGCTAAACGATGTGATAGTGGGGGAATTAATTACTGGCGCGCTGCTAATTGGAGGCAATAATTTGTGTGATTAGAGGGGAGCTTAAAAAGAGAGGCACAGCGAGAGTCTGTACACAGGCGACGCTCGCATATACAAGCACGCTGCGAACACCTGCTTAAGCGAGAATGTGGATGGAGGTCGAAGGTGCGGTAAGGTTTTGGTAACTATAGAGGAATTGTATACAGAAGTTGACCCGGCCTCGTTGTATTCTCACACATCACCGGACGTTCTAGCCCTTACAATACACACTTCTTCAGTGCTTTGCGAAAATCAGATTCTGGTCACGTTGAATTTTTATATTTTCTGATGGGCGTGACTGTCAGGTGGATAAGACAATCAAAACGAATGTGGCTGAAAGGGAAAAGAAAGGGAAAAATATATCACAAGGGACTGAAAAACATTTTGGATTTCTGCAGAATCAGTAAGAGGAACGCTAAAGTCTGTTAATCTGAGGTGAGACAAGTCATTTTGTTTGGAATTGTTGAGCTCCTTCCTTTCTCATGCATCACTGAAGAAAAAAAAAAGTATGATAATGTTTGTTTGGGCGCGGGGACCAGACTGATATCCCTATGTATAAAAAATAAACAGAAATAATTCTGGATAAAGAGCTACTTTGCATGTTTTCAGTTCAATTTTTTTAAGTAACCAGAGTAAGGCATTTCTTGGTGGGCTACAAACATGCCCTGTCAGTGTTTCCCACAAAAATTCAATTAGGCAAGGCGGTAGATATGGTGCTGGAAAGTGAGGACTGGGGCGCGATGACCGTAGTTTTGCAAAAATTCACATGGTTTGGAGGGACGTAGTCACGGTGGGGGCCAATTGTTGTTAAGGCGACTGCCTTAACTATAAATGCGGAAAACACTGCCTGTGTATGAATTATTCAAGTAAATACAGATGTGACATTTGCAAAATCCCTCAAAAACATCTCTATGATCCGACCAAATATTTGACCCAAAGTGCACTGACAAGTTGAGAAAAGTACACTGTATATTTTTTCATACATTCTCCTTCCTGCTTTAGTCCATATCTTCTTCCTTCTCCTTCTCCTCTTTTTTATCCCCATAAAATAATTAATCAACTAATACAAGCTGAGAAAACCTGCACCTTTGTATTTTATATGTTTTTAGTCATTTTATTTTATTTTTTTACTATATTGTTTACTTATTTCCCTTGTATTTGCAGACACTTTTTTACCAGTACTATTTATTGCATGTTATTAGTACTTCTTGAATATTAGTGAATCAAACGGTTCTTCTCATCCTAAGCATTTCATTGCATTGTTGACCTTGTGTTGAACCTGCATATGACAAATAAAAAATCATGAATTTTGAATCAAATTTAGCTTTTATAGCACTTTTCCACCTTCAAGGCACTCAAAGCACTTTACAACAAGGAACCACTCACCCATTCACACACACACTCAGACCCCAATGTACATATGGTGGGTTAAGTGTCTTGCCCAAGGACACAATGACAGAATTCACCTGTTGGAGCTAGACTCACACCAAACAACCTGTGGGTAAAAGAAACTGACCGCTCAACCAATTGTGTTTATGTCGAGAGCGGGATTCAAACTGCCAACCTTCGGATCATTGGAGCAATACTGAGCTACTGCACCACTAAAGCACTAAAGGCTTACAGTAGACCCAAGTACCACACAGTGAATTAAACCGGGACCTCGCTGTGAGGTGACTGTGCTACTTCTATTGGGGTTTTCTGTTCTCCCTCTGCACAAACAGCTCCCCCGGTGGAACGGCATATCCAAAAGGTGCTAAAACCTGCTGATGTGGCTCCGACTAATTAACAAAGCAGCCCCCGTCCCTTTTCCTACCAGCTAAGTCTAAGTATATGCAGCACGCAGCACTTCTAAATGAGGCGTACAATCAAAACAAAAACTTATTATCAGGCTATATCCATTGGCCATACAGCGATCAAAGAGCATAATTAATTTCGCTCATTCAGGAGGTAATTTAGGTACTTGCATCTGGATAGTGTTGACTACGCAGAAAATCATCTTCTTCTTATAGGCACACTTAGAGTTTGGAAATCAGGGCATTGTAGTTTCTAAAAATATAGATACAATTGGTTTGTGAATTTTAATTTTGTAAAAAAAAAAAAAAAAAGGCTAATGTTTTATACTCCCTCTTTCACAGCACACAGGATTTCGATCATATTTTGATCAATAATATTTTTTTATTCTTCTAATTACTTCTGAAGTCTGCTTCGCCTGGCATAAACTTTTCTATCTCCATGGAGACAAGCAACCAGGCCAAACTTCAGGTCAGATCTATGGAGAGGTAAGTCCGCCCACAGTGAGAAGGTACATTTTCTTTAAGAGGCCCATATTACACTAGTTTTTAATTTAAGTTATAGAACTACCGATTCATGACATCACAAGGTGGACCAGAGCATTTTCAGCTTTGGAGATGTCGAGAGACGAAGAAAAGCTGACTCAAACATGTGCGAATGAAACAAAACACATCTCCACATCATGTTTTTGAGGAAATAACAATCTCTCCACAGTTCTGACCTGTAACGTAGTCTGGTTTGGTCTCCATGAAGATAAAAAGGCTCAATCCCATACTGCGAAACATCCCGGACAAAGCAATAACATCTCCATGGTGACACAATGCACCTTTAAAAGTAAATCCATAGCGCCATATTTGTTGAATCTTATTTCAACGCAGATTTTAGTTTCATCCGCTGATAATGAAAAGACACTATAATCGAAAGCCCGCATTTTCTCACATTCCCCATAATTTAAATCCAGGTGCATTTGTTGACAGCGCACTGATATGATGTTCCCATAAGCCGTGAAATACAATGTGAAATAAAGCCGTGTTTGCCCTGTAGCCATATAATTGTACTGATAATATTACTTACACAATGGTCAGGGCTGTTGCTATAACCATGCATCCTCTTTGTATTGTCATGTCGAGTGTCCAGTCACATAACCTTTAGCTGGACTTCATTACATGTAATAGCGTTCTTCAGCAACACATGGACCGACGAAGAGCAAATAGAAGGCGTTTATTTAGTGTCAACACATTCTGCTTATGGTAAAGGCAACAGCGTTTTCTGTATTTATGTTGGAGTTAAAGGTCCTATATCACGCAGAATTAACTCTTGTGAGCTTTAAGTTGAGTTAAAATCTGGTTTCCTGCCCAAAAACATACCTGGAGTTGTCTGGATTCGTTCTGGTTCAGTTGTGTATCGGTCATGGTTCAGTCCTGATTCAGACCTGGTTCGGTCACGGTTTAGTCCTACTTCAGTCATAGTTCAGACCTGGTTTAATCCTGGTTTAGACCTGGTTCAGTCCTGGTTCAGTCCTGGAAACATCTTTAGCCTGTCCGTCCATGGGAGTGGATCTGGCCTTCACGTTTTTTGGAGTTTTTCCTGGGTGAAAAGAAGGGTCTAAATACGGGGCTCACTTTTTTCCTGTGAACGTCGGCTAAGCTGCTTGTCTGTTATTGACTGATTTGATTTTTTTTTTTTACTTTATTTTGATAAAATCCACAGTTTTTGAAGCACTGCCGTTGTGACATTGGAGTCCAAAAATTAATTAAACTGAATATCCAGTCCTGTTTACCGAGCTGGAACCATCAGTTTGAACCGTCACTTCTTTCCTCACAGTCGGAAGATCATGATTTGATTCTTTGTGTGGGGTTTGTTTATTCATAGGTTTTCTACAACCACTACAAAATGGTCCTTGACAGTACACTCAGTACTAGCAGTTCAGTGTGTCCAAAGTCTCCCAAACAGCTCCTCATGATTAAAGATTGACCAATATGGGTTTTTCATGGCTGATACCAATTGTTTAGAATCCAGATGATGACCAATAAGCTCTGTCATTATTTTTAGACTGATATCTAGGGCCGATTTTCATTTTTTAATTTATTTTGTAATTTGAATTTACAACAAAGTCACCCACAGGCTTTTTTTTAACCACAGACCTCTAAGAGAGCGTAGTCGTGTTTTTTGCAGTTATCCATTTGCATGAAAGTGTTCAAATAAAGCTTTATTTGGGTTCTTTAGGCAGCAGATCAGCCAAATTAAAATATCAGCCTCTAGTTGAGATTTAAATGACCCATATTACTATTTTCTGATCTATGTAATAATGTTGTTTCCTCATCAGAAACATACCTGGAGCTGTTGTAGTGGCAGTTGTCAAGTTAACAGCTTCCTTTTACCTTTCGTTCAGTAAAGATAGTCAGTTTCAGGGTTGAAATTATGATTCCAGTTAGGTCTGTCGAGGTTAGGAAATTTCTTGGGTTTGTGTGAGTCAGATAACTCAATGAGGAGAGGTAAAGCGGGGGAGCCGGGTCCCATCATAGCCTCACCTAAAGCTGTTCTGTAGCTCTGATTAACAAACAAGAGCACAGGACTTTTGTATTTACACGTGTTACCAAATGAAAACAGCAAGAGACAAGAAAAAGGCGCCTGGTGTCCTGTGCGCATGGAACAGACATGTGAATACCGGAGTTTCATAGTTATGCACTGAAACCACACAAACGATGTTCCAACGTGGGTCACAAATCATACACGCAATGATAAAGCTCCTCACCCTGGATGGAGACTTCCAGACACGTACATGATGTCAGGTGCTGCGTCAGGTGCTCCTCACTCCATGATCCTTCCATGAGCTTTAGTCCCAAACTCCACTGCAAGCTTCTATGTGCGGTATATTCTGTGAGTGCCTGGGTAAATTCAGACAGGTCCTAAACAGTGCGCTTGAGTGTAAATAGCAAAATGAAGAGTGATTTGTTACGCAAACAAAACCGCGTGTTCACAAGGCGCCTCCGCAGATACTACAGCCAGCTGCAGTGGAACACAACACGTTAATGTGCACGGGTTCGGGTCGGGTCCCAATCATATCCATCCATCCATCTTCTCCCGCTTAATCCGGCTGGGTCGCGGGGGCAGCGTGCTGCCCAATACTCATAGCACCTGACCCCCCTATGAACCCCTCTGCAGGTGGTGAGCCCACAGGAGGGTGGACAACATGGTCCTTGATGTTAGTTCATAGGGGTGCGGGCATGTTTTGGGTTGATGGGGGAAACCGGAGCACCCGGAGGAAACCCATCCAGACACGGGGAGGAACATGCAAACTCCACACAGAAAGGCCCGGGCGACCCGAGGATTGAACCTTCTTGCTGTGAGGCCTGAGTGTTGCCACTCAGCCACCGTTAATGTGCACGGGTTCGGGTCGGGTCCCAATCATAGTCGGTTTGTATTTTTTATACTGTCTGTGGTCTCAGTATTTGAACACATTTGCTCAGAGCCACGTAAAAATGAATTAGCTCACAGTAGAATAGCAAAATGTTGTTCATGTGCGCTGGTGCCGGTGGCTCAACATGCACCGCAGTGGACCTCTTAGTACAGCCCTAATTCCAGTGAAGGTGTATGGAGTTTAAAAACACAGTGGAGAACTTTCTATATTACCACATGACATCGCAAGGCGGAACAGCATGTTTTCTGTTCTCGTGGTTTGAGTGTTAAACATGTGTGAAGGAAATAAAACATATGTCCATCTCTACTCATGATACGACGGAGGAACAGCTAGTCTCCACGGTCTTCTCTTTTAAACATTGTAAAAACAAATAAGACACTTCAATCTCTTTTACCCCGTATTAAACTCATTCCAAACTCCATAATTGACACGTGGTCTGGTCCACAAGCAGCGTCTGTATGCGCTTCCTATTCTCCACGCGCCGCTCGTGTTGACAGCCACTCTCTGGCAGCGCCCTGATTGATTTTCTCGTCATATTTTCTGAAACATGTTCCCAGATGAAACGATGAGCGCGCCGCAGATGTTTTAAAGCGCGATATCACAGAGCGCTTATCTCATTCGCTCTGATGCATTCGAGTGGGGTCCCGCCAGCGCTCCGAGCCAGTCCACTCCCTATGAATTATTAGCAAATATCATTTCTGCTCCTCAACAGCTAAATAAGGCGGGATGTGGAATACAGGACTGAGACTTCCAAAACAGTTTCTTGACTAAAATATTTTCATTATAGTTCATCAATGTATTTTTGATGACTAAAAACTAAATAAAAAGTAATTGTACAGACTAAAACTGTGGTGTACTTTATTGTTGACTCAAACTATGAAAGTGGAGATTGTCTAAAAGTTCTGATGTTTAGTCGAATGATAAAAACTAGGGATGCACCGATACCGACCCAGGAAATGTTTGATATCGGTTCATATCGGCTGAGATCCTGGTTTGGCTGTTGATTTGACATGAATAAAATTATTTACTGGCTGATGTAGGCCTAGGACGTCTCATAGTAATTTAACTTTTATTTATTTTATACATCACCACTTAAAAGGTGCATGGTGCTGGTGGTGCTTTCCTTCATGGAGCTGTTACAAGTCATGACCAAGTTACAGGTCAGATCTGTGGAAAGGCAACCTCACAGTCAGAATGCCTGTTTTTCTCGCTATTTTTGAGCATTAAATCACCCGTAATTGAATAAACGAAGAGCTGTTTAATGTCATAGGTTGGAAAAGAGCAATGACACATTCATAGAAACAAGCAGGTGACAGACCCTCCACCAGAAAAGTTACACAATGCACATTTAAAGTCAAAGTATTGATGTTGGTTCTGAGCTGAAAAACATAAATACATAAATGCATTCAAAAAATCAGTGGAGATAAGATCCAAGTTACACTTTTAAATCCTCCTCAAACCAGACCATAAACAAATTCAGCGTCCAAGGAACATAACTGTACACGTCCCATCGAGCAATAATACACAAGTCATTAAAATGAAAATATAAATAATAATAATAATAAAAAAAATCCTGTTAATTGACACTATTATGGATTTAGACTAAATGATCAGGACATTTCGGATGAGTAAAATGAAGGAATTATTTGATTAAATGTTGATTTCAATTTTTGGCCAAAACGTGCTCCAAAAATGATGGCAGGTCGGCAGATTTGGTTTCAAGTTCTGAAATGTTTGTGTATTCCAGTGGAGTTTCTAATGCACTTACTTAAGTTAAGGCTCAAACTGGTCCATTACCATATAGATTGTCCATTGAGTTCAAAAAATATCTTTTAGGTTGGCTAAAAACAACAGATTTAGTTGAATAAATTCACATGATATTTTCGTTGACAAAAACTTACGGTAACCTAAAAAAATTGACTTAACTGAAATTTTCCTGAACTAGATAAAAAATTCTTGTCAGATTTGCTTCAATGTTCTGATTTATTCTTGTATTCCGGTTGAGTTTCTGACGCGTTTATGTGTTAAGTTAAAGCTCAAGCAGTTCCATTACCATACAGATTATCCATTGTGAGCTTTGGCGCGGCGAACAGAATTAGCATTCAGAGGAGAGGAAAAAGGCTACGGAAAATGGAATGAAAGAGGATTACATGTATCTACTCCCTCCTGTTTATGTGACTAATCTTTTACAGGGGTCACTGTTTTATCCAAATTGATTTCTTGAAGCTAAATGCTCATGTTTGCTCACTGCAGGGTGGGTTTGTCCCGCTATCTGTGTGGACCGGTGTGGGCTTCTTATCTCCATAATGCTACAGAGAAGGTGATGACTTTATGCACTGTTGCTGGAAAAGCCAGAAGCAAGCAACAAAAGGCCATTTTCTTATCATATTCGTAATACAGTAATTGTAGCATTATGGCCAATAGGTTCAAATTCAGAAGCATTTGCAGAAAATATATGAAAAAAATTAAGCAACCGATTATGATAGCTGATGCCGAATGGGAATGTGTTTTGGTTCGCTGAGCAGCCAGAACCGCACGATTTGACAAAACTTTGCAAAGTCGAATGGATCCTGTTCCCCTGATTGCAGAGTGATTGTGTGATTGACAGGCGGATTACCCAATCAGAGAGACACATGGTCTGTTCGCGTCAAAAACTAACACAGAATAACAACATAAAATAACAAAGATCTGGGAAAAAGTTTGTATCTTCTCAGAACCAACAATCGAAACACCAAACTCGCTCCAAGCTTATCTCAGACAAATGAAGTGAAGTTCTGAATGAAATGAGAATTTTAGAGAGTGTTTTCCACATTTTAGAGACACAAGTTACAAATTAGAGGCTGTGGTTGGATTGTTTCATGTTTGGACGGAGGATTTTCATGTTCTATTGTCCAGTTCCAGACCCTTCTGGTTTCTAACAGAATGCAGAAGGGACTGGCTGGTCAGGCAACTGTTTTGGAATTGCACTGGTCATTTAGCAATTACAGTGTTTGAACAAAAAGTTCCCACACTTATCAGTACGGAAAAATACCAAATAATAGCGGGGTTTCAATTAACCACCAGGTCCCTTTTAAATGCCGGATGCAGGTGTTTATTTTGATAAATAACCGCCTGTTCCAAATAAACGCTGAGTCTAATGTATTAAAAAAAAAAAATCAAAGAAGATGTGACCACTGACGCTACACGTTTTCTTCTTCACCCGTTTTGTTTATCTTTGTTTTTATGTAGCCTTTGCTTAGGTGCTTTCATTCAGTCAGTCTTTGACCACATTGTTGATAGCCATGGCTCCGGTGCAGGGAGAAAAAAAAAAAATCCTACATAAAATTTTCTGTGGTAAAATGTGCAGACGAAAACTCGGGAGAAGCTTCCACGAGACATCTGTCTGGCAGCAGGAATTGCCCCCACAAGGTAGGCAAAGTAGTTGCCAGGAAATCGTATAAAGTGGCCCATTCAGACCAGAGCGTCCAGTTTACATGCAAAGTCTATGTGGATGCGCGTGTAGGGCATCCTGTGTTTTTGGGCGAGTCTTCAAGTGTCAGCGTGGCACAAATCCGGCGTCAATGAGGCGCGTCTTGAGCATTGACACGTAGATGCTTGTCAGAAGCTGAAAAAGCTGGACTTTTGGCATTGGACGCACCTCGTCAACTAATCAGGGACCACTATCCAGTGACATAGTGATGTTATTATCTGGAAGAAGGAGAAGAAAGAGAAAGATCCGGGACTCGTGATGTCATTAGAGGAGTATAACGCAACCGCTGTGCCGATCGCCAGGACTACACCAGGACTGAACCAGGTCTAAACCAGGACTTAAACAGGACTGGACCAGGACTAAACCAGGACTGAACTAGGTCTAAACCAGTGTCATTAGCGGAGTATAAATATATATACACTGCTGCCGCTGATCGCCTCCGCTGATGTGTTTTATGTAATAAATACACTAAAGTCACTCTCTCGGCCAGGAAACCAAGGCACTCGCCGACCACAGCAAACGCCAATGTTGGGAACGTCTGAACTCAAATGCAAAGGCATCCAACTAGAGGCGTCCAGGGTGTTTTTTGACATTCTAGTCTGAAAGCAATAGTCAAACTGGTTAAAAGAATTTGAGTAACACATTTTCCCAGTTTTGCTGAGCAGGATTTTTGTGAGGACAGAGTGACTGAAGCAAATAAACTCTCTGGCTATTATTTGGTACAGTGTACTAGTTAACATTACAATAAGGTCAGGTTAAGCAGGCCATAGAAATTAGAAGACTTGTAGCTGATTTTTCTCATGTACTTTTACAATCTTTGTCTTGGCCCAGTACAAATACACGGTATAAGCATCTCTTGGGGTCAAAATAAGTCTGAGAGTTGTGAAAATCACTCATCACGTTGAAGAATTAGGATGCTCTGAATGAAAAATAAGTGAGGAATAACTTTTGACCACTGCAAACAATTTAAAACGAACTCGTGTTTTTCACGTTTTTAAGACAACAAAAATCCGGTACAGCATGTTTCATCAGGATGCAAATGTTTATATATATTTTTTAAGTTTCCTTAGTTACACAAGCAAAATCAGCCAATGTAGCTACATTACTTGTCAGAGATTTAATAAAACTGTGAAAAAGAACTTTTAATATCGTGTGTCATGGATGATGAAACAAAATGATAATTTACTGCGTACACGGCATTGAACTTGAGCTTGCTCCAGAAATTTGAAATATGACGGTCTATGAAATTGAAATACTTTTTTGGAACAATTTTTCAAGTTTTTAAAGACAGTCGCTTCTTTTGTGTTCAGGATGTTCTCGATGTGTCAACACTTAAAGATTTTGACTCCAATCATTTCTCATATCCACTGTCCATTGTTTCAAAATATATGAATTTCGTCCAAGCAAAACAGGCATATTTCACCACGGTTCTTCTCCAAAAAATTCTTATCTCCGCTCCAATAAGCATCACATTCACTTCATATAACTCCACCTGTCTCAATCCTGTCTGCACTCTCCTCTCCCCTGCTCAAATATACCTTCTTCTGGACTATATTCTCTTGTTCATCCATGTTTTTTTCTCCATTTGACCTTACGGAGGAGACGCCATGAGGGAGGCTCCTACCGCAAAGTTCAGCCAAATGTTAACTTCAGAGGGAGGGAACTGCTCACATCCACTAACACAGCCTTCTCAAACACCCTCCGCTCCCTCTGGATCTTATGTAAAGCATCACGGCTGAGTTTTGATTCTCGGGACTGGCAACCCGATCCCTCCGGTCTGACGGCATCTGCTAAAGGTTGACAGCACGAAGCAGACACCTGTACTCTGTCATTGTTGTCATGATTTCTTATCCATCACTCGACGGGGGCTGATCTGACAGGCCGGGACGCCAGCTGGGAACTGACTTTTGAGGGCTGGGAGGAGGCGTCGCTGGCTGTGTGTTTACATGGGAAAAACCGTAATGTTATCTGATTTCTGGAGTTATCGGATTATCGAAATGTCATGTAAACAGTTATATCTGATGAGAGTAATCAGATTTCTCTACACCAGTGCAGGGTTTGGCAAGGAACGTTAAGGAAAAATGGTAAACTAATGGGGAAAAGTCAAAGAAAGAAGTACTGGAATTAATGTATGTTGTCTCCCAAATATAACAGTTGTGGTGAGTAGAAATTGACGATCTGAACAGCGCACCATTGGAGGGAAATCAACAGACCCAACCCGAAACCCACAAAATGTCAACATGTGGAAAATAACACATCCATTCTTGTGGCTTTAAGTCCTTTTTTGTCCTTCTTTTGCTTGGATTATTATTAGATTAGTCTTTCACTGTTTCTAATTTAAAAGGGCATTGTGTAGCTTTTCTCGCAGAGGGTCCATCAAATGTTTTTTACCTTTGCAATGTTATTACTTTGTCCCGGAATGTTTCAGAGTACGGTAGTAAGCCTTTCAACTGAGATCAAGTTATAGGTCAGATCTATGGAGAGGCAGTCAGTCACAGTCATGCCTGTTTTTCTAGTCATTTTGTAACTATAAAACAAGTAGTAAATATAAGTTATGACTGTTTATTGTCAAACTACAGAACATTCCAGAGAAACAAATATCCGTAGAAGCAGGTTACTGACCCCAACCAAAAAATTACATAGTGCAACTTTATATTTTATAAACTACATCTCTGTTTTCAATGAGGCATTTAGGCATTAGAGCTCCCTCTGCTGTCAGTAATGGGAATGAACAATGGGAAAAACTAAGAAATCAAGTCTTTAGGCCACAATTTGACTGAACAAGTCCAGGGATTGCTTATGCGTGTGTCCTTTATTTATTTGAACACATTTTATTTACCGTATTTTTTGGAGCATAAGTTGCACCAGTCAAAAAATGCGTAATGAAGAAGAAAAAAAACATGCATAAGTCACACCGGACTCTAAGTCACACTTTTTTTGGGAAATTTATTTGATAAAATCAGAGACCAAGAACTGACATTTCATCTTGAAAGACAAGTTATAGAAGTTATAGTAATAAAAACAATTGGATAGAGAACAATCTGTGTATCATTCGTCAACATAGAACCAAAATATAAGAAAACGAAAAAACAACTCTTTTCTTTATTATTTATTTCTAAAACCAACATGAAAAAATTTGTTTTTTCATTTTTGATTATATATAGAATTAATATATTTGGTCTATGGGCTGTCAGTGTGAAAAATTGTATATATAAGTCGCACCCAAACCGTGAAAAAACTTACAGTCCAAAAAAAATACGGTACTTATTTATTGATATTTTATTGTTTGCTCTTATTTGATCTGACCAGTTTTATTGTTTTAGGTTAACCCCTTAACGGCGAGTGTCACAAATATGGAACAAACCATCTGGATCAAAGTATGAGCCGAGATAACGGCCACATTCCCCCAGTGTTGCTTAGTGCAGATGCAGAACCTTCCTAGAAATCCTTGGCAAGCACTTGTTTCTAGTTGTCGCAAATTTGCAACATACCCAAATTTCTATAAATTTTTTTGCTATAGGCAAATTAATAATCTCAATTTAATTTACCATCTGCTTAAATGCAAAAACACACTCAAAACACTTTTATATACATCTATATAAATTCAGGCATTAAGGGGTTAAGCATCCGAGCAGTCATTTATTTTTTATAGTTTTAACGGCCTCTGTGCAGCACTTTGGAAACTGTCTGTTTATAAAATGTGTTATACAAATCAAGTGGATTGGAAAACTGCAGGAGAAGGAGAAATTTTTACCTGTGACGCAACAACGCAGGCAAAATGCAAAACAGAACATTTTTGAGTTCTCAGAGTAGACGACTTTAGATGAATGAATTAATAAAACAAACATGAATGAAGCAAAAAACAACTCTATGTATAATTTTTTTGATGAGGGGACAATACAACATGTTTAAAACCTCAAAAATGTCAATTCCGCATAATATTTGCCCTTTAAAATTAGAACAAGAAGATTACAGTAGCTACATTTTCCATCGCTGTCACTTAAACTTGACCACATCCTGCACAATTCTTTATGACAACCTCCTTAGATATTCCACAGACATTTCGCGATAACTCCAGTCTACCACTATCCCCTGGCAAATTCATTTTCATCCCTGTTAAACAAAGGCCAACCCCAGTCTGAGCGCACAAAACACCATTCTGCCATTGACACCGGCGATCTGAACCAACAGCAGAAGACAAGAGCTGTTGTGCTAGTCTGACAAGCACGACAACAAAACCAATGCAGGATGTGGGCTGAGCAGACGGGTGTACAAATGCACGGGACATTGGCTGGGGGTGTTGGATAGTGCTCCACATCACTCAAAGCTGGTTGGGGGGGTGGGCGTAGGCAGGCGTAGTTATTAGATAGACAGGCATATCTGTGGTGGAATGGTGGCGATGATGAAGTGCACGGCGCCTGGTGATCTAAGCGCATTTGATTTTGGCAGTGGAAGATGGAGAACCAAAGAAGAGAAGACTGTACTGCCACTGTCCCCTTGTCCTAGTTTATGGGTATTGCCTTCAGTAGATGTGTGAACAGAAGATTATGATGAACAGAGGGGGTTTGGAGATTGTAAAGACCAGTCAAAGAGTGCGTTTGTGGTTTTAAAAGATGAAAAAAAATATACGCAGATGTCCGCTAAAAATCTGTTTGGTCAAAATCCATGTTTTTGTTTGTATTAAAAATGCCAATTGTCTGGTTAAAGGAACACTGTAACTTATCTTTTGTTTTCTCTGGATATGTTGTTGCTCTGCATGGAATGTTAAATAATAATACATTTTATTTATTAGGCGCCTTTCTGGACACCCAAGGTCACCTTACAACAACATAAACAAATTAAATACGATTAAAACATGCAGTTAAAATCCTACAGTTAAAGTGGGACAGTATTTAATTGATTGATGGAATTTAGTATTGTATTTAGTGTTGTATTTTATTAGTATTTCATATTTAGTAATGTATTAGACAGTATTTGAATTGACTGATGTTCCACAGTATGACATTAAAGCCTGATTCAACAACCAGTTTCACTTTGTGGAAACCGTCTGATCTCGCAGCATTAGGATTCTGTGAGGTCCTAAAGTACCTGCTCGACGGTAGGCTGGTACTTTTTTTCATTTTTATTTTTTTATATATATTATCAGAAAAGTCCATTGAGAACAGCTTCTCATTTACAATGACGACCTGGGATCTATGTAGTCTGATTTTTGGGGGATTTGACTAATCGTTACTATTTGGTCGTATGTATGTAATGCAGGTGTTCAAGTAATTGCGGCACAACAGCAAACAAAGCAGAGTGAACATGTCTGTCAACGAGCATTGTTGCTTCTGCGAGGTGAACTTGCGAATTTAAGGTACAATAAAAAAAAATGCAAACTCCTCCACTTGAGGCATGTTGAAGTGAAGGAGTTCAAGTATCTTGGGGTCTTGTTCACAGTGAGGGGAGGATGAAGTGTGAGATTGACAGGAGGATTGGTGCAGCATCGGCAGTGATGTGGTCACTGTATCGGACCGTTGTGGTGAAGAGGACATGAGCTCTGGGTAATGACTGAAAGGACAAGATCATGGATACAAGTGGCTGAAATAAGTTTCCTCCGCAGAGTGGCTGGGCGCTCCCTTAGATATAGGGTGAGGAGCTCGGTCACACGGGAGGAGATCGGAGTAGAGTCGCTGCTCCTCCACGTTGAGAGGAGCCAGCTGAGGTGGCTCGGGCATCTGGTCTGGATGCATCCTGGACGCCTCCCTTGGGAGGTGTTCTGGGCATGTCCCACTGGTAGGCTGGAGGCCCCGGGGAAGACCCAGGACACGCTGGAGGGACTATGTCGCTCGGCTGGCCTGGGAACGCCTCCGGGTCCCTCTGGAGGAGTTGGAGGAAGTGACTGGGGAGAGGGAAGCTTGGGAGCCCCCGCTTAGACTGCTGCCCCCACAACCCAGCCCCGGATAAGCGGAAGAAGGTGGATGGATGGATGGAAAAGATGCAAAGTTATTATTTGACAAAGGAAGTCCAAAGGAGAATAGCGTATGCAGTCTGCTGTCGCAACTCGGGTTGATTTTGGCCAAAATACTGCTTCGCTGATTAGCCAACTTCCGGGGTTCTTGCAAAACACCTAATATATTCTGACTGCTGACTAGTCACCGGAGAGAAATGAAATTGAGTGGAGGCACTAGGTGGCGCCAGGCTGGATAACATTACACAGCTCTACTTTACATTTATTCAATTACAGGTGGTTTTATAGCTCAAAAATACCTAGAAAAACAGGCATTCAGACTGTGTCTGGGGTTGTTTCGCTGCAGATCTGACCTATAACTTGGCCTGTGAAACATTCAAAACAAAGCAATAACATCTCCATGGAGAAAAAGACTTGACAGACCCTCCACAAGAAAAGTTACACAATGCACATTTAAACAAGTGTCTTAACCTACAGCTTACAAGATCGTCTGCTCGCTGTATTTTTGTGTGTGTATGTCTTTACAACATTCCACTTTGAACATACTTGTCCCCTGTAATCCGTAAACCAAATCACATTGTTATGACTTAGATGAATGTTTCTTATATCCATCTTCAACAACCGCTAAAAAAACCCAATGACCATTTAGGGCCCTTACGTGCAGTGGAGCTTACGTCGCGGAGAGCTTGGAGAGCCTATGAACAAAATGAATGGCACAGACCACTGTCACAGCAGCCAGCCCGCCACCTCACAGGCCCTAAATCACCCCCCTTCCCTTCCCCACACTGTTTTATTACAATCAGTACCCATGTCTGGACTGCCTGCACTGGGGAGAAATGTGCCACAACTAATGATCGAGATGGTCTTGGGGGTTTGGATTGAAGTGTAGTAAGAATTCTACCGGTGTAAGCAATTTATTTCTTAACACGTAGTTCATATTGTTTAAGACACCCCATGAATCTGCCAAGTGTAATTCGAAATATGGTTTTAATACAGCATCGCAGTCACCACGGGGACCGGGAAATATATCTGACCTCTTCCCACCCCCGACCATCAAAACTCAAGAGCTCAAGGAGGAAAAACATATCGACCACGCCTGGGTTTACTGTTTACAGGCTTTTTAAAAAATGTATTTCGGCTTAGTTGTTTTTGCACTGAATAAAAGTATTTCCGAAAAAGTCACTTTTTAAAATGTATGTTGATCGTTTGGACTATGATTTATACGTTGTAGCTTCTCTGACTCATTTCAATATATTTATGTCTGTTTTGGGGATTTTTTTATGTGTGCGTAAAGTATAATTATTTGTCCGCACAGTAAGGAAAAAGATGCACTTTTTAACTGGAGTGGGTGGGTTGGGGTTTGCCTTAAATGTTCCACTGTATGGCATTAAAGCACAACTATTACGCAAAATTGACTTTTCAGAGCTGTTAGCCACATTATAGTTGTTTTCCCTTCTTATTAACCCTCTTAAAATTGTTTTTTTGGAATGATTTGTGCATGTTTGAGCAATCTTTAATCATGCCACATTGCAGAACAACCGTTTTTACTGCCACTAACATACACCCACTGCTCTGTACTCACTTCGCTCTCCAATTTTACTTTCTTAATTGGTGATACATGTAGGATTCTTCATTTTGGTACGAATAGAAAAAATAAGACGCTTGATAGAGTGACGTGCAGGTTTGAGTAGTTCACAATATTATGGTATAAGTAAAAGTTTTCTCAATTTTGCCAGATCATATTTTGACTCGTTTCTATTGACATTGTGACCATCTCTACCAAAAATGGAGCCAGTAAGACGCCAGTAAAGGGTGGCACACTTTTTCACAATTTTTAATGTTCTATGTAAGAATGCGTAACTTTTGCAGAAACAGAAACTTGAACAATACAAAGATGAACAATACAAAGAGAACATTAGAACAGTTCAAACACCATATTCATATATGATGACTTTGTTCTCTTTGATACTTTATCTCTGTATCCTTGCACAACACAGAGCAAAAACTGTTTTTGTCACAGATTCTATGAAATATGATAAAGAACTATGGCCATTGACATACACTAGCCTAACACCAGCAACCTCTCCAAACACAAGGATTGGATGGAATATTTAAAAAGTGTCTCCGCACGTCTCCAACACTCTGGCTCAAGAGGAAATGAGGCCCTATGTCCAAAATTCTGAACTGTCCCTTTAGCAACTTCAAAATTGTGAAAAAGTGTGCCACCCCAAATGTGCAGCAATTGACTCCATTTTTAGTACAGATGGTTAGATTATCAATTGGCACATGGCAAAAAGCGATATGGCAAAATATGGTGAAAGTTTAATTTTATGAACCACCCTAATGCCCTCGTGTACCCATAGAAGTTATTAACGCTTTGTTGTGATGACATTTGCGGCGAGGTTGGCTCTCGTTGGGCACCGCAGTTTCCAAACGTGGAAGTCAGCGGGTTTGTTTTTTATTAAGTAGTTTTAGATGAATATTGTGATTTTAAACTGTCTTTATTACAAGTTAAGTTGAAGTACTAGTATAAGCATTATTACTGTATAACTGATCCTCTCAATGGACACAGTGGAACATTCTAGGCAAACCAACAACATCACGAAGGAGATCAACATCAACAGAAAAGACTATATGAATTGTGTCACTAATAAAAATGTATATAATACCTGGTTTCTTTTAGACAGCCACATAGTCACAAAAGCCCTGAGCCACAATCATGCCTTAACCTCGGACCGGACATATCCTTGGAGACAGTGATTTATAACTTCCTGGACAGACAGCCGACACAATGCGATTTGTCCATCCATCTTACAACGTATGTGAAAGTCGTCAGATGTTTCCCGTGGAGCAGGAAGAGGATGTCCAATCAGAACTACAATTATAGTGAGACATATGGAATACAAATTAAAAGGGACACAAACAACCACAAGTTAACACGTACATCCGCGGAAATAGAAATGTAAAGAAAAAAGAGATGTATAGTCCACAGTTAGTCCAACTTTAAAGGTATAGAAAACAAAATGGACTCTTGTGAGGTTTAAGACATGTTAGAACGTTGTTACCTCATCAAAAACATATCTGGAGCTGTGTTTTGTTTAATTTTACACATGCTTGAGTAACCTTTTATTGTTTGTCTGTCTACATCTCCAAACATGTTCTGTTCCACTTGGTGATGTTTTGAAGCAGTAGTTTTCTTGTTAACAGCTACCTTTTACCTCGAGTGCAATAAAGATTAGCAATTCCAGGGCTGTAATCATCCAAATGATTCTAGTGAAGGTGCACAGAGTTTAAAAACACAGTGGAAGTCACAAAGTAGAACAGTGTTTTCTGTTTGATAGAAAAACTCATCTTAAATAGGCAGGGTTTGTGTGTTAAACATGTGTGAATGAAGCAAAACACAACTCCGAGTATGTTTGTGATGAGGAAACAAGACTAGAACATAGATGAGAAATATGGGACCTTTAAAGAATGCCCACCTACTGATTACTGGTAAAGATTTGCACTAGATTTGCACTTTGTATGCCTTGTAGATCTGGATGAGGCATGTTTTTGTGGGGTCCTTTGGGGGTGCTCCAGGAGTATGGCATCTGGGGCCCTTTGCTAAGGCCTGCCTGGTCCCTGTATGACCAGAGCAGGAGCTGTGTTCACATTGCTGGCAGTAAGTCAGACCTGTTCCTGGTGCATGTTGGACTCCACCAGGGCAGGAGGATGTCCGGTTTGGAGACCACAGGATCTCATCTCTATTTGCATTGTTGTGAGAAGAAGGAGTTGAAAGGCAAATTTACCGCATTATGACTGTCTCTTGGCTGGGCTGGGAACGCCTCAGGATCCCCCTGGAGGACATGGAAGGAGTGTGCGTCGAAAGGCAAGGGTGAAGGAAGGTAACAGGGAATACATTAAGAAAAGGTGGGAAATGGAAAGTAATCTGAACATTTCAAACAAAAGTTGGGAAAGAATCTGTCAATTACATTGGAAGACAACATTATCTAATACATGGCGAGAGTTTGGATGGAAGAATTGTAAGGTTCTTTATCACACCCATTCAAAAAAGACACCAAGGGAGTGGGGATTCATGCTGGAGGCTCTGCGGCTCACCTGGGGCTAACCACGATCACATTATCTGGGATTACACCACTCTGAAATCTTACTGGTCAGACATTTGGAGTCATATAAACCATGTCTTTGGGTCTAAATTGATATTTACTTTTGAATGTTTATACTTGGGAGATGTTAATGTCCAGAATTGGAGAAATGATGATAAAAAGTGATTAGCAATTCTACTTGGAGCAAGAAAAAAAGCCATCACAAGAAAATGAGGAGTGGATAGAAATAGTTTATGAAATCTATGTGACGTCTTTCACCCTTCAGACCCGAAAAGACTCTTTTTATGAAACATGGACAAAATGGACTGAGTATGTGAAACCTATTAGATCGGACTTTATCTGAAAACTAATACTGTAAATGCATCCGGATTGATGCAACGACGGCAACGGCACTCTTCTCCTCTAGTTTTTTTTCTCTTGTTTTATTTTGTATAATTGAAAATTAAAAAAAAATAAAAATACAAAAAATACAAAAAATGGAAAGGCAAGGGCGAGTTCAAGTGAAGAAAATCAGGGTAGCCAAATACACAATGCATGGAGGCTGATACTGAACTAAGTAAATACTGTTGATGATGTGGTAGCTATAATCATTTCTTTTTTGTATGAGCCGTTTGTGGATCAGTTCTGATGCTGGAGCCTGGAGGAGGAGCAGGAAGCGAGGGGTGAGGGAGTTGAAAAGAAGGGTGAGGGGAGGTGGTGCTGGTGGGGGTGTGCTTCCAGGCTGAGGGGGGGGGAGGAGGTCGCAGGGAGGGAGGGCCAGAGTAAACAGGCAGTAATTAAGAGCAGAATATTTGCTATCATTGCACTTTTCATCTCGCAAAGGGCCGCTTCAGAGCTGTTTCTCCCCTTCTTTCTCTGCATCCGACGCTAATTTCCCTCACGTCAGCCACTCTCCGCTGCCACTGTAGCCGTAGAGTCACTGCGTGTGTGTGTGTGTGTGTGTGTGTGTGGTAGGGGCCCTGGGCATCTTTAGTGCCAATTAAGAAAAGGGGCACACAAACCAGGCCCAACTGAACTAGCGAGCACTGACAGAAAAGAACAGAGAAAAGCCAGAGGAAGAGGACACGTCTGTATTTCGGATCTGCATCACAATTTCATTATTCCCTAACACAGCATTAAAACAATAGAGCGCTCATTATTATTTACACCTACACATTTTATATTTTAATGGTGATTTCTTTTAAATGTTTAATGTCCATATGGATAGTGCGGTAGAGTTGTAGGACAGGCTAAAAGATACACTATTTTCACTTTACAATTTACTGGTTTGTACAACAAATATCAAATCAAACTGTATTTATAGAGCACTTTTCTACTTTATTCATACAACGCTTTTCATACAAATACTAGTATGCCGATCAATAAAGTGATTATCAGAGGGGGTACGAATATTTAGTCAACCAATACTTAGAACCTATAATAAATTAATTCAGTAAAACAAACATAAGAATTATATTAAAACATGACACTGGGCTGCGGCAAAGCTGATTTATTTAATGTATTTCCTTAATTGGCTCATATAACATATAATGTCATAACTGATATCACAAAAATACATGGAGTTGTGTTTTGTTTCATTCACTCATTTAACACACAAAACCCTGCAGATTTAGTCTGAGTTCTTCTCTCAAATGTGGTAATACAGGAAGTGCTCCACTGTGTTTTTAAAAAAAAAATTTTTTATTCCATACACCTTCACTAGAATCATTTAGACCTGGAATTACCAATCAGTGAACAATCTACTAATCTCAAGCAAATCTACTGAACAAAATATAAAAGGTTGACTTGAAAACTATCGCTCCATAACATCACAACACAATGGTGGAACAGAGCATTTTGAGCTTTGGAGATGTAGACAGATTAATAATAAAGGATTATGTGTGACTGAAACAAAGCTCAACTCCAGGTAGTTGTGGGGCCTTTGACGATACGGTGTCACGGTGTTTGGGTTGTTGTTACATCCATATACAATATTTAAAAATAGAAAGAAAATTTAGTTAAAATTATATTTTGTATGCTTAGTATGTAATTTATTTTGCTATATGTAAATATTTGTAAAGTTTCATCATCAGTGTACATAAACCAAAATTTTAGAATTTTTGACTATGTAATTAAAAGGAGTGGGTTAATCAAATTTTTTTCTTCTTCCCACTCCTTTTCGAGAAATGTGCTTTTCTGTTGTTTACAATGTATATGTACCGTATTTTTTGGACTATAAGTCGCTCCCGAGTATATGTCGCACCAGCCAAAAAATGTACAATGAAGAATCAAAAAACATGTATAAAGTGCACTGGATTGTAAGTCACTTTTTGGGGGGGAAATTTATTGTATAAAATCAGAGCTCAAGAACAGACAAAATCAGAGATCAAGAACAGACAACTGAACATGTGTCTGATGTGATTACGTCACATATGAACAGTTATTCAGATAACTTTCTTTATGCTGCTCGATTACCGTTTTTTCGGGTGCATATTTCACAACTTGCAGCTTGTTATCTGCAGAATATGATTAACAGTTATATATATGAAATTATATATTTTAATGTAGAAGTCGCACCTGAATATAAGTCGCAGGAACCACCCAAACCATGAAAAAAGTGTGACTTGTAGTCCAAAAAATATGATAGTATGTATATGATGGAAAGAAAAGCTATGTTTTTCATGAGGTAACAACATTATAACATGGCTCAAAGCTCACAAGAGTCATTTCTATGTAATTTAGGATGTTTAAGAATTAGATTTTGCAATGACATTTAATGCATTCATAGAAATACAGCAAGGCAAATTTATTTTGGAAAATTGAAAATAATTAAAAACAAGAGCATAAAACAAAAATCTTGACACTTTGAAAATTCCTGCTTGCACATTTGAATGTAAATCAATTCAATCTGTCCTCACAATCTCCCATTACCTAAAGTGATCTCGGAAAGCCAATGCTATTTTGTTAAATTAGTCAAACTGCAAAAACCTGACTTTTCTGTAAATCACGGAGCAAAGACAGACCTAATGCATCTATAAAGCAATGCAAATGGCTCTAGTTACACATTCCAACACTTGCTCCGGCCAAAACCCAATAAATTACATTGATTTGCGCGCTGTTACATCGACTCAGCTGCCGGGTCAGAGGTCTCTAAGCTAGTCACTTCCTGAGCCAGTCCCAAATTCTCATCCTCCCTCAGGACCTGCCCAACCGCTGTCCACCCCGACCTCTTATAATCCTCCAGATATTTTTTCCAGCTCAATACGCAACCAAACAGCAGTGATGAAAAGTAAGAGTGTGCTTGGAGAAACAGTAGCGCAGGGTATAGTAAAAGTGTGGGAGCAAAAGGGCCGCTGCTGCAATTAGGTTACTACAGGTTCCCAGGCCCCACTCATTTGTGTCAGCCACCCGGTAATTCAGGCTGTAAAATATCCGCCCGGCCCGGTGAGTGATGGCAGACGGAGAGAAAGAGGGAAGGAGGGAGGAGGGGTGTAATGAGGGAGAAGGAGATGGATGGAGAGGCAGAGAGAGAAACAGGGAGAGGGGGAGAGAGACAGATGTGGAGGTAGGCAGATGAAGAGAAAGGCAGAGACAAAGAGAGAGATGGAAAGATGCGGAGAGAAAACGATGCGGAGAGAGGAAGATGAAGAAAAGAGAGACAGAGAGAAAAATGGAGATGTGAGAAGGATGGAGAGAGAAATATTTAGAGACAAAGGCGGAGAGAGAGAGAGAGAAAGAGGAGAGCTGTAGAGAGAAAGATGTAGAAAGAGAAAGGACGATATACAGTGAAAAGATGTAGAGAAAGATGTAGAAAGATGGAGAGAGAGAAAGATGTGGTGCTAAAGATGAAGAGAAAGGCAGGGGGAAAGACAGAGATTTAAAGATGGAGAGAGAAAATGATGTAGAGAGAGGAAGATGAAGAGAAAGAGAGAGATAAAGATGGAGAGATGGAAGGAAAAATAGAGATGCAGGAAAGATGGAAAGAGGAAGGTTTAGAGACAAAGACAGAGTGAGACAGAAAGAGGAGAGAGAGAGAGATGTAGAGAGAGAAACAGAGCAGGGAGAGGAAGATGAAGAGAAAGAGAGAGATAAAGATGGAGAGAGATGGAGACAAAAATAGGGATGCGAGAAGGATGGAGAGAGAAAGACTTAGAGAGAAAGACGGAGAGAGACAGAAAGAGAAGAGAGAGATTGAGAGAGAAAAGATGTAGAAAGAGAAAGGAAGATATAGAGAGTGAAAAAGATGTAGAGAGAGAAACAGAGAGAGGGGGAGAGAGACGGATGTGGAGATAAAGATGAAGAGAAAGGCAGAGGGAAAGAGAGGGATGTAAAGATGGGGAGAGAAAACGATGCAGAGAGAGGAAGATGAAGAGAAGGAGAGAGATAAAGATGGACAGCGAGATGGAGAGAAAAATAGAGATGGGAGAAGGATGGAGAGAAAAAGATTTAGAGACAAAAATGGAGAGAGAGGGATAGAAAGAGATGATGTAAAGATGGAGAGAGAAAACGATGTAGAGAGAGGAAGATGAAGAGAAGGAGAGAGATAAAGAGAGAGAGAGAAAAATAGAGATGTGAGAAGGACAGAGAGAGGAAGGTTTAGAGACAAAGATAGAGAGAGAGTCATAGAAAGAGGATACATATCGAGAGAGAAAAATTTTGAAAAAGAGAGGAAGATATGAAGATATAGACAGTGAAAAGATATAAAGAGTGAAAAAGATGTAGAGAGAGAAAGAGAGATAGAGAGACAGAGACAAATATGTAGAGTGGATATAAAGATGAGAAAGAAAGCAAAAGAGAGATAAAGCTGGAGAGATAGACAGAGAGCGAAACACATGTGAGAAGGATGGAGAGAAAAAGATGTAGAAAAAGAAAGGAAGATATAGAGAGTGAAAAAGATGTAAAGAGAGAGAGATGGAGTGAGAGAGAGACAGAGAGAGAAAGATGTGGAGATAATGAAGAAAAAGACAGAGAGAAATAGAGATATAACAATGGAGAGAGAAGAGAGAAAGATGTAGAGCGAGAAAGGAAGATGTAGAGAGTGAAAAAGATGAAGAGAGAGAGGCAAAGATGGAGAGAGAGACTTAAAAAGCCCAAGACTGAAAGATGGGGAGAGAGAGAAGTAGAAAGTTGTAGAACGATGGAGAGAGAAAAAGTTGCAGAGAGAAAAATGGAGAGAGAGAGAAGCGCTAAGGGGAAGGAGAGAGGAAGAAGAGTATACAACGCTGAACAGATTTGTGGTGCTCCGGGCCAAGCGCTTGCATCCTTAATACAATCCTGCCGCCGTAATCCGAGCGGCCGATATAAACATCAGGCTGAAGTGCAGGAGAGGCTGAGGATACTGGGGCTGTCCACAAACCAATACATCCTTTTACTGGGGCCAAACAGCTGAGTGGACGGATCTGCTCAAGTTCAACACCTCAAAACCGTATTTTAAAGAAATCTTGAAAACTTTGGAAAGAACATTTTTTTCAATTTGTGTACAGGTGAGAAGAGAATACTTGAGCAAAAAGAAACAAAAGAATCATGAGTAAATGGAGTTGCTAATGTGCAGTGGTTTGCATATTTATTTTGCATGATAGTTTCATGTTTAGTGCAGCTCCATCATTCACCCGACTTTTGTACGAGAAAGTATTGGCCTGTGAAAAAAATGCACTTCGGTGATATGATTTTTTATTACATCCGTGTTGATTCTGGCAATAGGCTCTGTTCACATTTTATGTTATAAAACATACACCGACACTGGGGCATGTGATAAAACCGTGGATTCAGCAGCAGCGGTTTTCACAACCTGACAAAGCTTTCCAAGGAGGACGCGACTCTAATCACGAGGGGTGTAACGATATCCAACTCTCACGATACGATATTGTCATGGGATGAACCTCACGGTACGATATTTATTGCGATATCGTGGGAAAGCTCATGATATGACGAGGAGGCTCACGATATTACGATATTCTACATAATAACAAGACTGACATTCTAAAATGCTTTGACCAGTCATTTGGTACAACATTTATTGTCATTAGGGATGTAATGATATCCAAAGCTTTCTGTACAATATTTTCACAATATACATCTCACGGGACAATATTTATTGCAATATTTTGTGGAGGCACAAAACTGTGAATACTGTATGCTACTTTTCCCCCTACAAATACCTTTACAAGACTTAATCCAAAGAATGAAGATTTCTGCATCATAACTGTTCATTTAAGCAAAGACAAATCTGATTCGATATATTATGATGGTCCACGATATTATTGTGAGACCTTTGACGATACGATATTGCAATATTTCGGTGATTGTTACATCCCTACTAATCATGTCTTCAGTTTCACTTAAAGGCAGCTGGTTGTGACTGTTGATCTGCTAAACATAACAGAACTCTACAATGATATCTCTTTTTTTTTTAAGTTAGATAAATTATAACACACAAACAGGCAATTTATAAAAGGAAAAAAGAAAGACTACAATGACATGTAGATGAAGAAAACCGGGCTAGTTTCTCAGCTTTCCCAGATTTTGTCAGAGTTACTATCGCCAATAGAGCCAAAGGAAGTCGTCATCCATGTGTTTCCAAACGTCTTCGGGTTTTGTGACGCAAGCGTGAATACATCTCATACATTTTAGTTTTAGTCTTTTGACAAAAAATTTACTTTCAGTCAAGATTTATTCAACTAATTCCTTTTTATTTTCAGTCTAGTTTTAGTCAACAAAAACGTCATGCTAATTTTGTCAACTTACTCTGTCTGGAAGTGTGTGGTTGGGGCATGTGTGGGTGTGTGAGGTTGTTATGCACTTTTTATGTACTGTACATAGTGTCTCTATCTTTCTATCTTTATACTATTTTATAATTTTATTACCTTTGCACTGAACGAGGAAAGCACTTAATTTCGTCGTATTTATTACTATGACAAATAAAGATATTCTATTCTATATTCTAACTGGTATTGCATTGCTTAATAGGACATGTTAAAGATGGCTTATACTTAAATATTTGTCCGATGTTGAACATTACTTAGATTATGGTGGGAAATGATATTTAAGAAATAATTATTGATCAAAAGTGGAGTTAGACACAAGCCAGGACCTGATTAAAGAGAAGATTTATCTATTTATTATAGATGCATGTAACTTTTTGGTTGGGGGTCCGTCACCTGCTTATTTCTATGGCTATGTCATTGCTCTGTCTGGAATGTTCCACAGTATGACTTTAAACCGTTTTACTTCACATTTATTCAATTTGAGTTGCTTTTACAGCTCAAGAATACCTAGAAAAACATGTATTCTGACTGTGACCGGGGCTGCCTCTCCACAGATCTGACCTGTAACTTAGTCTGGTATGTTTCCATGAAGTAAGAAAGGTTTAATGCCATACTGTGAAACATTCCGGACAAAGCAATAACATCTCCAGGAAGGAAAGCATTTGTTGGACCTTCCGCTAGAAAAGTCGCACAATGCACCTTTAAGCCAAGATTATTAAAGTGATTTAGTTTATTTATTTATTTCGACGAATCGAGTTCAAAATGGATGTTGGAGACGGGTTATATAGACAACCAACAGCCAGGCAAATGTATTTTAGTTTTTTCTTGTTGTTAAAAATTGCAAAATGAAAATAAAAAAAGAGAGATTACATTCAAAATCTCTATGCAGTTGTCTCAAAGAATTGCCTTTACTCTGCATGGCATTGATCAGAAGGCCTTATGTAAATACAAGCATTAAGAAGACTTGTGCTGGTGTGTCGATGTGAGTTTGTACCTCAAGTGTAGGACCCCGAGGGCAGCCCTGGGGTACGCCTCCGGCCTCTGTTCTGACACCGACAGCAGCAAGACACTTCGAGACTGTACCCCGCAGCCATGCCATCAAAACACACACAGCAAACGTCACTGTGCCAGTCGACTCACCTCCTCAGAAATCACGCACGGCCTTACAGACAATTACAGGAAATCCGAGCAACGGCAATGATCACAGGCTTCACAAGGACAGAGATTCACACGTGGTTATTCCTTGAACTAGAATGGGAAAGAAAAGGGATTTGGGACTCATTACTGGGAGACGATTCTTTGTAAATACGTTTCTAGGCTGGTACTTTTCTGGAGAAAGGCTCTAAGGAGATGCTGTTGCTTTGTCTGGAATGTTACACAATATTTTGTTTCATTTCATTTCAAAATAGCTTGAAAAATATAAGTTCTCATATAAGCTGGGTCACCTCACCTCTGCAACTTTGACTAGTGGTACCACCTCACTGTCTCCATGGTGATAGATAAGTTTAATACCATACCCAAAAGCAATATCATGTTTATGGAAACAAGCCGGTGGCATATCCTCCCCCAGAACTGTTACACAATGCATCTTTAAGAACAAATCATAAAAAAGCGAAGATTAAAAATGTCTATTATCTTAAGAGAAGACGTAGCTAATTGTATCACTGTTTGTACCACTGCAGGATGTACTTCATTCCAAATCAGTGACAGATCAATATGTGTTCCCCCATGTGGTCTGCTCTCCATCTGTTTCTTGTGTGCAGTTTGCATAAAAAATACAATAAAATATAAAAAATATATTAAATATAAATAAATAATACTTAAATTGCAATCTATATTTGGGACTCAGTGCATTTTTTGCCTTTTTAAAACAATGTACATACAAACTATCTGAACAAATACAGTAATAAAATGTTGTAATATTTGGATATAATTAAAACATTATTCTTCTACCTGGAAAAGTCCTTTAAAACCCTCACTTAATGGTGAATTGTGTAACTTTTCTGGTGGGGGGTCTGTCAAATGGTGGACTTCATGAAGATGTTATTGCTTTGTCTGAAGTGCTTCACAGTCTGGCATTAAACCTTTCTATCTCCATGGAGACCAAACCAGACTGTTGCAGGTCAGATGTGTTGAGAGACAACCCCGCTCACATTCAGAATGCTTGTTTTTCTAGGTATTTTTTCACAACAAATCCAACGACAATTGAATAAATGTAAACTAGATCTGTTTAATGTCATACTGCGGAATATTCCAGGCAGATTAATGACCAATGGTGGACTGAAGTACTCAGTTTTGTTCCTGAAGTAAAAGTAAAACACATGAAAAACATCTACCTTAGTAGAAGTATTAAAGTACATTTTTAAACTGCAGTAAAAACTAAAAGTATTTTGCTGAGATTTTGAGTATTTTGCTGAGATTTTTAGAACTCTCAGCAAAATGTAGTGATTTTGAAAAATAATTTTGCAGATTCAGTTGATTTCTTCTTTTCTAGCCGCTTTTGTGTGTTTGGTTTGCTGTTTGTTGGGACGTTAACTCAAATTAAATGTGCTAAAAACATAAAGCCATTTCAGCAGGTGTCACACTGCATAGAAAAAGTACCTTTTACTTTTCAGCCCAGATCTAAAATGTAGTAGAGTAAGAAGTACAGATACCTCCTACCTCCAAATGCAGTGAAGTAAAAGTATCCACTGTGAAATGTACTTAAGTAAAGTATAGATATGTAAAATGTGTACATAAGTTTTATACTTCGTTACTTTCCACCGCTGGTAATGACATATCCAAAAAAACAATAAACAAGAAGATGACGAACCCCCAACCGCAAAGTTGCAAAGAGCACCGTTAACATGGCGCTCCACACAGGCAGCTTTCTGAAGTGTGGAAAGGTAGCTGTTAGCGCTCTACCTAAACACTTATTAGCCGGCATTGTAGGTTCAATCTAATTACCTGATGGAGTTGCCTACACGGGTTTCTCTTCAGTCTGTCAGTGCGCTGGGAGCAAGCCACTCATTATCACAGCCAGACGGGCCTTAGCTGCACGTTGTGTTTTACTTTCGCCCCGAGGTGTCATTACGGCTGTCACTGAACGGCGAGAGGCTGACGCGCTTGCATATACGACTGCGAGAATGCACGAACACACACCTGGTCGAAAAAGTGCTCCGGCTAAGCACTCAAGGTACTGCGATTTGAGAAACTGGAGTTGATTTGTAAAGCAATACTCACTCAATTGAAAAGGTGTCGACACTATATGCAAAAGGATGCATTCTAGTTGGGAAATTGGATATTGACGAAGTACCACTTGGCGAGCAGGGGTTGTTGTTGCCCTTGAGTTTGCCAAATATCAAAAAACGAGATTAGGAAACGTTGAACCTGATCCAAAAGTTGAAGCGCCCATGTTATAATGTTGTTTCTTCATCAAAACATACCCAGAGCTTTGTCCTTCTCTCAAACTGAAAACACTCCATTCCATCTTCTAATGTTATATGGTTATACAAGAAGTGCTCCACTGCGTTTCTAAACTTCATACACCTCTGAGAAGTTGGCCCCCCATCAAACGCAAACCAACACAAAAACTGTCAATTGTTTGTGCTGCAAAAAGTTTTTTTGTGCTGCTTTAGTTTTTGAGAAATGAACGATTCTTTTACAGGTCAAATTAAAGTCAGCCAGACCCCAGGAAGCTTCAAAATGCACTAAAACAGTCCAAAATGGAGTCATTCGTTTATGCTTCGTTTGTACTGTTTTGCACTGAAAAAAGTTTTGTTTGTGCAATTCTGGTTCTTAAGATATTAGGAGTTTTATTTTTGGCCAATGACGTCATCCAGCCCCTCAAAATGTTAGGCAGGCAGAAAATTATAGAGAACGTTTTGTTTTGGTTTTGTGCTGTGACAATTTTAATTTGTTTGAGTATATTTCTGAAATTATTCATTATTATTTCTGCAGTAATTATAGGATGTCATTTCCGCTCAGCTGACAGCGGCAAACTCCTCAAAACTAGTGGCAGTAAATGATCTCAGGCTGTGGAAAAGTCTGTATTATTATATAAAATATGAATCAAAAGCAAATTACTAAAGACAGTTACATACTTTTCCGCAGCCCCAGATCGTTTTTCTTCACTAGTTTAGTGGAGTTTTGCTGCCGTCAGCTGAGCGGAAATGACGTCCTATAATTACTGCAGAAATAACAATGAATAATTTTAGAAATAAACTCGCACAAATGAAAATGGTCACAGCACAAAACAACACAAACAAAATACAAACGTTTTCTATAATTTTCTGCCTGTCATTGAGGCTATTTCACATTTTAAAGGGCTGGATGACGTCATTGGCTGAAAATAAGAACTGCAAATATCTTCCAGAACCAGAATCGCACGAACAAAATTTTTGCAGCACAAATGAAGCACAAATGATTGACATTATTTTGGACTGTTTTAGAGCATTTTTAAGATTCTTGGGGGACTGGCTGACCCTAATTTGACCTATAAAAGAATCGTTAATTTTTCCAAAACTAAAGCAGCACAAACGAAACTTTTTGCAGCACAAACGATTGACATAGTTTTGTGTAGGTTTGCATTTGATGGGGGGCCAACTTCACGCAGGTACTCCATACACCTTCACTAGAATAAGTTGGATTTTAGCCCATTGCCCATCTCTACTGAACTAAAGGTAAAAGGTGACCGTTAACATAAAACCTGCCGCTTCATTCTGGGTATATTTTTGAGGAGGTAACAGTATTATAACATGGCTTAAAGCTCACAAGAGTCCATTTTAAGTAATATAAAGCCTTTAATATGCTGTGGGGACTGTTTTAGTATCTTATCCTGTAAAATATTGCATGAAGCCTTGCCCTGTTACTTAGAAGTGAAGCAGTTCGAATGTGGCTAAAAACGATAGCTTCACGCTTCAAAGTTGAGATGAGTTACCATGTAGGCTAGGGGTGAAATGATCATATAAAGAGTGATGAAGGTGGTGAGTGTGTTTGGACTTGAAAAATATGGAGGAGCACTTTCTAGATGGATAGATAGTCATTCACGGGGTCATTAAAGGAGCCATGCAATTTTCCTAATAACTAGAGAGCTGCTAATAGTAGTCATCCAGCAGTGTGGTAAAAGAGAGGTCAGCCGGTCACCGCATTGCTAAAGCCCTCCATCACATTTGGAGAGAATTTCACTTAAAACAATCCCTCCTCTCGAATGCTGTGCTGTGTATAGAGTGTGTGAATGCAAGAGAACAGAATATAGAACAGAGCGGTGGGGAAGTGATGGCAGACAGGATGGCGGTTTGCAGAAGCCTGCGTGTCACTTTCTATCAGGCGACAGCACGAGTGAGAGATACAGTATTGCCTGTGCCGTGTTCAGAGGCTCACACTCACACAGGCGGCGTAATGTGGGCCCAGCCATGCTTATCTGGCTCTCCACGGCTGTGCGGCCTCCATGCAGAGCAGCCCCAGCTGTCGACGGAGGCCCGATCATTTTGGACAGTATCATTAAATGCCATGTCATTACCCGTTATGGAGTAGTGCTCTCATGGCTGCCTCTCCCCGGAGATGGCAAACCCCATCTGATAGGAACCCAAGTGTGTGTTAGCATGCACGCGTTAGCCTGGGACTCCTGACAGCGGCGAGTGCAGACAGAAGCGGCGAACAGAGCGGAAATGGGATGGACGGGGTTGAGAGACAGAATTGGCATTAAATTTCCTACGCGGCACAAGGATTGACTTTGACTGGAGCGCAAGGGGGCTGTTAGCTTATCTTTAGGCCGTGTTTGTCACAGCACTGAGGGCAGCTCTGGTAGACAGGCGGCAAGAGGGGAAGGGAAGGCGCGCTGAGTGGAGCCGAGCGTGGGCTGAACGATATGGATAGGTGAAGCCTCCCGCTGGGACCCTCTGCCTTAGCTGGAGAGCTGCGCCGGCAACGGAGGAGGAGAGGAGGCTAAATTGAAGGTTTATTTATCCAATTCGCTGTCAAGGTCGGCTTGTCGGTGAGCTGTCCTGTGTGTGTTCACAAAATGCCAAAATCTGGACGAATTGTTTAAAAAGAGAGAGCAAGAGCACGCGCCGAATAGAGGGGGGATCAATGACCTTTGGGTGCGTCAAGCTTCAAGCTGCCAGCTGCTCTTAAGGCTGTCCTTACTGGCCATTATGGCTGCCTTTTAAAAACAAGGAGAGCAAGAGGAGCTGTCCACAGTGGTCCACCATCAACACTAACAGCCTCATTTACAAAGTGCTGTGAATTACCTCCATAGTCTGCTCAGAGACAACACATCCTACATACAGAGCACAGCGTCTGAAAAGATCTGGGGACTACCACACCAACTACATACTGCACTGTGTACAGTACAGTATGTTCAGTTTTACAGTGAACTTTATGCACTTTCATTCACTAGTGTTCACAACCATGCAAATTGTTCATTATGTTGTTCCCACACAGAAGTTGCGAAGTCTTTCTATGTTCCAGTCTCAAAGGGGAAAGTTTGTCCTTTTTCATCCAAACAGGTTTATTATACAGTACAGTATACTACAGTATTTGGCACATTCTTCTGCTTGGGCCAAGAAAATATAAAATAAAATTGCACTCAGTAACCAGGATGAATAAATAGTTCATAAACAGAAACCAAGAACATTCCGCTGTAGTGCTAGCACCAGATACTTTCCTATTTTGTGCAAAGATGCAAGAACTGATTTAGAAGATAAAATCTGTCATTTAGCCTGCATGAAGTGATGGTGTATATATACTGTATAGGCCTGGGAATGAGAAGAAGCTATCACAGGGCTATCTACCTCACTTTTACTTCATAATATATTAGAGGCTTCAGCAGAAAGAACCCAGGAGCCAATGCTACTGCAGCTGATTAGTGATAATCAGTTTATCTTGTAACCTCAGGAAGAGCACCACAAGGGAGGAGAGCGCGTGTCTGATGGGCGTCCTGGATCAGCTTGACTGCCCCTGGAAATGCACTCTGAATGGGAAAAGAGCTGCTGATGTAGAACATTAATCAGCTCCAGTTTGCCTGCCCGACTATACTCCACTGCTGCTCCCACTGTGGAGCACACTATCCTTTAGAGGGACCCCCTCGTCAAAGTTTTGGAAGGCCTCTGTCAACGTGAAAAGAACATGACCTTTAAGATTGTATCAGCATGTTTGCTGGTGCATACACAGCCAACCAAGGGTTCAGTGGCCCGTCAGAAAAGGGAGAGTGAAAATACAAGAGAAAAGACGGGAACGGGAAGGAAAATTGTAATTCACTCAGAAGACTGTTTGTGTCGGGGTAGTTTGCTGACTCTAAGGAGTGAGCTGGGCTTATGTTGCACCGAGGGAGAGCATGATCCTTTTTACATATGATTGTTTTGTATTTTCTTCAAAATAGGTCAAGTGCTGAAGAAGCATTCATCAAATATTGTCAATTTTGAAGCTGTCTGGAAAATGCAGCTGGCAATCTGTTGGTTTATTCTTTACATTTTTTTAACCAGGTAAAAAGGAACTAATGTAGCGCATTCGACATGAAACCCAAGTCATAACATACATTTATTTCTGCCCTCAAGTGGAAATCTACCCTCTGTATTTCACCCACTCAAATACTACTGAGAAAAAGTACCAGAAGACAGATGAACAAACTCCACAGACCGAAAACCTTCATGGCCTAGGAATCCAACCACTAACCTTCTTACTGTGAGATGAGCGAGAGTTTTTTACAGGCTTACCCAAAGGTAGAATCCTCCAGATGTCTTGCAGCTCCATGTTTGTAGTGAATGTGAAGAGCTGATGTTGAGATGTGGTCATCAGTCTCCTCCTACACTGTGTCACCACCACACTCTAATGCGACTGGTCACTCCCTGAAAAACAGCAAAATGTTTGTGACCTGAATGGCCGATTATTTCCAAATGTAGCAATAGTTGTGAAATCCATTTTTTTGTCTTAGTTTTCAAATAAACTGCCTAGACGTCATTAGTAGTTTCTAACTTAGTTCACCCTCTCTCTCAAAGGTCTGCTGTTCAATTCATTGTTATGTCTTTGTTGACTGTTGTAGCAGCACTGACAGCACAGGAAGACATTTCACTGTTTTTAAAACAGCATGATATCTGAAAATTATTGGTTGAGTTCATTATGGTGCATCTTTGCCTGGCAAATCCAGAATGGTTTCACTGTTATTATACAGAGGGATATCAGTCTGGTCACCACTTCCTCTGTCGCTTCACGAACCAGAACCTAACATGATTGTGCAGATTTGTTTTTTCACCTATATTTTACAAAGTAAATTTTCTCTCACCTCAGCTTAAGGGTTTAGTGCTTCGCTCACTGATTCTGCAGGCCCCTGAAATATCTTTTTTGCTTTCTTTTTTTCTTGTAAACAGCCAAATATGGTTTGATGTGGACGGACCGTGCATGTCCCTGATTGGCTAATCCACCTGTCAATCACACCCATATAAAAACAGAGAGATTCACCAGTGATGACCAGATTCATATCTTCGTAAAGTGTTGAAGAAGTCTGTATTCTGGATTCACTCCAGGTCTATCTAACAACATATTTATTAGCAGTTTTGTTGACATTCCCTTTACCTTCTTCACTATTACATACTTTATGGATCCAACTATTTCACATCCTTTTGGTTGATCACCTTGAAGAAACCAACTACGACATGGGCAGAACATGCAAACTCCCACCAGACAATCCCCATGCAATCAGACCCAGGTACAAACCACTGCTGCTCTTGTTTGATTATCGTAAAGCCTTACACTGAATAATTCCCCTGTACACCTCCACTCTTGGGTATTGACGAAAACCTGATCCAGCTGTGTAATACCCTGTTGTAAATCACACAAGTCGCGTGTTCTCGGAATGAGTTTAATGGCAAATCTCCCTCTCCATAATGCGATATCAGGCGTACACCGACCACAATGAATGAAACGCGTGTACAATGCATATACCCCCGGCGTTCCAGATTAAGCTCCCATAACACGTCGCTCCCCTGGTCTCCGTGGATACATGGGTTGTTTACTTAAAGTGCAAGCCTTGTTTCCCTTCAGTTTTTCCTTACAAAGAAAGTCCCGCTGTAATGGGGCATGTATTTCCCCCAAGCGCTGTGCGATTACCATTTCTATTTTTCACCCCTCTGCTTTTCTGTATTCTCTGTCAAAGTTAAGGAGAGATCATAGAATATCTCGGCAGAGGATTTCCAAAGAAGAAATATCCCAGGGCGGCAACAATGTCGTCCTTTCGCCAAACTCTGTCCCTATCTTGAGATTATTCTAGACGGCATTGTGTAGGAGAAAAGAGGGGAGTAATATGGGAAATTAATGGTGTACGATGCTTTTTTGTGTGTTTTTTTTTTGCAGGTTTTGTTGTTCCCAAAGGAGTCTTCTGGCCTGGACCCTTAAGCATGATGCATGGCTTTGTAAACTAAGAAGAAAAAAAAACAGAATCTGCAGCTATATAGTAAACTCATCCCATGCTTTGTAGTGTATAGGTTAAAACAGCAAAAGGCACACAAAACAATACAATAAAATACGTTCAATAAAAAAAAAAGAAAGAAAACTTAAGATATAGGGAAAAACGTCTGCAACAACCTGTGGCAACCAAAATTCACCTTCAGTTTAGAAGGGTCATGAAGACAACAAACCCGCAGATATACGCAAAAAGATGTGAATATGCATTGGACGCCGACACAATTTTCACGATATTAGAGATAAAAATAAATAAATAAATAAAAAACAGGGAGGAATGGGGGTGAGTTTAGTTAAATATAATGCATAAAGCCCCGCTTTGTAACTATTTTTCATTTTAGCCCTAAAATAGACTATAATAAAACCATACGTTTTCATTAAGTATGATTTTGAAGGCATTAAACAACTTTGGAAAATGTGTACTTTCTGTTCCCAGGCTAGCATCTCCACAAACCTCATTCAGCCATGTCTTACTGGTGACCTGAAGACACCAAAAATTACGCAGAGTTACTTTAAATTCATTCGGAATAAATTAATGTGGAGATTTAGTTTGATACACAGTCAACCTTACATGGTTCAAGTATATAGAAAAAACATGCTCTACTGTTTTTTTTTTATTGACTGCATTTCCATTTCAATTTACACACCTTTCTAAAATAAGTGCAAAAAAAGTAATTTCAGGAAACACAAAAAACTTACCCAGAACTCATCATCAAGGGGATTAAAGGGACAGTTTGGAATTTTGGACATAGGCCTCATTTCCTAGTGAGCCAGAGTGTTGGAGATGTGTGGAGACACTTTTAAAAAAAATTCCATCTAGTTCTTGTATTTGCAGAGGTTGCCGGTGCTAGGCTAGTACATGTCAATGGCCATAGTTGTCCTGCCACTAAAAACAGTCTTACCCACTCCACAGTGCACCCAAGGCAAAACCATTATTATCGAAGTGAATGTCTGCATCGATAGAATGCAAAAAAAACAACCCTGCATTTGAAGGATTTATGTCTGAGCAGCAGCAGCAAGTTGTACTTCCTGATAGAAAACTTGGCATGGGCGGACTAATATATGAGAAAATAGTCCTTCAGCATGTGACAATTCATGCAACACAAGGTTAGTTTTATTTCAACCACAGACATTTACATCGATAGTCTGGCGTAAGAATTGTTTTACCTCAGGTGCACTGTGGAGTGGGTAAGACTGTTTTTAGTGACTATGGCCATTGACATGCACAAGCCTAGCACCAGCAACCTCTCCAAATACAAGAACTGGATGAAATATATATAAAAAAAGTAAAAGCAAAAAAAGTCTCCACACGTCTCCAACACTCTGGCTCACGAGGAAATGAGGCCCTATGTCCAAAATTCCAAACTGTCCCTTTAAGGCAAAAAGGTCAATTTTGGCAAAAAAAAAGACTATTATTTTAGTAAGGTGACGATAGGTCAAATATATTATATAGCACAATTCAGCCCATACACTTTACTATATTACGTCACTGTATTTCCATCTTGTCGATCAACCCTTCACTTTCTATTCAAATAAACAAAGTAATTACTTCTACAAAGCGTATTTCCAAAACTGTGTAAAGAACAAAGCTACAAAACTCCTCTTTCCTCGCGCTGCTACACGACCCATAAAAGTTTAATGACACCAGGTCCGAGCAGAGCTTTGAAAATCTGCTGCTTCTATCATTCCTCTTTCCTCTTCGTTAGCCGGCGCTATGCTAATGCCTCTATGTCTGCTAGCGTGTCCTGGAGGAAACCATGCCAGCTCTGCACTTGTGATACGGCGCTTTGGCTAATGTGCGCACGCTAATTGAGCAAATGATAGTTCTGCCACTACTTTATGAATTTGCCTCTTTGCTGCCGCCCATTCCGATCATGTCAGATAACGGCGTTGGAACACATTTTTTGGCGCCGCGTTTTGTCGTTCGGCCATGTTTGTGTGGTCCGGTTAATGAAGCCTGGAACAAGACGGATAATCAACATTCTCCGGGCCAGTGAGAGAAAGATGGCCGTGCTGGAAGATAATGGAATGAGGAAATTAGAGTGACAACAGAAAAGGCTGAAAAGTTCTGCCCAAACACGGGTGACGGATGGTAAACTCTGGCTGTTAATGTAATGTGTTTTACAGCCGTACGGGATAATAGGACATGCGCGACCCGTACCAACATTTGAACAAGAAACGGCGATTGGGAAGACAATGAGATGTAAGAGGCTGAGCGATGGAGACCAAAAAGGGACAGTTCTATGCTGTTGGTGCCAAATGTAACTGAAAGATCACTCAAAGGGCGGGTGTTATGCAATTAGGAGCTTTTTACCTTGTTATAAACATGCCTGAAGACATATTAATAGCCACGTTTACATGATGTTTTTTAATTCCGAATTAATTGTTCTGAATTAAAGTATTCTACTTCGAGTTTACATAGAAATAATGATTCCGAATTGAGGTTTACATGGAGAACACGTTAAATCGGCTTTATTTAATTCCGCTCAACGTCTTGTCGTGTGTCGGGAAGGGTTCTGATTGGACAGCGACACAAACTTATTTAGGTCGACTGGAAAAAACAAACACTTCAGCTGCTACCGGCTTTTTTTGTTATGTTGGTTTGTCGTTACGCCACAGACACAAATATGATCCAAACTTTTTCAGCGGTCGTTCCGATGATAATGAAGCAGCAGCTGGAGAATTCTGTCCTCACGCTTTACGTCTGTGAGCTGAGGAGGAGAAGGGAAGAGTGTCGGAGAAGAAGGAAGAAGACAAACTGAGTCAACGGCTGCCACACCTCAGCCCACTCCCACATCCCGCTCGCAAATCCAAAGAGCAGTGGATGAAAGTCCGAAGAGACGACTGATGGAGCCGGATCGCGTCAGGAGGGCGACCCAACGACCGGAATTATTTTTAAGAAACACAAGCGTTTACATGATCGAAGAATAAATTAATTTGGCTTTAAAATCAGAATAAACCAGCTACTTAATTATATAATCATTTTCATTAGGAATTTGGTTTTTTTGAAGCAGAATTAATTTTTATTCTGAATTACATTATTTTTATTCAGAATTAAGGCTCTCATGTAAACGTGCCATTTGTCATCCATACATATTACATCTGAGTAATATAGCGATCTCTCAAGGGCCCTTTCCATATGATTTTGTCCAAGACTCGTATGACAATTTTCCATATTAATACAAAAGCATGATGCGGTACAATACACTACGACTTCACAAACCTGATGTGATGTGTAGAAGTTTCATGAGCAATCGTGTCGTGGTGGCGATCTGAAGGGGAAGTGACTTAGCACGGGGAGCAAAGGGAGGGTTCTGAGATTTGCAACCAAACTCCTGGAGGAAAACTGGAGTATTAAGGATTTATCTCTTACGTTACTTTAATTCACAATTTGCAAGTAAACTAGATAAACTAAAGAAACCTGGACAATGGCGTATACAGAATTTACCCCATGGGAGAAACTTTAATATCGACAATATATTAAGAAATTAATGGTAGTCAGTGGTTGCTTTTTTTAATCTTACAAATCTTTACGCTATTCCTGATTCATTTATGTGCTGGACACTAGAGGATAATCTTGATATTTTTGTGACGACGCTCACTCTCAAAATAAGCTTCATTCGTTAACGCTTCATTTTTGCATGTGAGGCAGTAACTGAACGCTGTAGCCACAGATATTTACCCTGGCGTCCCCTTTGGCCCGTCTGAGTATAGAGCGGCCACTGCAGTGTATATTTTCTGATGCACTGGTCTATGTGTCTATGGTAAATGGTGATATGATGTCGCCAGGAGGTGTACCTTAAATCCTCAACTTTCCTCCCTCCAGGGTAAGACTAAGAGGATGAAGGAGGAATTTAGTGGGTTGTGTGTTGTCTAAATGTGTGTGTGTGAATGGGCAGTGGTCCACGCTATAGTCCGGGGCTGGGCCATAGAGAATGAATGGGTTTGGTGCCGCGGCCGGACAGAAAAATCAATGCTTCATATGAGGAGGCTGCGGGGGTTAGGCCTCCGTGTTCATGTCAACAAGGCTATTGGTTTTCTTAATACTCCAAAGTTGGCGTTTCCCCGCTTCGGGAGGGCCAGCGAGGTGACTTGTGTGGTCAAAGCTTAACAAAGGGATCCTGCCTTCTAGCCTTTAGTGTACTCCTTGGCCCAGGGAAGCCGGTCCAGGATTAATTACCAACAGAGGCGGTGGGATATTAGTTGGTGTTTTCTCCCATTGTCACATGGCACCCAGGAGTGATGCTGTTTGGAGCGGCTCGTGTACAGGCAGCAGAGCAATGGGCTAATACTGTTAGATGGAGTAACGCAGTTAGATGGGAGAGTGGTGGGAGGGCATGTGTGGTGATTAGGCCCCACTACATAAGGCTTTAACACAGTAATCAATGTAAAGAACACTGCAGGCATCAGATTCAGCATGCACACATACTGCAAACTGACCAAATCATCATTTCATTCTTTTAAATGTTACATGCTACCATCCTATTCCATCCTTTTGTTTTTGTATGTTGGCAGGTATAACACACAGGCCATTATTTTGTGTAATTTTTTTGCAGATGGATTATTCTTCTAATGTCCATATAATATTGTACAATTTAGGGGATTTAACAGGGATTATTAATATTAAATTATGAAATGATATGGCATATGTGTGTTTTTGCATTGTGTGTATTGTATTTTCATAGCTATATTCACTCAAAAATCAACAATTATTGTACATTATGTTTACTTGTGTTTTGGGCATGAAAACATCTCATAATGTAGCTGAATTTAATTTCAGTTCACTTTTTAGTGGCACACTTTGAATTTTAGCTCACAACCCTGAACCAGTGAGCGTCTCCAGGCTTAAACGCTCCCCATATTTCTGGTGTGCACATGCACAGCAGTAGTTAGCCACACAGGGCTACAGACAGCACACCCATGGGGAGGGGTCTCCGGGTCGGCAGAGGCAGGGCAGGACCAGCAGTTGAGCATTGCTCACCCAGAGCAATCGGATGAAAACGCAGTGCAGATGTAATTTGTTTTCAATGGCTGTTTCAAAAGAATAATTGTGGTGACACTGGCCGGTCGATAATATGGATTTTTGTTTTCGAGTGCAGTGTGTGTGTGGCGCTAAGAGAGAGCAGGAAATACAACAGTGCACAGCCAAATGCGATAAAAATGGATGGTGTGTGTTTGTGGGGTATTCTGCAGGTCTGGTAACCATCAGTGGGCCCAGGACATCATTGGAAGGATTACTAAATGTGTCCTGTGGGCTGCTTTACACTACTCTTCCCTCTCAGTCACAGTTTGCCTTCCCCTGTTGTTTTGTCCAAGGAAAAACACTCTGGCCCTGAATAAACTCAGTTAGGATGAAACACAGCCGGGGGAGCGGGGTAACGCTGGGGAGCAGGGTAACACAGCGGACACACACCTACAGGTCAGAGAGCAGGGACAGGAAGTACTGTGAAGGACAAAAACATCTACAACAATAACAATACAGGTCATGTAGTATTTTAAATATCATTTAAATAATATAAACATAATTTGTTTTAAGGAAGTGTTTTATATATACAAATTTAAGCAATACATTTTTAGTGATTTCCATTTTCTTTTGAAATATATCAAATTAAAATAAGATACCAATCTGAAAACACTAAAACACATTGCATAATCTTAACTTCCAACAAAACAAAAATAAGTAAAAATAGTAAATTAAGTAAACATTTTAAATGGATGTATTTAGATTTTTCTCGTTTTGTCGTGGCTTTTGAATTAGTAAAACAAATTAATCATAATCTTGTTATAACTATATTAAAAAAATCTACAATTTAAAATGTCAAAATTGAACAAGAAATTTCCACATGTTTTAAAAAATTAATTTCACCACACAAATTTACACTGTAAACTTACACACACAACCATCTGTTCTATTGCTTCCCCTTACCTTCGATATTTCATTATCCCAATCCTCCTTTTACACTGTCCTCTCCCAATCCCCACTCCTCACTCCTCTGTTCCCAACTTCCAAACAGCGACATCATCATTCGTTCCGTCGCCCCCTACTTCTCCTCTTTCACCCTTCTCTTTCCCCCTCTCCTCGGGCTCATCTCAATATGGCCTCCCTGTTGCCTTGATAATAGCCACTTTGACCATTTGCCAAATCGGACAGAGTTTGCGGTCCGGGGCGATCGTAATCCGTCAGCGGAGAGCTCATTGGAGGGGTGGGATTGTGTAATGAGTGAAGGTAGATTTAGGCTACGCACTGGGGACATACAGTAAAAGGGCACTATTTCGGTGCAGCCATTGCGGGACGGGCTGGTTTCTCTCCTCCTCTCTCTCTCCTCTCGTCTCTTTCGACTCATTCGCTCCGTCTTTCGGCTGCGTTCCCTTGCCGCGGGTGGTCACCAGAGACCGTCGGGGGCTGATTTATTCCGGCTCTCCCCTGTCCTCTGCCTGACTGCTTCTGCAATGGAGAAATTTCCTCTCCCCCCGCTCCTCGCACTGGTTTAAGGCAGGTAAAGCGCTGGGAATGGGAGGACAGAGAGCTTGTATTAGAACATCTCGCAGACTAATACAGTGTCCTAATGCAGTGTCCTATAGGCACCAGGCACAGCGGGGCCAGACGGAGACGTCTCTCTCATAAGGGGCTTTGAAGGGATGAACAGAAGTCTGGCTGGTGTTAGGGAGAGTTTTAAAGTCGAGTGAAGCAAGCTGGATTTAAATGTAAAAAAAATAAAATAAATAAAAATCAACAAAAATGTAGAAAAAAGTAACATATAATTATTACAAAAATAAAAGAAAAATTTTAATTATGCTAAATTAATGCAATACGTACTTATGTAAAGCACTTTTAAAAATACATAAAATGAAACATGTTTTTTATATAGTTTAATTGCAATTTTTATCATTATTAAACATATATTTTTTAATATACTGATACTCCTGATCAAGGCATAATGTTTTTCTTGCATGATTCTACTAAAATTTAAAATACTTGATGACTACTACGTCTACTACTGCCGCTACTACTACTACTACTACTACTATTACTACTACTACTACTACTACTACTACTACTACTACTACTACTACTACTACTACTACTACTACTTTAATTTAATTCAATTTTACAATTACTCTCAGTTTTTCACATTTATATTTTTGCGATATTTTGCTGTTTAAAACCACAGGTGTGAACAACTAGAATAAATCTGATTCCTCACATCAGATGCAACTGTTTACATAACGTTCCAGTTACCATGACAACTTCAGAAATCAGATATTTAATTACTGCAATACATATACGGTTTATCTTTGAAAAATAAGAAAGGGGATTGTCGGTCAGTGTACAGTATATTATATTCCTGTGTTTCCAATTAATTGTATATTGTATATTTCCTGGTGGACGGTCTGTTTATTTTCTTCATGGAGATGTTATTGCTTTGTCTGAAATGTTTTACAGTATGGCATTAAACCTTCCAATCTTCATGGAGACCAAACCAGACCAAGTTGCAGGTCAGATCTGTGGAGAGGCGACCCTGCTCAATCAGAATGCCTGTTTTTATTTGGTATTTTTGAGCAATAAAACCACTTGTAACTGAATAAGGTAAGAAGAAAGGGAGCAGAGCAATGACATATCCATAGAAAAAAGAAGGTGATGGACCCCCAACTGAAATACTGTAATAAAAAAAAAGAAATCAGAAAATTCTCAGATTTTTGATGCACATCCACTGAAAGCCAAAACCCCCTCCGTTTATCCCTTCTCATCTTTCCTCACCCTTCCTCCCCACACGATCAGGCGGAGTATGATCTGGCTGCAGCACCTGATGAAGCCGGAGCCGTGAGCCGTGGTGACACTGGTTACACTGGCCGCTGTTGGGCTAATTGCCACTGGGATGAGATGATCCTACACGGGCTGACAGGTGAGGGAGGTGAGGGGGCGCCCAACCAGAACCACCAGCGCATTTCTCTAGTGGCCAGTGCACGGGAATGAGGAGGAGGGGGGAGTCATATGAGCCAATATATGCAAATTCATACATATATTCATTCAAGGATATGTATGGAGAGGTATATATGTGCGTATATGAAGAAATGTATGTAAAAGAAAAGGATGCTATGCTAATAATGGTAAATGCAGACGTATGCAATATAACCAAACTCATTCTTTGGAGCTTTAAGGCATGTTATAATGTTTCCTCCTCAAAACCATATCTGGAGTTGTGTTTTGTTCCGTTCACATATGGTTAAGTTATCTTATATTATTAGGCTGTATATGTACATCTCTAAAGCTCAAACTGCTCTGTTCCACCTTGTGATGAGTTTCAAGTTACCAGCTACTTTTAACCTTTTGTTTTGAAGGAGTATGGAGTTTAAAAATACAGTGAAGTACTTCCTGTTTTACCACCTGACATCATAAAGTGGAGCAGAGCATACAAATTTTAACTTGAATTTAAAAACAACTTTAAAAATCCAGGTATGTTTTTGATGAGGAAACAACATTGTGACATAGATCAGAGAATAGCGTAATAAAGGCCCTTTAAGGAGCTGGGTCATATCTAGCTATCGTCAACACAGATCTCAGGCCACATATTTGATTTATCATTGTTAATGCTCACCTATTGTCCGTCTACCAAAATTCAGCATGTTGAAAATGGACATGGGATTGATGGGCTTGCTGATTAAAGTACATACATACATACATACATATATAAAAGAAGAATAGACAACAAAATAGTTGGTTTGGCTATCCAAATCTGCACTTCTGAATAGGGATGCACTGATACAGTTACTGGTATCGGAAATCAGCACCGATCCAGGAAAAAATTGGTTCAATTGCATCAGGTATTGGTTGCATGATATCGGTTCAGCTGATATTCTGGTTGGGCTTTTTATCGGATGTAACAGGAAATGTAGGCATAGAAAGTTTGAACTTTAATTCATACCTGATCATTACCTGCACTGTTATATTCTTGTTAATTTGTAAATTTTTGCGTTATATTATAGTGTATTGTTTTCTACTTTATTTTATTCTAATTTATTTATTGCATGTTTAGCGTTTGTCGCTTTTTTCGCTCCAAATACCACAGCAAATTCCTAATGTTGTGAACCTGTGCACTCTTATGGCAATAAAACCTTTCTGATTCTGATTCTGATTCAGAGCAGTTCAGCAGTTGGACGGATGAGTATCACAATTGGATCAGTTTTCAAGTTAATTTTGTTTCAGTGAAAGTAAAATGTGTTTTCGTTTTTTTAATTCCTATGATAGTATCGGTTAATATCGACAAATACCACAAGCCAAAGTAAAAAAAAAAAGGCTCTCAGTAAAGAAGCAGTATGTAACTTTTTGGTTGGGGGTCCGTCACCTGCTTGTTTTATCTATATCGTATTGGAACTGAAAAAGCCGGATTGGTTCATCCACGCAGCTGTATTCCAAAAATGTGTCTAAGCCATCGTTTTTCTTTACTTTTCTACATTTTCTAAATATAGTGTAACCGACCAAAAAACACTGTCACTATCATTTGGTAGCATACATACATTTTAAACTGTAATATTTAAAAAAGAACGCACAAATTATCCAAAATGTCAACATTTTAACCTATTACATAAGCACCTAGCTAAAATGCATGGAACTAAACCTGGACCAGACTATAACTTAACTGGGACTAGAAGAGGATCACACCTATTGGTGATTTTCAGTTTCTAGAACGTGATGATGATACTCTCAGATGGGGGTCAAGACCCAGTTTTCCCATGAAATATCCAAAATGTAAATTGACAAATGTTGAACCAGAACATTTCTATCAAGAACTCACTGTATGGAAACAAAAATCTGCATTTTAACATAAATTTTCCTTGCCCGGCATCTGTATTAAATATCATTGGTCTATAGAACGCTGTGATGTCATCTGAAACCCACCAATATGGTCCGCATCTATGTGAGGACTAAACCAGGATTAAACCCAAACCAAAAACATTGTATCCTAGGTACATCACAACCATCTTCCGTTTGCATATGACCGAGCTTCTCTGACCAACAGCCCTCCCCTTCTCTCATCCCTCCACTCTACTAGCTAACCTCAGACACTGCTCACCACTAGCACGCTAACGCACACACATTATTGATTTTCATTTAGATAACTTAATGTTCACGGACAATTCACAGCCCCTCCATCTCGCGCCGCAAGTCCCTGATATACAAGCTAGCCTCCATGTAATCTGCCACCATCTCCCCTATCGCGCTCTGCCCTCTCATCTGTTTTTGGTGGATTCATTTTTCCTAAACTTAACCAATTCTGAGTAAGCGGGATATAAATGGCCAGTGTTCTCCGCATCGATCAATCAGACTTCCAGTGTTACGAATACATTCCCACCAGCGTTTTTTATTCGTCCGCCCCCCAAACATCCCATTACCTCCGGGTAGTTGGCCAGTCAAACAGGAATAAAAATTGCAGCCCAAACATCATACGTTAGGCCTGATTTGTCGAGCAGAAGGCTTGACAATTCCCAGAGACTTACGCCGACCCGCAGAGGTGCAGGAAATCAAGCCCGTTGTGGTGCGGACATGTCTATAAAGATGGTTCATTTAGTGGAAAACAGCTACCTGGGCAGGGACAGAGAGTGATGCAGAAAACATTGTAAATACAAGGGGAGATATATGGAGCTGACAGGCGCGGGTTGCAAGGCTTCGGGAAGGAGTCCAGATAGGAGTTTACTCACTGAAGAGTCTTTATAGCTTATATGGGAGGTGCTTGTTAAATGCAAGAGCAAGTTGCCATGAAAAAATGTTGGTTTACTAAGCAAATAAAAGATGCTGGCATGTAGTGGGCTTGTTTAGAGGGGCTTTTCTTTGTGGGTGTTTGATGCTGCAGTCCTTTTGGGCAGAGGCCATTTTGTCAAAGCCATTTCACAGTTTACCGTCAGATTGGCTTGGATAGATTCACCAGTACAGACTGTAACTGTATCTTTATTTGGTCAGTCTGTTCATTGCAGCAACTAGCATCTTCATTTGAGCACAAACCATTAAGTCATTTTTGTACTGGGCTGTGTAATTATACAATATATGTGCTATAATTACTTTAAAATGCATGAATTAACAAATGAATGAATGAAGCTTCTTTTGGTTGTTCACATACAAAAACATTCAGCCTGAAAGGACGACGTGGGTCCACCCTCCTGTGGCTCACCACCCGCAGAGGGGTTCATAGGGGTCGGGTGCACAGAGGACTGGTGCTTCTGCGACAATGATAAAGTGGAAGAAGATGAATGGATGGATGGATGGATGGATGGACATTCAAAAACAATATATTTACAATTACTATTTGTATTGGTTGCAAGTAAGGACTGGGCTGAAGCAACTTGCTTTTGTAAACTCATCCTGACCACATCACATAACAATTCAACAGTACAATAAAATCACAACACAGTAATTTCCTTTTCATTTCATCAGTATCCTACAATAATAAGTCATTGAATGTGTAGTGTTTCTTGACACTCACAAATAGTCTACATATTATTCATGCACCAGGTAGTATGATGCTTCTGCAGCCACTGCTGTCCTGGGGCAGACTGATGGAAGCCAAAATGCACCACTGGCCCTGTCAACACCACATTCATACAAAGGCAGTGTGGGTTACCAAAAAATATGCCATGGGACAAGCATGGCCTGGTCCAAGCTGTGAGTGAACGGATGTCCACTTCCCAGAAACAATTATATTTTTTAAAAATGTATTACTTATTGCAATGTTATAATGAAGAAATGCTATCAGGTAGTAATAAGTAAGCAGTGTAATTATAGCATGAGTACAAGTGCATTATGGAAATCTTTATGATGTTTTCAATGTTCAGTAACCATAAATTTACTTTATTTTACCTTTTCGAACTGTATATTTTGATCTTTCAGGACACAGTCCCTTCACTCTCTCCAGTCTGCCGTTTCTGCACATCTCCTCCACCTTCCTAAAATATATCACCATCATACTAAAAAGACTGAAAAAGTCACACTGCTCCTGCCACTCCTCATATGACCAGCCACTGCCACACACACACACATACACACACACACACACACACACACACACACACATGCTGCCTGACTGACCACTGCTTACTCTGCCCTGTCCACTCTCCCTCACCCCCCTCACTCCTCCATCCTGTCACCCCATGTCCCATCACCATCGCCATCGTCTCCGGGGGGACCATTTTAAAGCGAGTCCGAGTGGCAGCGCACACAGACGGGGGTGACAGAGAAGAACATCAAGGAAGTCTGGAGCTGCCGATGAGACCAAGAACCAAGACCAAGTCCGGGGGAAGTTGACACAAAGTTGACATGACAAGAGCTGGCGTTTTGACGGGTATTAAAAGGTCTGGAGTGGACAGATCAAAACACGGGCGAGCGAGGAGGTGGGGAGACGAGATAGAGATGGAGAAGGGGCAGAGGGAGCGTTCCACATGGCTGTATTTTGACAGACAGGTGAGCTAAGTGGACCCTCTTAAGGCTAACTGTAAAGCTAGGGACGCCACTGGAGCTGTCCCTGTGATTGGCGCTGAATGATCAGGGCTCTTAATTGAATCAGGAAGTAAATGATGATGTGAAGTGTGATCATATGAACAATTTGCTTGCTGGAAGCTTAATTGTACATCTATAGTAGGATTTTATGACATGCTAAGTCAAGGTACCCAATCAATATTTGGTTCATTTCCTTTATCATGAGTTTTCAGCACTAGAAGTATACGAAACTTGCTCTTTAAAATGAATAAAATTACCCTATTTTGTCATTTTGTGTTTTATAACTTAACATTTTTAACTCACAAAAATGCCAGAGTGTATAAATGAATAAAAAAACAACAACTAAAAAACAAAAACTCAAAAGCTGCTATTGGAGATATGCAAGATATGAACTGAACAAATCTGGTAACAGCAAAAAAAGGAGGAGAGCACCACCTCATGACATCAGATAGTAGAAAAAAAGAGTTTTGAAATGTTTTCAAGAGTCAAAAAAATTATTTAAACAAACATGGCCCCTTTAAAGTAAAGATGATATGGGGGACATTTTAAAATATATGCAATAGGCTTAACACTCTTCAAATGCAGTCGTAAATGTAGATTCGTTTACCCAGAAAATCAATGTTTTAAGACCTTTATCATGAAAATAACATTAAGCTACCTTACCATTTTGTGGGTAGCCAACTTTTTGTGTTTTGAATGTTATTTTGGGGGTTGCAACTGAAATAAAATTGAGAACCACTGCCTAGAGGACACAACAAAAAATACTGAGTAGAAAGTTCTGGGGACAAATTCAAATCCAACATTCATTTCATCAAGGCGCTACCTGAAGAAGCTTTTAGCAGCATGTAGCAGGTCAAAACACTTGTGTCCCTGTGTTTGGTCTGTCAGCCTGGCATGTCCCCACACACAACAGCACTTGGAACATGAAATCTCTAAATAATATGCATCTTATGAATGTGTCTGGATGAATTCTGAATCTAAGATATGGGTTATTCAAACTGTGGTGATATAAAGAAAGAGGAAATGTCCCTTTCACAAAACCACATGTAAAAGTCCAGCATCAAATGTAATACAAGTACATACAGGCCTTGCCCATTCAGCCTCTATGTAGAAGGAAGAGGAAGAAGTTTCGAATTGATAGCTCTAAATTTAAGATTCTCTCCTATTCAAATACAGTGTGTTGCTTTGCACCACAGTATTGATGTAAAACAGCTTAATCATAGGCACAGGTCTAGTGACTTTCTGTTCAAAACGAGAAAACTGTGAAATTCCACCTGTTGAAAGTGGCATTTCATTATAAGAAGCAGATTTTTGTGCTTGAATATGCTATATAGTTATAATCCGTGACAGCCGTGGATCATTATGTTATAATTTGCATATTTAAAGTGCAATATTAATCTAAACGACTTTAATAAAAGATATAAGTCCGCTGACTCCTGACTGAGAATACTGCAGTGCCCAATGGGAACTGATGTCACACTAAATGTCATAGATGCAAATCATGCTAGAGGGTAGCAGTTTTTTTTTTTTTGTACCAAAATGACTGTGACGCTGCCAAATCCTACATTATTTAAGAAAATTGAACTGAAGAATGAAGTAAGTACAGAGCAATGAGCACGTACCATGAGGGTGAAAATGGGGCTTGATCAACAACATGGCGTCTTGATAATAGGTGGGTGATTAATGATTGTTCAAACATGCACGAATCACTCGGAGCCTCTGCCAGAGGAGATCTGACCATACCCCACAGGCGTACCACCTTCGGTCAGACTGTCCTGTCTGTCCGAGGTGGGAACCTGTGGAACAGTTTACCTTTACAGTTTACCTGAAAAACTGGCTCTGGTCAAACCAAAACTGCACACACTAGAGTCCAGGCTGTGTTTATTCATACTGTGTGTCTCTTATGAACCTTTTAAGACTGACTGGAATATTTTAGTGTTGTATATTGCCTGTGGAGTGTGGACACTGAGCTGAGTGAATGTTAATGGAGTTTTGTGTAAAAGTGACTATGAATTGTATAATTATCTGTATGATTGTGCAGTTGGTGAGTCTGGAAAATTGTTTATAGGGTCTGATTATTGTTTAATGTAAATTTTACTGTTTTACTGTTACTGATGCAGTTTTGACCCCTGTGACCCTGAACCAAGGGACTACGGATGGAAATTAGCCTTGTGGCTACAATCTGGCATGTTTACATTCATGCATTTTGTCATGTCTGTTCATTAACCTGCATTGTCCCAATAAAATAAACAAAGAAATAAATAAACTCCAAATACAACTTCGAAAGAGTAAATGGTGAGGGGAAACAAATATAACATGGCTAAAATCTCTGACAAGTTGATTTTGCATAATAGGTTTGTTTTACAATGGCCAGAAGACATTTTAACCCTACATGTATAACCTGTACATACACTCAGTACATACAGTACAGTACATACACAGCTGAGGATGGAGATGGGGGCAGGTGAAAACACATTTTCTGAGGACTCAAACCTCAAAATTACTCAAACATCAATCTCTCAACATTCCTGACTATTTCATCTCCAAGCACCAAAGTTCATAAGCTCCACAAACTATTCTGGGCACGTCAGTCATTTGTGGTTTTAAGTTTTCTCCAGGTTGAAATGATTTGAAACTCCATTTGAGACTCCCTGGTATCACTCCTGTCTGCTACTCTCTGGCAGAGCACTGACGACTATCTTCATCAGGGAATAAATTACCTCTCTAATCCTGAGTTAGCTAAGCCAGAGTTCCATGAGAGCATTAGAGTGACTGAAGATGATCGCTTGACTTTGATCAGATCTGGGCTTTGATCAGCGGAGGAGGCAGCGGGATCATCTGCTCACTCTAATCAGGTTGTGTGAGGTATAAGGTGCAGAAAAAGATGTGGATTTACTGTTTCTTATGAATATGTCAATAATTTAAAGGTTCTTGTAAGATTTAAGACATGTTAGAAATGTTGTTACCTCATCAAAAACATACCCGGAGTTGTGTTTGGTTTCATTCACACATGTTTAACACACAAACATAACCCATATTCCGGATGTTTTCTCTCAAACGGAAAATACTCTGTTCCACCTTGTGATGTCATGTGGTAATACAGGAAGTGCTCTGTTGTGTTTTTAAACTCTATACACCTTCACTAGAACCATTACATAAAGTATAAAGCAGCAGTTAACTTGAAAACTACTGCTTCATGACATCACAAGGTGGAACAGAGCATTTTGATCTTTGGAGATGTAGACAGACTAATAATGCAGGTTTACTCAAATATGTGTGAATGAAACAAAACACAACTCCAGGTTTGTTTTTGACAACATTATGACATGGATTAAGGTGCACAAGTACATTCGGTGTAATATAGGAACTTTAATAAATACAACAAACATTGAACCATCAGCTTAGTTGCTGCTGTAACAACTTCTTAATGCCCCATAAGATGCAGTCAGTGGACTTTGCTCAGGGGCACAATGTCAGGATACTAATATGTGTAGTTCCAAAGTCTTTATTTTGGTCAGGTCTATGCAAATGTGTGACCTATTGTGATCGTTCAGAAGGTTCTATAGGTGCATTTAAATGTCCTTTACACCAAGAAACTGTACTCAGATGTACAAATAGATTTTGAAACCCGTTTTGGATGAGATTATATGGAAGCAACAGCCACTGACACCATTTTTGTACAATCAAACATGTTTTTGGATAAAGGACCATGGGAAAACAACTGCATTTGAACAGCATAGACAGTTGTTTGTTTGTCATGGTTTAACACAAGAATGAGCAGGGGCTAACTGTTTAAACACGTATAAAGGTCACTTAAAGATGCATTGTGTAACTTTTCTAGTGGAGGGTCTATGGGCTCAAATCAGGGTCATTAAAATGCACAGTTGTAATAAAGTTTTGTATCTGTGTAGAAACATTTTGTACGTGTGGAGGGAATTTTGTAACTGTAGAAAAAAATGTGTACCCGTAGAAATATTGCGAGCACGTGCAAATAAATGTTGTACCTGTAGAACACATTTTGTACGTGTGGAGGGAATTTTGTAACTGTAGAAATATTTGGTGCATGTGAAAAAAACAAAAGCGTATGTGTACAAATATTTTGTACACATGTCCCTGCTCGCGATTCAAAAGTTCACGCTTGCGAAAATGATCTACAGATGTACGGATTTTTGACCCGAATTTTACTGCCACCTTGGAAGAGCCAATCAAAACATTGCTTACTGCAAACCAATCAGTGCTTCTCGAGGACTTGGGAACCCACCCACATCCTTTAACTCTGCCTTGGTAAAGTTATGTTCCTGTTTGGTGCAGGAGAGATCGTGGGAGAGGTGAGCCGTGTCCCAATTCAGGAGGCTGTAGCCTTCAAACACACCTCCGTGGACCACATGGCCATGTCGAAACGGGACAGGTCCAGCCCACGGAGCCGCGCCTGACGCCCAGCAACCGAGACACGCTGCTAATGCTAATGCTAATGCTAACAACACGCACCTGCAGATTACGCACACAGATCATTAACAAAGATTACGCACGGGTAATCAAACTGTCACATTTTGAGAACAAGTTATTCTAATCATTCTAAACCACATTTTATGGCTAAAATATTGCTGTTTCTCCAATACATCTAAAATAGGCTAAATTACCTTAAAGTTTCAAAAACAGTGATGAGATATGCATTAAGTATTTTTTAAATTGATAAGGAATTACATGTATACAGGGAATGCATTTAAGTCATTTTATAAAGACTCTCCTTTGAGAAAAAATGGTTTATTAAACAATCAAATAAACTTCTGGAAATACTTTGTCATAATATGAAGAGTCAAACATTAAACCCACCCCAGCATTTTTCTTCTCAAAACAAGATGTGTTCAAAAGAGTGATACATTTCCATCACAAAACCGTTGTGCATGAAAAAGGCAGACCTCATAATCGCACACGTATCCAACACTTTTTTCAGTAGTTCGGCAGTGCTCTCTCGCGTCGCGGCAGTCAACAGTCTGAGCATGTAAACAATGCCGAACTACTGAAAAAAGTGTCGGATTCGTGCATGGCTGTCACCTGGTGGCATAGACTGGCAGCAGCGCGGAGTGATATGAGCAGAGAGAAAATAGTACCAAGCAATTATGAGGTCTGACTTTTTTGTGGTTCACGTTTTGTGATGCAAATGTATCGAAAAAAGCGAAGAACTCGGCTCACCGGACGCTGTCGGGAGGTAAGTCAGAGTTGATGCACGATACTGTTGACGGGGATGCCATGGAGATTCATCTCAAAAAACACAAACTATCCCTTTAAACCTTTCTATCTTCATGGAGACCAAAGTTACAGGTCAGATCTGTGGAAAGGCAACTCCGCTGCCAGTCAGAATGTCTGTTTTTGTTGGTATTTTTGAGCTATAAAACCAGCTGTTTAATGTCATACTGTGGACCATTCCAGGCAAAGCAATAACATCTCCATGGAGAAAAGCATTTCTCACTCCCAGAAAAGTTACACAATGCACCTTTAAGTTTCAAAATTATAGGCAAAATAAACAAACAAATAAAAAACTGACATACTAGCTAATGATCTGAGACACTATACAACAAAACAGCAGCAAATGTAGATAGTAAAAGTATTTTGGGCTGGAGAATGAATGGTTTTAGCCACTTCTACTCTACCACTGCACTTACACACCAAACATGGCTAATATATTTCTCCAGCTGTGTGGTTCGGCTGACACATATGTAGACAAAGAGGGGTGCACAGAACACACTAGCCAGCCCGGGTCTTCGCATTCCCCGCACGGCGCAATTAAGACTGAGCGCTAACAGACACTCCCAGTTTAACCACATTACTCTTAAAAAATGTTACACAAACCAGAGACATCTTTGACAGCGCAACATTATACCCCCCGTTACAATTAATTACCACACGTCCTCCCTGTGCATCCCATTTACATATCTTAACAAAGGCTCCCAATGTGCCAGGAGGAAGCACAGGTTAGTTAGGCATGCAGGCGCTCGCTGACGTGTGTGTGTTTGTGTGTGTGTGTGTGTGTGTGTGCGTGTGGGTGTGTGTGTGTAAAGTACATGGAAAACAAATGAATGCAGATGGGCCACTGATACCGGGAATCTGGGAAGAGACTAAGCGATAGTTTAAAAGTTACTGGATTTTTTGCCATTGTAGAGAAATGCGTGATTATTTTTGTTATGTCTATTCTAGTGGATATGTCTGAGATTTGTTGGAATGTTTTTTTTAAGATGCCCATGAAAAAATTATGAAAACATAATGAAAATAAACAATAACAAGTGCATACTGAAAATCGTATGGATAACTGATGGAAAAAGGCATTTCAATTAAACAATGGTCTAGGAAGTAAACATGTATCACCTTGATTTTTGGTTTTGTTTTGTCTTTTTTTTTTTTTTTTTTAACATAGACGACTATAAAGAAGTAAATGTTCAGCTCCAGCCAAACAAAGCTCATCGAGACTAGCATTTATGGGCCAAATTTAGTTCCATATTAGAAATGGCAATTGATTTATAATAATAATAATAAGAAGAAGAAGAATACATAACACTTGTATAGTGCTTTTCAAGATACTCAAAGACGCTTTACATGGAGAAACAAAGGCAAAAGAAATAAGATAATTAATGAAAGGTGGTTTTAAAGAGTTTTTAGAGCTTTCAGGTTTTCAGAGGGTGGGAGCAGCAACGAAGACGGCCCTGTCCCTCCAGGTCTTGAGATTTATGGACAAATTAGCAAAATAATAACATCAGGCTCATGGAGAGTTAATATTTGATACAAACCAAAATGAGGAGCCTGTGGAGAAAGGAGCTGCTTTTTTTCAATACAAAGTCGATGGAGCCAGAAGTGTACCAATACTCACTTCCTTTTTCGGCTTCCTGTGTCCATTTATCATATTTTTTGGACTATAAGTCGTTTTTTCAGGGTTTGGGTGCGACTTATACTCAGGTGCGACTTATATATTACATTTTTCACACTGACTGTCCATAGACCATATATGAATCGTATATATGAACAAAAATGAAAAAAAAAACAAATTATCTGTTCTTTCATTTTGGTTTTAGAGACAAATAATAAAGAAAATAGTTGTTTTTTCATTTTTTTATTTTCATTTCTATATTGAAAAACGAATGAAGAAATGATACACAGATTGTTCTCTATTGGATTGTTTTTATTACTATAACTTCTATAACTTCAAGATGAAATGTTGGTTCTTGATCTGATTTTATAAACACATTTCCCCCAAAAAGTGCAACTTATACATGTTTTTTTATTCTTCGTTGTGCATTTTTTGGCTGGTGCGACTTATACTCCAGTGCGACTTATAGCCCAAAAAATACGGTATACGGTTTATGTTGTTGATAAAATGCAGTACTGGATGGGAAATAGTCATAAGCATTATAGATAAGATACTTCTTTTCATGATATTTCTTAAAAATAAATTAACCTACTGAAATCGGAAAGTTCAAATTAAAATTTAGTTTAACCTTTATTTAAAGGAGAAAAGTCTCATTACAAGTTTAATCAGTAATTCATTTCACTTTGTTTAGATATCCTAGCCTATTTACAAAAATCTAACCACATTATTGAGAAAAAAACAAACAAAAAAATCTGTATTAAACATCTGTATGTCTTGTCATGCAAAACCACCTCTCATACAAACTTGTGCCAGCTTTCCCACTCTTAACACATCAGTTTTAACATACACTTCCAAAGCTTTTAGCCCTTCCTGCGCGTTTTTCCTCCTTCTTCTCCATTATTCCTTCCCCAGCTCCCCCTGAGTCTCTCATTTATAACAGTGCGGGGGGAGTGTGCAGATAAAGCAGGCCAGCCCGGAGACGGAGTGAGCGGTCAGCCTGTGCGATGCTATCTGCCGCTACCCACAACGCATTGCAAGTGGACGCACCTGACATCTTCTATACATCTTTGCGCCCGGTTGCTCATTAAACAAATGCCCCTTTGATATATAGCTCGCGAGAAATGAATTTTTACCTCTGCGGACTGGGGACTTGAGCCTCGTACTGTTCACGATCTCTTGGGTATCTACACACACACGAAAAAACATTCTATCGCACAAAGCATGGAATCTTAGATAAACATTGTTAAAAGTGGCAAAAAAGTGGACTTCAATGTTACATCTTTTGCCATGGTGAAGCGTACAGTGTTAGCGATATCGCCTGACCAACAAAACAATGATATGATTACAATGATAGCTAGCCCAATGCTGCATACAGGTTAGAACGGTTTACCTGATTTGGAATGCATGGCTTTTCTATGAAGTTGATAAGGGTCATAGATTCAAAACAGATTTATATATTTGAAAGTGTTATCACAGAGTAGCTTTACCCATGCGAGATACGAGTCCGAGGCTATAACCAGTTCGTATGATGTTTTTCCAAGAAGTGGAGTTTACAAGCCACTTTAGGACGGTATAAATCACCCTGACCTGGATCTATGTCATACATCACTGTTGAGAGTGGAACTACTAAAAGTTGACTTTATTTTTGCAACACAGTGGAACTTTTGAGATGAAAATGTGGGACCGGGAAATCAAATTGGAGACTAAAGAGTTAGAGTGTTCATCACAGCAGAATTCGTCTTTTATGAGTCTGTAATGGGAATGAGGAAACATGCAACATTCATAAACTTTGCTCACCTCTCCACAGACCTGTTTTGTAATTTACACAAAGAGACTTTAGTTTAAAGACAATTTGTATTAAGTGATACATTCAAAGTTGGATTGTTTTTTTTCTGTTTTTTTTTTTCTTTCCTTTTTTGGACAAGTATGAAAAATGATCCTAGATCGATGCTCATAAAAAACAACCAACGAAACAAACAAATCATCATCAGTGTAGTGTGGGTGCACATGATGGTGGAGGTTGAAGAGGCTGACAGATTAACAGCCTCACTTCCATCAGTTTGCCACAGGGCAGGTGTGGCTACAGAAGTATTTTACCATCACAGAGTGTGGACTGAAGAAAGTGTGAAGTGTCTTAGGTTATGTTTACACTGAAACTAATCACTGTATCACCGAATTGGAAATGATTTGCATCCAGACATGTCGTGTCTGAATTGCCTGAAACACTAGTCACATGACTAGGCTGGCGTCAGGATGTCACGACACCACGTGGAAGTAGAGTCATGTCTGAAGTTGTCGTAGTTCTACAGAAGTTGCAGCAGCTGAATGCGACCCGAGGAAGATGGCAAGAGTGAAAAAAGTCTTTCCGTGGACCGACGCTGTTTCATGTTTGTCTATAGTTTGTTTAAACTGTTTTCCACAATAGTGCCACATGCCCGATGTCACAAACCCAGCGAATCAGGAAGGTGCAAGTCACAGTGACGTGGTCCAATAAGGACGGCAACTTGAGCTCTTACGTCAGCGTATCAGCGTTTTCACCGTTTTCAGTTGTCCACACAGTGTCACATCAGATCTGTACTGAGGCGAATTCTAGCCTCAGTACGGCACCAGATCGTTCCATCTCTGGAGCTGTTTTCCATTGGATTAATGTGGACGAACACTGCATCTGCAACGAAAACGACTGAAATACGTATTAGTGTGGTTGGGACCTGAGAGCATAAAAAAAAGCTATAAACGTGTCATGCCATATTAGCACATAGTACAATTCAACATTTTTCAACACCTCCATCTGAAAAATTAACTCTCAAACCGAAAACACGACTGCCCCCCAAAAATGGAATACAAAAGAAGAAGAAAAACATTTAAAATCCATATAATGATCATTATTTGTGAATCAATATATTCCATTGATTTTTGCACTAACTTAAATACGACAAATGCAATCCCACAGAACCTCATTAAACATACTATTGCCATTTTCCCATCATGCCACATTTCAGCTCGTCTCCCGCAGCTGTCAGTGTGGACTCTGTTGTGGCCATTCCTCATTAGCAACAATGATAAGGAGAGTGTTTTATATTCACACTTCTCTTTCATTTGTCGAAAAAGAAGATCATTACTCAGTGGCTTCTGTAAAGAGAGCCTTTAATTAAACTTCTAATGTCATTTCCATCCAATCAATGGGACTTGTATAGAGGACGTGTGGATGGCCTGTGGAATGGAGGCCCCAGCTTGAGATGCCATTTCCACACAAATCAGTGACAAAGAGCCACTCAGACCGATAAAGTTCACTAAAAAGGTTATGAGAAAGAATAGCTGTGGACTTTTAATTAGGCCATCACTTAGTATAAAAAGCATGTTTATAAAATTATCATGCAAGTACTTCAACCTTCAAGTTAAGCCAAACTGAGTACTGAGTGGTCCAAAGGTGTATGTTTATGCTTGCATTTTTTTTTTCTTTAAGGTGCTACTCTGTTTGAGAAATCAGTAAGATAAAGGGTGCGTTTATGCTTGTTTTGGTTTAGTCGTGGTTTAAACCCAGTTTAGTCTTGATTTAGTCCTGATTTAGTCCTGTTGTAATCCTGGTTAAGTCCTGTTTTGTCCAATTTCAGATTTCAAAGATAGAGGATATAGTTAAGGGCATTTTATGAAAACAACTAGAGATATAAAAAGGAAGCATTGATCACAGATAAATACAAAAAAATATATCCTTCATCAACACACCTAAATAAATAAGTAAATAAATAAACTTGAGTTGATTAATCGAGGCCAATGCTTTTTCTCCATGGATATGTTATTGCTTTGTCTGAAATGTTTCACAGTAAACCTTTCTATCTACATGGAGACCAAACCAGACCATGTTACAGGTCAGATCTGTGGAGAGGCGACCCTGCTCGCCGTCAGAATGTCTGTTTTTCTAGGTATTTTTGAGCTATAAAACCACCTGTCATTGAATAAATGTAAAGTCGAGCATTCTAAGCATCACCGTAGAAACGAGCAGGTGATGGACGCTCCATCAGAAAAGTTACACAATGCACCTTAAATGCTGATTTACAGTACCATACAAAAGTTTTAGGCAGCTGTGGAAAAAATGCTGTAAACTAGGAATGTCTTCAAAAATGGAAGAGTTAATCATTTATTTTCATCAGTCAACAAAGGAAGGAAAAACGTCCTTTTCCACTGCTGCCGCTCTGATGTGAAATAACGCTGCAGGAACACATCTCCCTTAGTTCCTTCAGAGCAGTGCCTTCTGAATGTGTAACTGAGTGTACATGTTATTCTTGAGCTGATTGTAAATTTTGTCTTATCTTCATGATTTTATATTGTATGTGTGTCAATGCCTCTTGGCCAGGTCTCCCTCAAAAAAGAGATTTTAGCTCAAGGGACTTCCTGGTAAAATAAAGGTTAAATACGTTTTTTAAATGCAGTGAATGAACAAAAGAGAGGTCAGGGCTCTGTGGGGGGGCAGACCATCACTTCCACAACTGCTTCTTCTTTACGCTGAAGATAGTTCTTAATGACTGTTTTTTTCTTTTGTTCGCTCACTTTGCATTTTGTAAATTGATAAAAACAAACAATCAGTGTTTATATTTTTGAAAGCATTCTTTGTTTACAGCATTTTTTCACACCTGCTTAAAGCTTTTGCACAGTACTGAATTTTAGTATAAGGTACAGAAAACAAGTCAACTTCTGTTTGTGGAACTGCGGAGTAAAGGATTTGCGATGTGCTGTACTTGATTGGAGATGTGTCTGGTGAAGGTGTATGAACTTTAAAAACATCATGGAGCTTCACACATTACCGTCTGAAGAAGAGGAAGACGAGCATGAGTACGTTTTCGATGCGATAACAACATCTGACGGTTACGTGGATACAAACTCACCAAAAACCAGTTTAGCGCAACATCTTTAGCGTCGTGCTGTAAGTCGACGGCGATCGTGGGCACCCTGTCGAGCGGCCTTGTTTGCCCTTGCGTGCATTTACCCCGCGACTGGCCCCTCTCATTAAAACCCGCTAATGCGCTTGTAAAACAGTCAGCACGAACCATACATCACTGCATGGCGGCGGAGGCAAGGTGTGCAGGGGGCGGATGGAGGTTCAGGTTTGGGGTATAACATACACTAGCAGGTAAAAGTACAGGGATTTTCCAGAGTGCGGGTGGGGGCTAAGGAGAGAGGGAATGAAACGAAGAGGGCATGTGCGAGAAAGAGAGGGGAAGAACAAGAGAGAGAGGGAGGGAAGGGGGTGGTATTGGGTGGAGGTGGTTGCTGGTCAGTGGAGATGTCGCTGGTCCATTAATCTTGGCCTCTTCCTGCCTAGTTATTGTGTATTTCTTTTGGCCAGAGATTGATTGTAGCAGGGGAAGATGAATTTGCCCGTGGACCTTCTTTTCTTTCTCCCACTCTTTGTTTTTTTCCCTGACTCCTGATGCTCTACCAAGGTGATAATGCTCTCTCTTTCTTTCTCTCTCTCTCCTCTACTGGTGGGTGTGATTTCTCTCTCTCTCTCTCTCGCTCTCTTTTTTTTCTTTCTTTCATTTATTTCAGATTACTATCATCGTCTATTGCTGCGTACTGAGGATGTGTTCATACGGCAAAGAGAAATGGAGATGAAGGGTCAGGGTGTCACTGGCCTAAAGGGGGAGGGAGAGGATGGACACTGACCCAGCTGGACCGGGGTGGGCAGACATGTTTAAACCCGAACTCATACGTAATACTCCACCTGAGAATCAAGGTGCGTTTGGTCAAGCTCTATATGCTAATCGATCAGCTGTTCTGTTACTAATTTGTTTGTTACTAGTTTCTTTGCTGTATTTACGAACTGATGCCAAGATGATGCAATGAGGAATAAGCATTTGTTTAAGGTTCTTTTGAAGGCACGTACCAGATTTTTTCCACATATTTCTGCAAAGTATGTCTTGCCCCAGATATATTCTATAAGCAGCTCTTGGGATAAAATTCCACAATGAACTAGTTTTGTTTTACATGTTTTTAAGATGGTAAAAATCAGGTTCAGAGCCTTTAATTACCGTATTAAGGACAATAATTGGGTTGAGTATTATTTTAATTAACATGATAGAAAAAAAGTGATTTTGAGAATTGTCTTTGGATTTTTTACATAATACAGTATATCTTAAAAGATTTTTGATGGATTTCATTTCACGTGCGATATTTATTTGGTAATTTGTCAACTAAATAAAGATTTGTTTGTATTTCATAACACTTCTCACTCTGGCTAACATTTTTACTCAAAACAACAACAAAAAAATCATATATAATGTATAATAATTTAAAATATTTTCAGATTAGTCATTTAAAATCAGTCAAAACAAGCTGAATATTGTGAGAAACTCAAACTAACCCTGAATTGGCATAACTTAAAATGACAATCTACAAACTGCATTTAAAATATGTCATTGCAAAACAGATTAATATTGCTAAACTGACACTTGTGACCACTACTTCTGACAGTGCAAAGGTATAACTGCGAAGCTGATTTAAAGATGAAACTTGTGGCGCACTCTAGTATAACATAATAATAACCAAACTAGCAATCTGACGCCTTGAGCTAATTGAGACCACTGGCAATACGGTAATTTGCTTTACAACTACAAACAGGAGTTGGACTTGAATCTGACACCTCATGTTGGAGCTTGTTAGTCACTAATGCCATTTACAAAGTTGTCGTGCACTAATTAAGAGCGCGATCATTTGATGCACTTCATCAGAGAGTGACACGACAGAGACGGCTCATTTTCGGGCTGGCAAACTACACAAGTGAACAATACAAAGCAGCAGATGTGAGTATGGCACAGAGGGTTAGTGTGTAGGACCCTCTTTAACAGCTGGAAGGATCGTTACACCTTATGAAGTCACTCCTTTTTATTAACCTTTCTTTTTTATTATTGCAATATGAATATTACAACATTTTGACATTCAGCATCAGGACAAAAAGTCACAGATATAGACATAATCAAAGGAATTCCGCACTAGGTCTATATAATACTCCGCCTATACCTGCAGGTTCTTTCTTGAAACACATTTTATTTAATTAGTGACCCCTCACCACAGTAAATAAATAAATTACAATAATAAATACAAAGAAGTCACTCCTTTTTAAATGCGTGGATTGTTTTAGGTCTTTCTTGTGCATGCTCTGATATCGTAGTCGCATTTAAAAGTCCTGTATTACGATATTTTCTGCTCTATATTATAATGTTTCCTCATGACGAGCAGACCTGGAGTTGTGCTTTGTTTCAGTCTCATGTTTAACACCCAAACCCTGCATATTTAGCCTGCATTACTCTCTCAAAAGTGAAAATACTCCTCCACCTTGTGATGTCATGTGGTAAAACAGGAAATGCTCCATCGTGTTTTGACACGCACCTTCACTAAAATCATTTGCATAAATTCAGCCCGCAAAAGGTCGTTCAATCAATCAATCAAACTTTATTTATAGAGCGCATTTCATACAAAAATGCAACACAAAGCGCTTTACAGTGATTAAAAAAGAACAATCCCACATTTCCCACATTTCCTCTCCACCCTCCCACAAAGTTAAGATAAACTGATGAGTCTAAAGATTATAATCCCACATTAAGATGAACTAAACAAGTGAGTCTAACTGTGACATAACTATCTTTACTTACTGTTGTTCGGGTAACTTGAAAACGAACGCTTCATGACATCACAAGGTGGAGCAGAGCATTTTGAGCTTTAGAGATGTAGACAGAGTAAAAATAAAGGATAACTCAAATGTGGGAATGAAACAAAACACAACTCAAGGCTCAATTTTGCATAATTGCAATTTGGTGATGAACTTTTTCTCTATATCTTACGTGTCAGGGATAGTTGTCGGTTGTTGTATCCACAGAGTTCACATTCCACAATGACAGACAAACAAGGTCCTTATCCAAGCTGCTTCTTCAATATGGTTCTCATGCAACAAAATAGCTAAAAGAAGGTGAAATTTGAAGTTTTTCTCATAAGAGGTTACAAAAGCAACAATTTTGCGTAACAAAATCATATATTCAATCATATATCTCGGCAAATACAAAAACCCTATCCTTAAATTCATCACACTACAACTTCCCCCTTGCATATGCCATATTACACACAATGAGTGGGTGTTTACTGTTTAACATGCCTTTTTCAAACCCACACATCCTTCCTCACTCTGCTCGTGCTACTTTGGGGCATTAATGGACGCTCTTTGTTGTCTCTCTGCCAGATCCACGGCGCTCTATTCCCTGGTCTGAATCCCACTTAACCCGGTGACTCCCGCCCGGCCGGACATATGCTGCGGAGCCCGGGGACCTCCTCTTGGCAAACGCCCGTATACGCTCATGCATGCTGACACCGCATTCACACGGTCTAGAGGAGGTCGGGCCTGGCTTTAACCCCCGTCATATTCATAACCCGCTCCCACTGTAATAATCGATGCTCCGTGGGTGGGTTCTGCTGGTACGCTGCAAATGCTGTGGTTGTGTATTTAACCACGGTGCGAAAAGAGCATTTACTTCAGCTAAAATGTCTTGAAATTGGACAGTTTGGTGGATTTGAGTAGATTTTATGTGGATTTTTACACCAATTTTTTTTACCAATTTCAATGCATGTAATGGAGTTTTTTGGTTATAATGAGACTAAATAAACAACCACTGGAGTAATTGTTCGTATTTTAAGAGCAATTTTTTTCTCTGGCTGATATTTGTACTTGAAACAAACGAAAGAAATCTATTTATAAAAACTACACATTTAAATTGGTCCAATATTCTTGACAAACCCCCTCCAAAAAAGAGTTGATCTTAGTAAAAATGATAAATTGAAAATATGTTTTATATGGTTGCTAAAACATGTAAGGGTACATGTATAGGACAAAAGTGAGCAGTGCAGAGCATAAGCACATTAGTGAAATAGTGAGGCAGAGTGATGGGCCCCTCATGGGCATCGGTGCTGCAAATTAGCCTAGGCTGTAAACACCGTGATACCTGATTATGTATGTGTTAATCTACAGTATGTTTGCTGTACTGTATCTGCTCCTATTCAAACAAACAATAAATAAAATATAGTTTCGCTCATATACCAAATAATACTATCGTGTATCGTGATGTCAATCCAATACCGATGCAAAAATATTGGTATTAAAATGCATTGAAACGCAAGAAGAATTACCTTGGTGTATTACATTTAAATGTGCAGATACGTTGTAAATTTTGATTATAAAACTGCAATTTTTGAGATTTTATTTTTAGTGATATTAGATTAGATGATTTCCAATGCCTCAGTTAGAATCACCATATCTATTTTTGTACTGATCCATCACTAACATATAGGGGGGAAAAAGGAAAAAAGAAAAGGATCAAAATAACCAACACCATTACCTAACAGGGGTGAGACACACCACGAGATTAGGTCCACGAGAAAGAGACAAGATGAAATTTTGGCATAATTTGTAATAAATAAGTAGTGCAATCCATTTTACTATTTGGCTACACAATTTTTTACTATTTTATATCATACTTTAGGGGCTATTGTAGTAGTGCTTTTTGGAACTACAGCTTTTCAAACTCTTTTTTTGTCCAAGCCAAGGGTAAATTCAGGGGCGAAAAAATCTCACAAGATCATTTTTCTCATGTATGCACAATCTTGGGGCAATTTTGTCTCGTGAGATATTGTGGCATGAGATCTTGTCCCATCCCCATTACCTAAGAACATTTATATTTGCCTTAATTTTTCATCTTACTGAGAGCTAACTTAAAATATACTGCGTTTTTCAACCTTCAGCTCAGACATTGTTGCACACGCATGTTTATATAACGCTGCATATCTTTTTTCCTCCTTATAAATCATCCCGTGCCTTCCCACATGTACCACAGAGCACAGCACAGCCCTGATGGAGAGCGTTTACACATTCCTCTCAAATACGTAAAGGATGGGCCCGCTCTAATGTGCCTTCATCGGTTAACCCCTGCACACTTAGCATACCTCTGTCTGCGCCGCCATATTTAATGCCAAGTGACCTGACAGATAGACAAGGCTAAGGGCTAAGAAGGTAAGAGGGAAGGATTAAAAAGTAGCAGGGAGATGCCTGACAGGACAAACTGTTAGTTAAAGACTTGAAATGACTCCATGTTGAACAGATGTTAGGGCCAACTGTACACACACATGCACGCACACACACCTCCTCCTCCGCCGCACACCCCACCCATCAGAAAGCGCGTCACATTTTTCAGCCCGCGGTGAAATAATGGAGCGAGATAGAGCGAGAAAGAGCAAACATCCTTTAAAAGTTGACATTAGGTATTCAGACGCCAGAGAGCAAAGTGCTGGCAATTAAACCAATCAATCTTGTTGTTGCTCCGGAGCCAACATCTGGTCCAGTGGTCCGGGTAGAGCGCGTCCGAGGGTGGGGTGGACAGGCTCGGAGCTGTCCTTCACTGATGTGCCCCTAACACAAAGATAAAGGAATGAATAGATATACACATCCCGGCACAGGTCCGTACGGGCCTGATGTCAGCTGCTTCTGCTGTGTTGTTTCCTTTGTTATAAATAACAACAGGCCACCTGGACTCCTCAGCCCTTACTACAGTGTGTGTGCATGCTCTTAATGATCCCCCAGGCTAGGCAGGCTCAGCTCAGCTCAAAGCAGAGCAGAGCACCTCATCCTGGGCTAATGGGACAATGGAGGATTGCTTGGATGTGTGTGCATGTGGTGCGAAGTGTGTGTGTGTGTGTAAATATGTGTGTATGCATAAGTGTGTTGTGTGTTTGTGTGCGAGCTCCTCTGCTGAACATGGAGGAGGTGTGTTAATGGGCCGGTAGAGGATTGGTGCAGGACTGACTGGTGGCAGAGACGGATGGCCCGGGACAGAGACTGTGCTGACAACCAGTGAATACGGGGCAACGTAGCAGAAAGGTCAACGCAGCTCGCGCACACACACATCTACACACACACACACACACCAAATACTGTCAGAGGAGGAAAAATAGGGAAGGTGTTCAAAGTGTGCTGCCTCTTTGGCTCATGTGACTTTCAAAGTTTTGGTGGTGTTTGTCAGTATTCATGAGTTTGGAAGGTTTTTTTGTGGTTTGATTATAAACTGCACATGATGTTGTGAATGGGTTGTGGTTTTCAATTTTCTCCAACACTGAGAGAGATTTATTTTTGTGTATTTATTTATAACAAGGTTAAAAAATACAATTTAATTCAGGTAATGGACAACATTTAGCTCTCATTTCACAAAAGGCTTATGTATCAGAGAGGTGTTCTGCTAATTAACACAGTTAACACAAATTAACATTGCCTGTACAAGATGAGCTACATTTCACAATTAAACCTGACACTCCATTTTGTTGCTTGTTATAAAGTCATCCCACTCAACTTGTTGTGTGATAATTAAAAGTGATGCTTGATGCACACAGCGGTGAGTGACACCACAAGGGTGTTAATGGTGTGAAAACAAACACAAATCAAGCTATATATTGACTGTTCAGTATATCATTGCATAAATGAGTAAATACTAGGCAAATTCATTTAAAGAACAAAATAAAGTTCACCAAATAAAAGAATAAATTTGCACATTGTGCTGGTAGGTTATTCTGATCAGGATTCTGCCTCAAGACAAGGGGCCAAAAGCTCTTACAAGTGCCATGACTATTCCACTGCAAGCTTTTTTATTCAGTTATTCAACACAATACTGCATTTTTTTGTCAATACACTTCAAATTCAATTGTGCATCATCAGTTTTCAAATAATCTATGTTTCACAAATTCATAAATTAAAACAAATTAAATTCAAAGACATAATTAGGAGTCAACCCTGTATTGTCCTGCATCTGGGGCTTGAGTGTTTGTCATTTTCACCTACCCCCTATGTCCACCCACACCTACACTTTGCAATTCTGCGAAAAGTCCATGGTCATACATGCAGGATTCAAAAATGCTGCACACACACACACACACACAAAAACAATATGCATGTCACAAGACTTGCAGTAATTCTCTTCTTGTATTTGTTTTGTTTGGCTTAGTTTTACTTTAATTCTTAGGGAATGAAAGGCTGGGCAAAAGATGGGAGGAGTTTATCAAGACCAATACCTCTGATGTCACTAACCCCGCCCACTAGCACCTACCCCATACCTCAACACCCAGCCCCTCTCCACATCCGTCACTCCGCTACGAGAAGGGAGGGGTGGGCCCGAGCACCTAGTCCGACAATTAATAGCGCGACCGGTCGGAAAGGCAGAGCGATGGAGAGAGTGAGAGGAAGAAAGAGAGAGGGAGAGAGGCAGAATAATAAAGTGTCCGGAGTTAACATTAATCTCCCTCACACTGCAGGGGTGTCAGCGGGGGCTAGCTGGTGACTAATGCCACGTTTTGCATATAGTGGTCACAGACAAGCGCTCCCGTACGTGGCGTGCTTAGCCGGCTGCGCGCTGACAGGCGGCGAGGGGTGCGCCGCGGGTACAGGCGACACTGGGTGGCTTTACCCAGTCACCGCCGCTTTGATTTATATTGTGGCTAGTACTTGTTGGAACCTTGCAAGTGTAAATGTTAATAGATGCCCTTACTAATAAAAACGAATGGGACAGATCATGGTACAAGCTTTTAGTAAAAGTACGGTGGATAAAACTGGGAGATAATAAGTGGCGGAGAGCTTAAATAACTGATTGTGTATGGAATGGGTAGAAAACTGGATTTTAACTGGACAAAAGTGTTTCTATTTATGTTTTTGGACCCTCATACAAGTTCTGATTGTGTTGGAATTGGTTTTATCTCTCAATATAATGTACTGCAGATTATATTACACAAAACTGACTCTTGGGAGCTTTAAGTCATGTTATAATCCTGTTACCTCCTCAAAAACTAGGTAGGGACGGGCATTCGATTAAATTTTCTTAATCGATCGTTGGGAAAATTAACAATCGATTTTTGATTAATCATTAACATTTTTATATCAAAATTATCATCATTATTACTATTATTATTACTAATTTGCATAAATAAACTAAATTTTACAACATGTAAACCATAATCACTATAAAGCCACATCAACCTGTGTGAGATTAGAATATGTTTAATGCAGCTTTGGCACATTTGTTTATATTTTACAGAAATTAAACTTAAAACTGCATGGCTCATTTACATAAACAGAAAGCACAAAAAAAGCAGCTCTTTCCTTGTGCTGATGTGTTCAGCTTCAGTTGGACTAAAGGACACGACTCAGTGGAATATGAGTGTTCTCTCTGTGACAGAGGATGGGATGAGGCTGGTGAGTCTGATCTGTCGCGTTGGAGATACTGCGTAAACATGTGAAACCGGGACACTGATGAGCAGGTAAACGCACTCATTGGGGGATATAGTGATCTCCAAGGAGCCAGAGTCGAGACTTGGGACTGTGAGGCCACAACTCCAGTGTTTGTGCTGTGAGACGCAGCCTCGACTCTTTATGCTACGCACGGCAACCTACATTCGGTTTGTTGATTAAATTAACGTGATCGACAAAATTCTTAATGATCAATTATCGATTAGTCGACTAATCCTGCCCATCCCTATCAAAAATATACCTGAAGTTATGTTTTGTTTCATTCACACATGTTTGATTAACTCTTTTTACTCTTCTTTATTAGTCTGCCTATATCTCCAAAGCTCAAAATGCTCTGTTCCACCTTGTGATGTAGTGTTCATTTTCATGTTCACACTTACTGTTTACCTTTAGTTAGTTTTACCTTTTTGACTGCCACCTTATCCTATCTTGTTTATTTTGTGATAGAATGTCCACCAACAATCCCCTTTTGCAGTCACAATCGCACATTGCAGTCTAACCCTAACCCTCTGGATGAAGAGTAGAAGAAATGTCTTGCCCAAGGACATAACAGCAGTCTGTACACTTTATGAGCAAGATCGCACCATCAACCTTCAGATTAGTTTTCCGCAAACTGGTCTCTTCGATGCATAATTTAAGAGCAGCATCCACTGGAGTCCACAACACTCCGAAAATCTCCGCATCTTCGAGATTCGTCATCGCTCTAACGATCTTGAGCTATGTCCGCCATTGGGGCCGAGTTTAAGAAATAGCTGCTACGGACGCCTTTCCAGGTAGACGGTGCCAATTAGCAATGCGTGCTAGTATTTTACATTTTCAGTTATCTATCATGCTAATCGAAGGGTCAATTTGTCAGGCGGCTGTGATTTATGTGAGGGCCAGGTCGGCGGGTGTCCTGTGGCTTGAGCAAAAGAAAACAACAATAACGAGTGGAGGAGAGGAAGAGCATGTCCCTCTGCACAGCGGGAGAGGACGGGGAATCTATCTCTTATTACTTAGCGCGCCGATCAATCCAAATTTGCATGGAGCGAGCGGGAGAGGAGAGAGACGAAAAGTGGAGAGGGTGTTCGTTTTATGGACTTATTTTCTTTGGCAGTTGGCTATGGGTGAATGCTGAGAGAGAAGTATGCTCCATCTATATCAGCATGACTATTTTTTGTTTTTAATAAAGTCGTGACATAAATGTAAAGTTTGAGGTAGTGGTTTACTGAGGAGCAAATATGTTTAAATTGGGCTAAAACCAATGGCGGTTACGAAGTGGTGATGTACAGTGTTTTCAATTCAAGCTCTGGAATTGAAGGTGAATGTACTTTAGGCCCATCTTGCACTATTTTCTTTGGCATATATTTAATTATATGTTTATTACTGTATAATCAAAAGCATACGCAACATGGAGTTGTGTTTTGTTGCATTCACACATTTTAACACACAAACCCTGCATGTTTAGGCCGAGTTTTTCTCTAAAACAGAAATGTTTTTAAACTTCATACACCTTCACTACAATCATTTGGATAATTTCAACCCTGGGATTGTCAATCTCTGCTGAACAAAAGGTAAAAAGTAATTTGAAAATTCCTGTTTCATGACTTCACAAGGTTTTGAGCGCATTTTGAGCTTTGGAGATGTAGACTAATAATAAAGGATTAGTCAAACATGCCAATGAAAGAAAACACAATGTGTTTTAATGAGGTAACCACATTCTACCGCATTCTACCAAGAATACATTTTGTGTTATACAGTGTTAATAATGTTCTGTAAAGCGTCTTTGAGGACATGTGTCTGTGTTATTATTATTATTATTATTATTATTATTATTATTATTATTATTATTATTAACATTGGAATGAATTCAAGACTAAATTCCCACAGGAGACAATAGAATGTCTTCAGTTCTAATCAATTCCATATAACCTGTATTAATATGAATTGAAAAAGGTTTTCCTTGTAGTATAACCTACAGTGTCGCCTATTACTCAAGTATTTAATCATTAGGCTGCAGTGTATTTACGCTTTTGTAGTGTAATGATCAAAATGTAACAGTAAGTGCCATGTACCCTTGAATTCTGTCTGTAATCCAGTTTGTTACCATGACTTGTCATACTTTCTCGATCTTGCCTTGCCTGGGTTTAAACTAAACTTAGAAGTTACTTCTTTTGTTTAAAGGTCCTATATTAAACAAAACTGACTCTTGGGAGCTTTAAGTCATGTTATAACACAAGTTATAATGACGAACATGATGATGTTACATCATCAAAAAAAAAAAAGTTGTGTTTTGTTTCATTCACACGTGTTTGAGTAATCCTGGATTATTAGTGTGTTTACAAGTTCAAAATGTTCTTTTCTACCTTGTGATGTCTCACAGTGACATGAGTGATTTCCATTGAAAAGAAAAACTCACCCTAAACATGCAAGGTTCCTGCGTTAAACATGAATGAAACAAAACACAACTCCAGGCATGTTTCTGATGACAACATTACAACATAGACCAGAAATCATCTTAAAACTGCCCTTTTCTGACAAATTTGCATCGGGTGGAAAAGTGGACACTGAACGCTGCAGCTGTACTTTTATGAACTTTCCGCTGCCTTTTTGGTAAGGTTGAATCGTGGGAAAGCAATATCCTCCAGGCCTTTTAATCATGTGATGACGGGGCCCGGGACCTGTCTTGTGTTGTGTGCCTCTGAACTGTTGCCCCATTGATCAAAGCCAGCCCTGCCCTGATGGGATAGAGGGACATGGCCGGACCGTCGGACACCGCAGCACCCCCCTGGCTCTCCCCTGGCTCTCCCCTCCGGTAGCACCGCTCCCAACGCGAGGGGCCATTTGTCAAAGTTTTATCTGATTCTAGAGGTATTGAATCTATCAGTCATCGCCTATGAGAGAGGAGATTGACCCCCTCTATGGACATTTTTCTAAATTAGAGCCAGCTGATATGGGAGCGACACCGCCTGACGTTACGGGTGACCAAAGCATTGCCAATCGCTGTTGTTAATACACAATTTAACCGTGTAATTTAATTGTCCGAAGGGGGGAAAAAGCGCCAAGGACAGGTGGAGATTTAGATTTCGAGGTGTGCCGAATCAGAGTGGTTTCGCCGTTCTTTCTCTTGGCGTGAGATTGCTTTGCGGACTGACAAAGCACCTGCCAGGCGTTCATCAAGAAGCCCATCCATCTGTCCATCAGGATCGCTGTCCACTCCGCCGTCAGCTGGTAATGTCTGGCAACCCGGGCCACCTATCTGATAATGAAAGATAGGAAAACATCACAATGCCTGTCTCCCCGCGTTAAGTCTCATATGTATCCTACTTAAAGACAAAACATGCATCTCAGCCATTGCCTCTTTGAAAGTCCAAAACAAGCTTCCAATCTTCCTTTTCTCACTCCCACATCCCCGTTTGACCCAATTCATAATCATTCATCATGTTTGCAGAGTTTAAGTCAGAGATCAATATTGCTTTGTGATTTTCCAAACCTATTTCTTGAGAAAAATAAAAGCTTTTTCCGTGTGAATTCGTTGGAGTCGTGCAGCGGCGCTTTCGGACTAACAAGCCGCCATTTGGGCACGTTCCAACTAAATTGCTCTCCCAATGTTTAGTTTTCTGGCAGGCAGAGCTGGTTAATTGCCACTTAATTAGCTGTTTTACCCAGAATGCCTTGACCCACTTGGGACAGGTCTCTCATTACAACTAAAGCATCTGTACTCATTGCGGATTCTAAAAACAGGCTGCTCTAAAAACACAATTATCAGCGTTTAGACCCATATGTTTTAGACTAGGTGTTGTTTGGCTTTTTCACTTCACTTCACGGCTAATCCTCAAAGGACTTAATGGTGGTCAAACGAGCTTTTAACTTTTGGTGCAAACTTTTTGCTACTTCTGGTGAGTAATATGTTTTGTGTGGCATATATTTATAACATTGCTTAGTACTGGGAACCTGAAGAGCCAAATTTCAACTTTATTTCATGGTATTAGACAGCCGATTTTTACTTTTACATCAAGATTAAAGTTCCGGTACCAGATTTTATTCCACATTTTTTAGCAAAATTTGTCTTGCCCCAGTAGAGATATTGTACAAGCATCTCTTGAGGTGATAATATTTACATGCTTTACCATAACGGCAAAACTCCACTCTGTTCTCTTAAAGTTATGAAGCACTCGTATAAACTCATCACAGTAAATAATAATTAGGATGCTCAGAATGCATAAGGTAAGTGAAGAATATCTTGCCTCCCAACTTGGAGCTCTGTTGTTTGAACCTCGCACTGACGAGGGTTGGGTGGTATTCAAATTTTGATACCGTAAAACAGTCAGCATTTTACCAGGGTATACGGTATTATGTGACTAATTAAGAATTATTTTGTAGCATTCAGAAACAGAATAGCATCATCATATTTGAAGATGAGGCACAAGTTCTGATCAAACCAAACTTTTCCAGCGTGTTGGATCGCATCAGCATCAGCGCACGAGCTCTTTTATCAGCATTTATGGTTTATGCAAATTAGCCATCTGGTTTTAAGTTTCATTTCTATAAAACGTAAACAAATGTGCACAAAGCTGCATTAAACACATTATTACTCAAAGTATATAATGAGTGGAGTACCGGAAATGTAGAGCGGTGGTAGAGAGGACCAATCACAGCTCTTATTGTCTGCGTCGCTTCCCCTCTCTCGCTGTGTCATTTTAACCCATAGTTAAAGTTTTGGAGGTCCACGGCGCAAACTCATTTTGATGGAGAACCATAAATTGGACTTTACTGTCTCCTCCATGAAAGTCTGACTTCGTCCTCGAGCGGGAACTTTCTCGTCTTCAGCGCAGAGAGCGGAGGGGAGAAAATTCTTCACAGTGGTTTTAGGTCCTTATGCAGATTTTTTTAATGACCATAATGAAACTGATACCGCTGCTACTTTTTGATACCACGGGATACCGTATTAGTGTATTACCACCCAACCCTAGCAGTGACCAGTGCATGTTGCCCTTGTGTCTTTTAGCAAGACACTCCATCCACCCTGCCTGGTATGTTGGGTAAGTCTAACCCAAGGCTGCTACAGTTAGAGGAAGCTCACTCCTGCCATGTGGTGAGCGAATGAATAATGCATCACAAAAAAAAAGAAAAAGATTGTTGAATTACTGTGGAACTGGTTTGTTGTGGAAAACATAACATAAACCAACATAAACACAAGCACAGCCTTTTAAAGTGTGCTAACTTTAAAGCCGCATCAGAAGTATGCAGTTATTGGTGATGCTTGGAGACCCCAATGGGCCCCCTCTGGTAACTGTTCAAGTCCAGTGAGCACAACTTGCTCCGGCTCTGCACCCTCCTGGCTATATCAATATGCCCTCAAGTTTGTCCAACAAGCCTGGGTCATGTAGCCCCACTTTCTGTCAATATACACAACCTGCCTCCGATGCTTTGTTGCCTCTGGACTGTTTTCTCTCCCTCCTCGCGCTATCACTCACACATCAAACTGCCAAGATGTGAAAACTTACAGTCAAAGCTTTTAATTCTGCTCGCTCCAGTGCCCCCTTCTCCTCTTTTGACTCCACTGACTAAGAGCGAAATAAAAAAATAAAAAGTTGAGCGTTCTCCTCTTCTTCTTCTTCTTCCGCACAGATATTGGCAGTGTGTCATCGGAATGAATGAACCGCTCTAGCATCGCACCCGCCAACTTGTCAGGCTGGAGCTGGGGATGCATGACTGACACCCCCTGATTGGTCGATTTAATATAGAGACGGAAGGGAAGTCGGCGCGGGCTTTCCCTGAGCTGCTGGAGCGCGAGATGGAGGGAGAGGTGTAAGTGCATTTGTCGAAGATGTGAAGCGCTAACTCTCTAGGTATGGGCCTGTACGCCTTGTTAGAGAGGGAGAAAGAGGGATTTTTTCCTTTTTTTCATGCAGGGGCTGAGCATGGAAGTTAGCATGCAGTTTGTTATCGCGTCAGCCCGGATGGTTCTGACAAATGGAGTTAGACAAGCATCAGACGGTCTGGGAGAACAAGACGTTTCAACAGAGCGCGTGTCAAACGGAAATGCGTGGCGGTTCAAATGCAGAGGCGAGCTCAAAAGGCCTGGCGGAGATTGACAAGCGCGCCTCTGAGCAGGGGGGCTATCTTGTGTACAGGTAGAGGGTTTTCTGTGAACAGAGTCAATTTTAAGTACGTAAATTGACACAGATTTTCTGGACATGTCCACGTGGTGAGTTTGAGTCCTGTAGCGGCCTATCAAATGTCTCTCCTCTGTTTCTGTCTACGGTCTTATCTAATAAACAATACAGGCCAAGAACTGCACGATGTAACTTTTCTGGTTTGTTTCCATGGGTTGTATTGTTTTGTTTGGAATGTTCCATAGTGTGGCATTAAACATATGATATGATATGATAAACTTTATTGTCCCCAATAATAAGTTTTGGGCACTTCCTGCAGCTTAAACAAACAGTTACACTTGACACATCACACAACAGTCACAAGATAAATGTAGCACTGCACAACCAAAAAGTGACCAAAATATTGCACTAAACCTATTGCACAGATAATTATTGCACTAGCTCTATTGCACAATGATTTTTGCAATTATTCCACCATTAAATAAAGTGACTAAGTACGCCTTTGTTATGCAGATTTGTTCAACAGAGCAACAGAAATGGCACAAATGAAAGTTTAAATCTGTTACTCTTAAACTTAGGCACTCGATAGCGTCTGCCTGATGTAAGGATTTCATATTCACCATGCAGCAGGTGAGAGGGGTTTCCCGCAATCCATCTGGCCTGAACAAGCACAGAATTTTGAAAAATGTCCCGCAAAGAAAGAAACTCTTTCCTGCCAATCACCTTCATGGCCTTAGTTACCAGTTTTCCAAGTTTAGCTTTGCACTGGACAGTTAAAGAGCTGAACCAGGCGACCAACCGAACTATAGCGTATCAGATTCTCCAAAACAGCAAAAAACAGGTCATGATTTTTGTGCTCACACCAAACAACCTCAGTCTCCTTAAGAAGTGGAGCCTCTGGGACAGTTTGGAACAAAGAAAATCAGCATGCACTTTGCATTTGAACAAATTGTCAATGTCCACACCCAAGGATTTAAAAGATTCAACCTGCTCTATTTGTTGACCTTCAGTGACAACAGGATCATGTGCATGTGCCTTTTTAGACCATAGGTGGCAGCAAATGTGGTAGACAATCTCCCAGAAGAAACTTTGAGATAAATTTCGTCACCAGCCAAAACACCAGAGCAGAGTAAGAACAAAGCCTTTCCCGCTGTGTTCACCTGGCTCCCCCTGGACACTGCTGTGACACTGCAGGACACAGAGGAGGGAGGGAGACTTTTGGCTCTCCCACAAGATCTGCTGACCCTCCCTAATCAGTCTTTCTGTTCCACTGAGACACATTTTGTCAACTGTTATTTCTATAGCAAAAAGAAACCCACCAAAAAGTAGACTGAAAACATGGATTCTTACTTTATGTGGGTCTCCACAGATCTGACCTGTAACGTAGCTCGGAACAGTGCGAGGCAATAACGTCCCCATGGAAACAAACAGGTAACAGACCTTTAAAAGCTAAGACGTTATTCAATGTTTAGCACTGATTAGAACATTAACTATGATCTTAGCTACTTTTGGAAAGTCGGGTGAAGATGTATGAACTTTTAAACACGGAAAAGTACTGGAAGTTGAATTGGACATTTTGAGGAGACGACCTAAATACTTACGCAAGATTTCTCAAATATGTACCAACAAAATACTTGCGACTCCCTAGTATAGTTTTTTTTTTTTTTTTTTTTGAACACTTTATTTAAGAGTTTTCCATAATACAATAAAATCAAGACAAATATCAGACACAAAATAGAAAAAAGTAAATCAATAAAAAATAAATAAAATGAAAATATAAGGACATAGTGAGGTAACACAAAAAAACTCTTCAGAAAAACTAAAAGGGAAAGAAAAAAAAAACCACATACACAAAAAGAAAAAGAACAACAACAACAAATGTACGCACAAGCTCCATGCACTTACTATTTTGGAACCATTGAAAAAAGCCAAAATTATGCAAGGGTTAGGTTTTCTACACAGCCAATGAATGCTGCCCAAGTTCTATCAAATCTTCCATATGACCCACCCAGGACAGATCTAAGTTTCTCTATTTGAAGGGCCATCATAACATCATGTACCCATTGCACAAAAGAAGGTGGATAAGCAGCCCTCCATCTAAAAAGAATCAGTCTACGAGCTAGAAGTGAGGAGAATGCAATAGCACTGGATTGGTATGTGTTCAGGTTATATTCCTCTGGAGGAACTCCAAATATTGCTATGTATGGATTAGGGTCTATTGTTTTTTGGCAGATTTCTGAATACACCTCGAATATAGATGACCAAAAGTCAGAAAGTGAGCTACATGACCAGAACATGTGCCCCATAGTTGCTGGGGACTGGTGACATCTACTGCAGCTGGAATCAGAGGTTAGAAATATTTTTGAAAGATGGGCTTTGGTGAAATATAAACGATGAAAAATTTTGAATTGAATCAAACGGTGACGGATACAGATGGATGATGAGTAGATATGCCTAATGGCTTTATCCCAGGAGGTTTCTGGGATTTCAACATAAAGGTCTTCTTCCCATGCTGTTTTTCTCTTGATTAGTGATGGGGGGTTAATCTGTTGAATTATATTGTAAACCCTGGAAATATGGCCCTTCAGGCTGTCTGTAACCTGTAGACAGTCCGCTAGGGGAGAATCTGGTGGGAGATGAGGAAATGTGCTGAAATATTTCTTAGCAAAGCTTCTTGCTTGTAAATATCTAAAAAAGTGAGTTTGAGGGATATTGAAGTTCTTGACTAATGTGTCAAATGACATGAAGATGCCATCAGCAAAGAGATCCCTGAAAAAGAGTATACCCTGCTTGCTCCAAAACGTAAATGCTGAATCAATTTGTGATGGGAGAAACAAGGGGTTTGATGTTATAGGAATAGACGTCAATGTTTGTTTACAATCAAAGTGCCGCCTACATTGAAACCAAATTCGTATTGTATTGTGGACCACTGGGTTTTTAGCAGAACTTAGTAGTTTCATTGGGGAGTAGAACTGATAAGAGATATAGGTGAGATGGGAAGACTAGAATGCAGCTCCATAGTAGCCCATGTAGGACCTTCGCCAGACTGAAAGGTAGAAAGCCAAATGGGTAATTTTGTAATATTCGCTGACCAATAGTAGTGTAGGAAATTCGGTAATGCCAGACCTCCAATTTTTATCGACCCTTGCAAATGGGCTTTGTTGATTCGGGCAATTTTGTTATTCCAAATAAAAGCTGATATAATTTTGTCCAGTTTTTTAAAAAAGATTTTGGTAAAAATAATGGAATCATTCGCAAGAGATACAAAAATCTGGGAAGCACTGTCATTTTGACAGAGTTAATCCGCCCAGCAAGAGAGATAGGACGAGTCGACCATTGTGTCAAATCTTGTTTAGTGCGCTCCATTAGAGGGTTAAAATTATGTTTTAATAGAGTCTTGAAAGTATGTGTGATTTGTACCCCAAGATAAGTGAAAGAAGTGCGTTCCACCTGGAATGGAAAATTAGCAACGTCGATATCCATTGCTAGCTGATTCACCGGGAAGAGAAGACTTTTGTTTAGGTTCAGCTTATATCCTGATAGAGTACCAAATGCCTGCAAAGTGTCCAAAATTTTAGGTATAGAAGTATAGTTTTGATTAAAAATGAGCATTCATCTTTTAAAGGTGCACTTTGTAACTTTTTGTTTGGGGTCCGTCACCTGCTTGTTTTTGTGGAGATGTCATTGCTCTGCCCGGAATGTTCCACAGTATGACATTAAACAACTCTACCTTGTATTTATTCAATTACAGGTGGTTTTATAGCTCAAAAATACCTAAAAAAACAGGCATTCTGACTGTGACAATGATACTGCTGTTTGTAGAATTTTAAACCCTAAATGAAAAGTACTTTTTGTGTTACCCAGTGGTCTTATACTAGTTATGATATAGGTCAAGATTATTCTAAAATTATTCAGTTCAAGGTGCACTATGTAACTTTTTGGTTGGGGGGTCTGTCACCTGCTTGTTTGCATGGATATGTCATTACTCTGCCTGAAATATTCCACATTAAACAGCTCTATACCTTACATTTATTCATTTATTATTATTTTATACCTTAGAAACCTAGAAAAACAGGCATTCTGACTGAGTGGGGTCAACTCTCCACAGATCTGACCTGTAACGTGGTCTAGTTTGAGCTCCATGAACATAAAACAGCTCAATACCATACTGTGAAACATTCCAAACAAAGCAATAACATATCCATGAAGAAAAGCCTTTGACAGTCCGGACCCTCCCCCAGAAAAGTTACACAATGTTCCTTTAGAAGCTCCAAAAAGTCCGTGTAGCAGAAGCTCTAATCCCCACTTAGAAAAAAGGCATGATTATCCGAGTTTATCAAACGGTGATGCATCTCCCTCCATCACATTGTATTTGCCGTGTAGAAAAGTGTTGTTTTTGCTGGTGCGTAAGTCATTCTTGCTTTTGGCTGTGTGGGGCTCCAGTTTACTCGCTGTGAGAAACTGCTCAGTGGCACCATGGTGACAGGCCCAAGCACAACGCACTCTGTTTCAGCATGTAATTTCATGTTAGCGGGAATCTAACATTATTGTTTTTCCCCCCGTGCTCCAATTTAGAGACAGATCAATATTCGGCTTTGTTTATCAATGTGACAGCTCTTGGATATTGCATTTTGCATTTTTATGTTTCCCTTTATAAGAGGGTATTAAAACATAATATATCTGAAGTCGGGGTTTTATGGGCTGACGGAGGGTGGGGTGGCACTGTTAATGGCGTAAAGAACAGTTGAGGAATGGCGTCTGCACTCAATCGCGCACTCGTAGTTACAAATATCCATCACAAACATCAGCGTCACTGTTTGGCTAATGAAGACGCTCCCACTCAGAAAGCTCCGTCGATAACCGTCAAAACCCACCCAGGAATTGGTACCCTCTCTGCATATGCATGTGTTTGGCATATCTATCTTCAAATGCACGCTAGAAAAGTCTCCTCTTGACACGCAAATCCCAAATCATGCATTATTTGCCAACTAACCATAAAGAAATGACAATCGCGGGCCTTTGCATACAAATCAGAGCCTATTAGCCAGCGCGGCGTGTCAGTTAGCGGACGGATTGCGCGCGGAGACTTGGCCGAGGGGAGTGAGTTGTACCCGAGGTCGTGATAAATGCTCTGCTTGATTCCCCCCGTGAGTGATGGAGCACTAACCCTGTTTAGCTTCTTTAATATACTTGTATTAGCATGAATAAATAACGAGTGTGTCCGGATGCTACAAATATTTGATTGTGCCGCTCTAATAGGCTGCTGTCTTCCGTCACACGATGCCAGCGCCACTCTCTTGGTGTCAGAGTGGAGACAGAGGCACATCGATCTTTATCGCGAGGTTTGTAAATCAATTATAAACACAGAGAGAGAGAGAGTGCCAGGCAGTGAGCGGGCGTCATGTGTGTGAGGGGGTGTGCCACTCCGCTGGTGCCAGTGGCTTTTATCACCATTACTGATGTTTTCCCAGCAAAGCCTGTGTCGATGCGGGAAGTTTTTACTGAGCTGAACAAAGGAAGTGCCTGTTGAGCAATGTGTATTTTATGATATGATTCCACAATGACTAAATGTACTCAAATGAATCGAATAAAACAATATCAAAATGAATGTCTAATGAGAAAATACTAGGACCATAGTCGTTTTAAGAAATTATCAAATAAAGACATGTCCTGTGGATCGATTAATCGCCTAAAAGAAGGCAACACAGTGGGAAAACTTCTGAAAACTGTCTATGAAAGTGACAAGAGACAAAATCATCCCAACAAATATTTATACAGAACAAAAAATGCACAATTTACTTCCAAATCTCAAGTCTTCTGTCTGTTGTTGTGCATATAATCCTAATAAAATAATTTGCTAGCTATTTTTTGTTGTCCAAGACTCCATGGACCGATTAATCGACTAAACGACAAAGGACTACAGCTCTATAAACATGCGTCTGCACAGTATTTAATATAAGATACTGTATGTTTTTGTGTAGTTCACAAAGATACAAGCCACATTTGCAAAATCATGTTAAAGGGCCTGTAGGTATATTGTATTTATTCTGGTTTAAAGTGTAGTTAAAAATAGTTGAGCAAAAGTAATTGTCGTGAATGCATATTATTACTCTGAGTATAAAAATGCAATTGCTGTGCGCTCTCTTCATTTCATTACTTCTTTGAATAGGGACGACTCTCCGCAGATCTGAATTGTAATGTAGCATAGCGCTGTAGCCTGATTGCCTCCCTTGTGACAGAAAGGTTTAATCTATACTGTGGAACATTCTAGACAAACCAATATCATTCGTTAACAGATGTTACGCTGCATACCTTTAAACAATGTGCAGCTGGTTATATTTATCAGATTTGAACTTTCCCATGTTCTTTTAAGGCCGTCTAGTCCATGAAATCATTATCCACCCTGTATCTATGTAAGTACCTCTTTGTACACATACGCTCGGCCCACACCTCCCACACATGGAGCATTAAGCCGTTTGTCCTTTGACCCTCAGGGGTGGTGTAGGTGGAGGACCGGCTAGCGGGCCGGCTAGCACCAAGTTCATTCCACATGGTTACTACGCTGAAGCATGTGCTCTCACTGATAGCACATGAATGAATGAATGACTTTATTTGTCCATTTCTTCACATGTACAAGACAAGAAAGGAAGTGACCCCATCCACACATTTACAAACACATAATACATAAGACAAATAGAGTAAATACAGTGTCTCAACTTCTCCTCAGGGATAGTCCACAAGTGAGACACACATTTTATATACAGTCATTTCTCATGTGTATTCACTTTTTGGAAGAGTCCTCCAGTGATGCACACTTCAGAAACTCCTGTGTGCTCGGAGTGTCCCTGACCTGATAACAGTCCCAAAGTTCATCCAACTTTCTCTGTTTGTGTGTAGCGTTCTTCGACTGATGTCTGTGTAACTGCTTAACCAACTCCACCTGCAACGGTAAATGTGCTGCTTCCTCCAATACATGCTGTACATGTGTAAGCTGTTGGTCTGAGCCCGCCCGTTAAGTCCATTACCGCTCTGCATCATTATTTGTGCGAACAGCTTTCCTGAATGTGGGCCAGGATGCAGGAGGGTGTGCTGTGATGTAATCCAGGTCTACTAAAACCCCGTGAGAACAAACCCACTCTCCGGGGCACAGCAGTAATAATAATAATAATAATTTCTTGCTGTTCTCTTAACTGCGTTGCAACACTGAAATTTCCCCATTGTGGGACAAATAAAGGATATCTTATCTTATCTTAATAATAATAATGCATCAGTTTTTTTTATAGCGCTTTTTTGGACACTCAAAGACGCTTTACAGAGCATTATTCATTCACTCCATACCCAGCGTTGGTAAACTTCTATTGTAGCCACAGCTGCCCTGGGGCAAACTGACAGAATACACACAGTACCCATGTGCCGCCCAAGAGAAGGTGGAGTCCACAGAGAGATTGGAACGTTCACACTGGCACTTTCAAGCCAGGGGGACGCTCGAGCCGGTATTCGACCTGTATCTTGATCTGGTAACTTTGTTTGGTCTCCATGAAGATTTCTTTTTTCTTAGAAGCAGCTATATTTCTTTTCATGTGAACGAACCGAGCGTTTCCCTGATTGGCTGATCCATCTTCTAATCGCACCCACAAATTTCACAAGTGACCAGACTCACATCTTTGTAAGGTACTGACAAAGTGTGTATTCTGGATCCAAGGCAAACAAGAAAGAGTTGCATCAGAATTAGAATGTTAACAAAAATAAACTAAACTAAATCAAATACATGAAAACTGAGAGGTGCCATTTATACATTAGGAATTATGTTAAAATCTTGTATAATTTCTCATCTAGTGGAACATGTGTATCATCTGTCCCCTAATGTTTGGGAAATGATTCACGTGAAAGAGATTAAGAGGAAAATGTGGAAACTCTAACCCTAACCCAATGTGAAATTTGGCCATACATGAAAAGACAAAATACAAAATATGTTTTCCTTTTCCCTGTAAGCTTAAACTAGGGGTGACATTGCTTTACATGTAGAGGGGCTAGACCAGTTACTACGCCTGAAAGCAAATAATTGGTGATTATTGGGACCTCTTCAATCCCTTTTGCAGTGGTGGAATATAAAGTAAAAGTTGTAAAGTATTTAATTATACATTTTAGGAATCTGTACTTTTCTTCTGTACATTTTAAAGTGAATATTTTTTACTTTCTACTCCTCTACATTTTTTAACACGGACTGAAAAGTTCATAGTTTGAGCAAAATATTCATTATAATATAAAAACCAGACATATATAAATAAAAAGAGATTCAAATGTTTCTTCTGAACAAAATTCAGCATGAATCTTTATCAAAACCATTACATTTGAAGCTTTATTAGACCTCAAAATCTGCTCTAAATACTTAAACGTTTTAATTTTTTGATCCGGTGTCTGCATTTTTACTTAAGTAACAAAACTGAGTACTTCTTCCATCACTGCTAAAAAAAATAAACTGTAAAATTTCAACAAACTTTGATTGGAGTCCTACAGTATATATTTTCCTCTCTTTGTGATTACTCTGAAGTGTTTGCTACTGCCTGGCACATTCTAGGAACAAAAGTAGTGGATCTATTTATGACAAGCTGTTATAATCACACATCCACTACGGACAAAGAGCCAAGCGCGGATATGACAGCCACATACCAAAACTCCTGATCTGAAATCGCCAATTAAAGGTGTGAATGTACATAATCATCCACAGACCAAATAATTACACATGTGAGCGGTGACTGAGGCTGACAACACAGACAGAGCATGGCAGCGTAATGGACTGGTATAAAAATAAACATCCAGGGAATTTGGATGAAGAGAAGGATACTAATGCACAGAACAATGGGCAGTTAGTATGTATATCTAAATCATTAGCTTAATGAATTAATCTGCATAAACATAGCAAAAAAAATAATCAAATCAAAAGTTCAAGTAGAGCATGAGTTGGCCCCCCATCAAACGCAAACCTGCACAAAAACTGTCCATCGTTTGTGCTGCAAAAAGTTTCATTTGTGCTGCTTTAGTTTTGGAGAAATTAACGATCCTTTTACAGGTCAAATTGGGGTCGGCCCACAGGACGCTTCAAAATGCACTAAAACAGTCCAAAATTATGTCAATCATTTGTGCTTTGTTTGTGCTGTTTTGTGCTGCAAAAAGTTTTGTTTGTGCGATTCTGCTTCTTAAGATATTTGCAGTTTTATTTTCGGGCGATGACGTCGTCCAGCCCCATGTTAAATAGCCTCAAAACAGGCAGAAAATTATAGAAAACGTTTGTATTTCGTTTGTGCTGTGACAATTTTCATTTGTGCGAGTTTATTTCTAAAATTATTAATTATTATTCCTGCTGTAATTATAGGACGTCATTTCCACTCAGTTGACGGCGGCGAACTCCTCAAAACTGGTGTCGATAAACGATCTCAGGCTGTGGAAAAGTCTGTATTATTATATAAAATATGAATCAAAAGCACATTACTAAAGACTGTTCCATATTTTTCTGCAGCCCTAGATCGTTTTTCTTCACTAGTTTTGCGGAATTTTGCTAAAGTCGCTGTCGTCGGCTGAGTGGAAATGACATCATATAATTATCGCAGAAATAATAATGAATAATTTTAGAAATAAACTCGCACAAATTAAAATTGTCACAGCACAAATGAAATACAAATGTTTTCTCAAATTTTCTGCCAGTTTTGAGCTCTATTTCACATTTTGGGGAGCGGGATGACGTCATCGGCCAAAAAATAAAACTGCAAATATCTTAAGAAGCAGAATCGCACAAACGAAACTTTTTGCAGCACAAAACAGCACAAACAAAGCACAAATGATTGACACCATTTTGGACTGTTTTAGTGCATTTTAAAGCTACCTGGGGGCTGTTTGACCCCAATTTGACCTACAAAAGAATTGTTAATTTCTCAAAAATCAAAGCAGCACAAATGAAACTTTTTGCAGCACAAATGAAGCACGATTGGCATAGTTTTTGTGTAAGTTTGCGTTTGATGGGGGCCAACTTCACAGAGGTTTTAAAACTCTCCCTGATGAAGATCGACTCTTTCTGGGGTTCAGGTTAAAGGTAGAACATTTGATTTTTATTTCCAGTTTCATAAACATGATCTATCTGTGTCCTTTGATATAAGGTAAACATGTTCAAAACAAATAAACCTTTTATTGATAACAACTGTAATGCTGAGGTTTTGCATGATGTTCTAATTTGGTGTTTTGGTTCTCAAGACGGTCATCCAATCAGAAACCACATCCATGAGCCTCACATCCAGTTGCTTAAAAAACTGGATTCTCTCTGATCTGAAGCGTCACTACTTAAATGTCAGCCCCTGCAGCCGATCAGTAATCATGACATATTTACAGACATAACTGTGGCCTATAGATGCCAAAGCGACCATATCCAGCCGTATATGTAGAACACACGCACTGATAATTCTCCACAGTGTTTAACGCTGTTGTTGAAAACATTCATCACAATGCATCAGCTGATTGATTCCACCACACTAATGCACACACCAAATCAGAACACGCACATCACCGTCAACCACTGGACACTATTATAATGGACATGTTTTAACTGTTCTCTCATTGAGCTACAAGCTACTGCACAAACACCAGTATCACACTCACCACTGCTGTCTTCACCAGACCAGTACTTTCACACATGCTGGGGGCATGTCGCCATCCGATGTGTAATAATCCAACCATGAAGTATAAATTCATGAACCCAACAGTTCATTCATTCTATGCTTCAGCTCAGAGTGTCAGGAAATCCTCTGCTAATAACGTTTCAATACAACTAATATAAACAGCTCCTATTTGAACACTAATTCTATTATTTGTCTAAAAAGAAAGTCCAAATGAAAGCATGTTCTATATTTTTCTTCCAAACTCTGTTAAAAATGAAACAGACTAAGCTTGTGGTCATCACTCAGGCAAACAAACACTCTAGCGCCAACTGGTGGATTCTCCAGTCATGACAGGGCCAGTGATGAGCACACAGCTGATCTGGGGGCGGGACTAAGGCAGTGCAGCAATACTGGTGTCTGCCTGTCATTCAATTGCAAAGCGACAATCTGATTGGTGAGTTTAAACACTAGGGTCAGCAGCTTGAAGATATTTGTTGAAATGGCACATCACTGATGCTAGTGCAGACTCTGCAGCTCACTGAGTGAAGTCTAGAGGTTCTAATCTTTTACATGAAGCACAGCGTGTCCATATACTGAGAATCTATGTAAATCAGTCACAGAAATATGGACTCAGGTTCAGGTTTGGTGTTCCACTCTGTAGTCCAGTGGTGCAGCTCACACCACTCACACAGACAGTGGAAAGCCTTAAGAGCACAGGATATGAGTCATGTCTGTTAATGAAAATTCAGACAAAAGTGGTGCACAGTGCAGACTGATAAAGAGAGTTTGCTTTGCAACACAGAAGCTTACCTCTTATTAAAGCAATGAAAGAAGCGAGAGGACCATGTGCACATTACTGCTGGGGCTCGCTCTCCCCACTTACTTTTTGATCCACAATTACAGACGAAAAAAATACCTCATATAAAAGCACGGCTGTGTGTGTATGTGTGTGTGTTTAATTGTGATATGTGCTGCTGTTTGTGTGCAGAAAGGTTTTTGGATGTAATATGAATCAGCCAGTCAGTGACATATTTCAACTATAATTTTAAAACATTTTTAATATGCTTTTTATTGTATATACCTTATCTTATAATATACAATGTCCACAAAAGACCACATGTTCTGGACTGTGGCTTGACTAAGTTTTCTCAAACTCTACATGCAGGTTAAGAGACACTGGTTACCAGGTTTAGTAGTTATAGGAGTAAAAAAAATACTTGATTTTAACATGTATATGTTAGTTACAGTACGTATAACAGCATAATAAGGTATCCTATAGGGGGAGCTATTTTGCACTGGAGTCTACGGTAAAATGTTCTGCTTATATTAATGAATTCACGCTTGGTTGTTTACAGTATTTTATTTTCCATGTAAATTTTGATAATTTTAAAAGATTTACTTTTATATTGTTCAAATAAAAACTGAAATAGTTTAGATTAGATATACTGATAGTTGATTTAGCAGGAGACAACACTGCAACCTAACAGCCACTTCATAAGAGGAGGTGCCAACACAGACGAGAGAGCAATAGTGGACCTCAGTCTGCTGTACATCTCCATTTAAAAGCCATGGGCCACTCCTTTAAGGATAGTGAGGTATGGATCTTAGCTAGAGAAAAGAACTGGTTTGCTCTTTTTGTTAGGAAAGACAATCCATCTTTGACCGGAAATGGAGGCCTCAGACGTCATCTCTCTTCCATCCTCAGAAACTAAATCAAAACAAAGAGAACAACAGGGTTAGCCAGGTCAGGCCTAGAGGTGTGAAAGCACCTACTATGGGCCTGAATTATTATGCTAATGTAACTCAGACACATTCCCTGCTTAGTGTAGTTTAATACACATAGCTAACAAACAGAAACTGTAAACATGTAGGTGTGTTAGTTTCAGAGTAGCTTCAGTGTAGTTTGCTCCTCCCTTCAGGCAGATATAAGGCAGTGTCCACTAGCGTCTGACCAGAACTGAAGAAGCAACTTCGATGAGCTGTGAAACGTATTTGATCAAAAAAAAAAAAAAAAAAGACTAAAGGATTTAACAAACCTTCTAATTTTAACGAATCACACGAATCACAACATCAAAAAAAACATACAAAATTCTCAGAAAAGTTAGCATTCTCGATATACAAAATGTAACTCTAATTGTGTTTCAAAGGTGTACTGAGTTTCTCTGGGAAGGTACGCCACAGGATAGTCTCCATGTAAACGTAAGGCCTTGAATGTTTCACAGTAAGGCATTAAACTGATCTATGCAGGCACAGATCAGTTCTTATAAGGTATATCTGAACAATAAAATCGCCTCGAATAAAGCAAAGGCTGAATAGTGGAACATAGACAGACAAATTTTACTGATCCACAAGGGAAAATATTTGGACACAGCAGCTCAACACATCACAATATAATATAATAAAAATATAAATGGTAATATTAAATTCTAAATAAGTAGCAAAAATAGCAAGAGACCAGTATTAAATAAGGCTTAATTATATACATGTATATGTACAAGTAAAATAAAATAAAAATCACTGTTATATACTATAAGCAAAGCAATAACGTATGAACCCACCCTCCACCAGAAAAGTTACCTTTAATAATGTAATTCACCTTAAAAAGCATAAAAACAAAGATAAGAACTTTTTTTTTTCTTTTTTATTTCTGAGCACTGCCGGAATCTGAACCCAGCTCACAAATTGAGACTGACGTTTTATATTTATCCACTGAATTATGCCTCATCGCAGATTCACTTTGAACAGTTCTGAAATCTTAACTTCCTCTTTGGCACGACACCGCATCTTCGGAAAATAAATAAAGAAATGAAAATCGCTATCATTTTCCACCCTTTACCCGTCTTGATGTGTCAATCAGGCGCAGTGATCTGAAGCCGCTAGGTGAAAGACATCAAAATGAAGTAAATAGGCTCAAATGTACATCAGTTATTCATCAAAAACTAGTCCCTACTGACAAAAAAAAAAGAAAAACCCCCCCCAAAAAACGCTTTCTTCTTTGCCAGTCAGTGCAAATACTGACACATGTACTTCAAGGCTCCCTGTTGCAAAAAAAAAAAAAAAAAATCTTTGCATTATTAAAAATTCATAAGGTCATATTAATTAGAGACAGCATATTTCCCTTGTAAAGAGCAATGAGAAAATAAGTGGGAAAAAAAATGGAAAAAAAAAAATAGCGAAGGCCTGCAGACTTTCATGAAGGTGAAAGGCACCAAGGCTAAAACGCGAGCTTTGTTCTGCGGCCAGTTCCTTTTGTTCATCAAGCCTGTCGCTAATTTGCTCGCCCACCTCCTCCCTTCACCCCCACCTCCTCCTCCTCTTCCCTTCTTTCCCTCCCTCCCTCTCTTTTTCCATCCCTCTCACACACACACATAAATACTGGCCAGTAATATTTCTCCTTTATTGTATATTCTTTTATAGTGGAGTGCCGCTGATTTGAAATGCTAATTAAACATATTTTATAATGTATTCTCCGGGCTCATCAAGGCGGCCTCATATATCAAAGTGTCCAAACTCGTATTGATGCTAAATATCAAACCGGTGATTACGTGTTAACATTTGTGGCGTTAAAAAATTGTAATTGTGCGTTTGGTTCTGGTCCAGATGCACGAAAAGGCTGAATGGAATGGCTGATTGGTGTGAAAATGTGCATTAAAGCTGTAATTTTGGGCGTTTTTAGCAGGGTACACAAATACTTTTCATGTAGTAGTAGTAGTAGTAGTAGTAGCAGAGATCACATGACTCTTTGGGCCCAAGCATTTACAGCTTCAGAAGAATTTATAAAGCGCTTTTCCTTTCGTGGTAAAAGGGTGAATGACAGCGATAGGTGATCTAAGTAAAAAAGAAAAAAAGATTCACATAAAATAATTATTGTAAAACATAATACAAAACAAGAAAGAGAAAATGGGCCAAAAATTTTTATGTCTAATGATGTAATGATATCTGATTCTCTTCGTACGATATGTTTTCGAAATTTTTCTCATGGTACGATATTTACTTTGATATTTTGTGGAGGATAATGAAATTGTAAATATGCTACTTTTTCCTTTCAAAATGCATTGACAAGACTTTGGTTCTGTCAGAGTCCAAAGAACTAAGACTGAAGTGTTTAACATTATTTCTTCATAAAGTCTGCACTGAAACAGAGCAAAGGATCATGGTCTATGTAGTTCCCTGTGTTTTTTGGCTCATGCTGCACCAAGACAATGAATTTAAGCAACAAAAAAACTTGTAATAGTATATAAATATGATATTATTGCAAGACTTTTGATGATATGGGATCACAATATTTCGGTTATTGTTACATCCCTAATTTACTATGTATAGTGTGTCATTTATTTTGGTATATGTCAATATTTGTAAAGTTTTGCGAGCAATGTACATAAGCAAACATAATTTTTGAAGATATCTAATGAATAGGGGTGGGTTAGTTAGTCGAGAAATGCGCGTTTCTGTTGTTTGCAATGTGTGTGTAGTATGTATATGATTTTTTTTCTCTCTCGGCACAAACTGGTAATAAAAACAAATCAATCAATCAACCGATCAGTGCCTACTCTATTGATTTCCATTAATAAAGAACATTTTTGCCCCCAGAGTCTAACTGAAAAAGAGCAATAAATTGGTATTAAAAATAACTTTCTTAAAAAAAAAGAAAGAAGAGAAAAAATAAGATAATAATAATAATAATAATAATAATAATAATAATAATAATAATAATAATAATAATAATAATAATAATAATAAAGACTACAGCCCAATATCTCCACTGAGTAAATATGAAAAAAGAAACAAAAAAAATTCTACATTTTTTGCCATACTGTCCAACCCTAGTATTATATTGCTTTTCCAGTATTCACATAAACATTAAGGAGGCAAAAATATGTATATATAGATGGATACTTTTGCAGTTTTGTAAGTTTTTTTTTTTTTGTTTGGGATATTTGGTGTGTTAAACTGATCTATAGATGCATTCAAACACATGCTTTGTCTGTGAACTGAAATTTTGTTAATCAATGAAAAAAAAAAAGTGTTGCCAAATCCGAATTGCCAAACGACACCTATGAAACCTTAATGTTTTAGTGATGATCTGCAAAGAAGAGTGAACCAAAATTCCTGCACAAAGCTGGTCATCAACTACAAGAAACATCTGACCTCTGTGTTTGCAAACAAGGGTTTTTCCAGTCTTTTTTGGAGGGTTCAAATACTGATTTCACTCAATAAAACGCAAATCAGTTCATATATTTCCTTTAAGGTTATCTCTCAATGTTAAAATAAAGCTTCCATTAAAATGACCGACTGTTCATTTCTTCGTCAGTGGGCAAACCAACAACGGGATCAAATACTTATTTCCTCTACAGTCCATTATATTGCTTTTCCAGTATTCACATAAACATGAAGGAGGTAAAAAAACAAAACAAGAAAACATACCACCAAACATAAAACTCCAAAGCTCAGCAACAACAAAAGAGCCACTCGACTCCCGCACTGTACATGAAAGAAAATAATTCATTAACAGCCTACTTTACATTCGCCCCATTCTGCACTAATTAGGCCCCAAAATGATATCTGCATTTCTCTTTCAAACTGCTGTGATAATACCAGCGCTGATGGTCAAACACCGCTAACTGCTCTGTTTTCTTAATATCGAGAGATGAGCAGAGAGAGAACAATGAACCATCCGAAAATCTTTCTTTTATTTCATTTGAATTTCTACGCCGCATCTATCCTCCGACGATTCTTCTTCCTCTCTCTATCGTCTTTTTTTTCTTTTTTTTTTTTTGCAGAGCTTCGGATGTAGCTAATGCCATTAACTGTGGGTGCCACTTTCCAGGTCACTAATTCTTCAGCTCTTGAGTTCATTGTGCCCGCTGTCTTGGTAACGAGGTTATTTCTGGGTTATTACCTTCCTCTATGATATGGCACCTGATGGGAGGCATGAATTTCAGATAAATCAAAAAGCGCTCTGCGGATGGGTAAATTAAAATATTTAGCTGTAACTCATCGGCGGCACGACTCAAAAAAAAAATGCATATTCAAACGGACGGGTGAAGGCGAAACGTGACCTTTTGTCCATTAACCGTGGTATTAATTTGTGATTATTCATGCGCCGTTACATGCTCTGCCACTGAAACAGCTGATGAGCGAGGTGTGGGAAGTTATAGTCAAATGTGGGTCCGATAGTGGTTCGGTGGGTGAGGTTTTAGCAACGTACCGGGCAAGGGTCAGACATGCATATGCAGATTTGAGAACATTTACACAGAAAGTAGAAAAGAAAATCAACGCGACTACACCAAGCCAGTATATTGAAGACCACAAAACCGAATAATTGTTTAAAGAGTCCATATTACGTCATTTTCTAAACTTTGTCATACTATTTACTTGTCCAAAACACATCTGCAGTTGTGTTTGTTTCATTCACACATTTTTACCACACAAATCCTGCAAATTTAGACTGAGTTCTCCCTGTAATATCATGTGGTGATACAGATTTCAGCCCTGGAATTGCCCCATATCTACTGAATTTAAGGTAGCTGTTCACTTGAAAACTACCACTACATGACATCACAAGGTGGAAGAGAACGTTTCTTTTTTAGCTTTGGAGATGTAGACAGACTAATAATATTACTTACTTTACTCAAACATGTGTGAATGAGACAAAACATAACTCTAGGTATGTTTTTGATGAGGTAGCAGCATTATAATGTCAATTTTGATGAATATAGGACCTTTAAACATCAACACAAATGGGAGGGCATCTGACACATTTACTAGTATATCCTGCCCGCTCCCACGTTTTGCATTCAAATGTTCTTCTTCATATATATTTGGAGGATAACTTCTTGCTTGGTTTTGCATATTTGCGTAGTCTAGGCCCTGGTCTTATCTCTGAGACTTCAGATGGACGTGATTGACAGGTGAAGAAGCCAATCACGGAAACACATCATCCATCAGTATCAAAGAAAACACTGCAGTGTACACGTCAGAAAGAAGAAAAGAAAGAAAAGAAGAAATCCTGCTGAATAAAAGGGGGGAGGCACTAAAGCCTTATAACGTAAGGTGAGAAAAGTTGGATTTTGTTCGAACGATAGATGTCCAATGAACTCGCCAAGCATCACTGTAAATGCAACACTGAGGATTTCAGTCTGGGTTTTTTGGACAAGTATTACAAGTATATTTATTGCAATATTTTGTGGAGGCTCACAAAATTGTGAATATGCTACTTTTTCCTCTAAAACACCTTCACAAGACTTAATCCAAAGAATGAAGATGTAAAAGTGCTTAGAACAGTTATTTCTTCATGTCGTCTGCACTGAAACAGAGCAAAGGATCATGGTTTATGTAGTTCCCTCTGTTTTTTTTTTTTTGCTATTTCTGCTTCAAAACTATTCATTTAAGCAAAGAGACTTGTGATTTGATATATTAGGATGGTCCACAATATTATTGAGACCTTTGACGATACAATATCACCACACTGTGGTTATTGTTACATCCCTGTTAAGTACTATACATGTGAAGTACAATGTAATCAATAAGAAAAACTGTTCCTGTCCCCATCTGAGAGTCTGGCATCATCCCGATCTAGAATCTGAAAACCAAAAATACGATGAATACAATGAGTTTTCGCTAAAATGTTGAGTTTAAGTAAGATAACAACCTAAAAAACTACTAGGCGACATGCCACTATAGCCCATAAATCAGAAATTTGGGACAAAAAAAAAAACAATCTAAAATAGTGGAAAACAAAAGACAAATATTTGACCTGAATTAGTCAATGTGATTGCAAAGGAAAAATCGCAGGGGCACAGTCTGTTAGAGAAAGTTGCAAGAACAGCTTATTTTTGTTATTGATGATTCTATTGTATAAATACAATGTCCCGGTTGAAAATTGTTGTAATATTTTGCTAAAATTAATGCCTGTAATAAAGTGTATTTTTAATGTGCAACTTTTTTCGTAATATTACTGCATTTTCCATTCCTCCTCCCTCTCACCCGGCTCTGCTGATACCAACAGCACGATATATGGATGTATTGAAGTGAACATGGCATTTCTCTTTTTTGGGCTTTTGTCTTCTCGTGCCCTTGCAGTCCTGTTTTCAATTATCCTGTTGGGGACGGCGAAAGGTAGAATCGGATTCCGGGACAATCCCATTTCCAGGAGCCATGCAGGCGAGGCGTGAATGTGAGCGCTCGGGAGCAGAAGAGCAGCTGTCTGCGGAGGGAAGGGGAGGTGAGGGGGGTATGAGGAGGGGGTGGGTGGCATTTGAGTGTGCTGAGCCAGCCTGAGGTGTGCCAGGTGAGACGGGTTATGGATGGGCAGAGAGACGGGAGAGGAGGGGGAGCGGGTCCGTGGGGTGTCCTAAAAAGATGGTATCAGAGGTGGAACGTACAGAGAGTTTTACATGTGTACTGTAATGTATAAGTGATAATATTACTAGAATGTATTAAAGAGGGGGTATTTTATTTCTACAGAGCATTAACTAATAACACATAAGATATTTAGATCACCCTTTATTGTTTTAAATACCGTAAAATACCAAATAATAGCCCGGGCGTTTATTTGAGACCAGGCGGCAACTTAGGATATAGTGATATATATAGTGGCCGTATATATATAACTGGACACACAATGGATGTAAATGAGCTGTGAATAGAGGTGTGAATTATCGGCATTTAGCACATCATTAATTACTGCGGCACGCACGCATCTACCGCTAAAAGCTAATAGCGGTAGTTTACTCACAGTACTTTCTTTACTGGCTAGAATATCGTACAAAAATGCCATTAGGCCGACCTACTGTCTTTAAATATGACGTAAAGAGGCAGAATAACAATAAATGTTGCCTAAACAAATCCATTTAAAAATCCAATAGAGCCAAACCTGAGTGTTATAAACAACTGAAGATTTACAGTGAATTTTTACATCATAAACACATGGGCAATTATATTGGCTATCGGCAGCACCAACACCCATTTTATCGGTATCATATCAACCGCAACAAAATCCATATTGGTTGGGCCCTAATACAGACATAGGCCAGTTCATTTGAAATGTTACAGCAAAATATCCCCCACATTTGAAAGTGTTTATGCAACTTAGACGTGGTTTTAAGTTTTGTTTCTGCACTTCAGCAGCACAAGGAGCGTTATTTTTTCAGCGCTTATAGTTTGTGCAAATTAGCCATGTGGTTTGGTAAGTTTGGCTTATGTAAAGACAACACAAGCATCAGTCCTGTGTTCTGTTGTTGCAGCACGACTTCTGTCTTCCAGCACGTACATTAGACTCGGCGTTTATTTGGAACCGGCGGTTATTTATCAAACTGTACACCTGCATCCGGAGTTTAATTGGAACCCGGCTCTTATTCGGCATTTTACGGTATGCTATATTCAGCGAAAACAACTTATTCACGTGTTTTCTAAGCTTCACTTTCATTTTTAAGTCTCCCCTCCCTTTGCTCTCCAAGCTAAGTCGCTCTCCCTTCAGTTTGCTCTTCCAACACAATCGGGGTGGATCCTGCGAATTAAACTACTGCACATCACATCAGATTTGTCAAGTCATTGGGTTGTTGTATTGTGTAGTTTTGTATCATACCTTTATATTTATGGAGAATTGTGGTGTGGGAGCATAGATGACATAGGCTTGGGCTTAATCTTACAGTTAATCGTAAGGAGGGTTTGAATAGGGCCCGGGAGAGATAACATCAGAAATTTCCGCTGTATAACATTAAACAATTTTATTCTATGACAAGAAGGTTGGACAGTTTTGTTCCCAAATTTAGAGTTACATTTTTGCTCCAATTTTCATCAACTGGCTTGGATTTAAACCCTCAACCTTGTTCAGACTAACATAATTAAACATAATTTGATCTTTACCTAAAAACTTTATGGGTGAGAAGTCTTTGCTGTACAGAGGAGAAAGTTGAAAAGGACAATCAAATTCAGTGCGTCTTCCGTGGAGATTTCTCAAACGATGGTCTGTGTTGAATCAGAAACATTTTGGAATATTATAGTGAGCAGTGAGACGTGTGCAGCAGTGTGAAATGATGGAGGTAGAGGTGGGACTGCTCCTGCTCAGCCCGCCTCATTAGAAGCTCTCATTGGGAGGGGAAATGAGGCTTGCTGATGGCCTGGCGTGGAAGGGATCGTCCTAGTCCAAGTGAGTCATGACAAGGAGGGTAAGAAAGCTTCATCAGCCCTATTAACAGCAGCCGGGCACTGCTCACTGCTCATCTGAGTGGCACCCAAATGTCAGCGCAAAGGATCATGTAACGTTAAGAGGAAATGTCTCTCGTAACCTCCCAGCGGGCGCAGTCAGGCCAGTGAGGACACACGTTAATTTCACGCTATGGGAGTCATTGTTTGTCAAAGCAGAGAGCAGAAAAATGGTTTAGATTTTCCACTACTCTTAAAGGTCCTATATCATGCAAAATTGACTCTTGTGAGCTTTAAGCCATGTTAGATGTTGTTACCTCCTCAAAAACACACCTGGAGTCGTGTTTTGCTTCATTCACATGTTTGAGTTACCTGCATACTTAGACTGTGTACAAAAGCTCAAAATGTTCTGTTCCACCTAGGGATGTACTGATCTGATATTCAGGATCGGTATCAGCTCCTGATCCGGCTCTTTTATGAGCATCAGATAGTATCAGATCCAGTTTCACATGTTTTTGCAGCATCAACGCGCTTTACGGCAGCCGTAAATCAAAATGCCTCCATGTTCGCTGTGTGGGGCTTTTCACTACAACAAAATGAGAGTCAAACAGCGACATGCAATTGCTGCAAACAAACGGTTTCTCGTGGAGGAACCAGCAGAGCCACTTTAACACTACCAATTTGATTCGTCACTTACAAAAGAATCATCCAGACGAGTTTGAGATTTACAAGCACAAGACGGCAAAGCCACAGCAGCAAACACTGGTGGAGGCGAGGCGAGGTAAGGTAGGTCAGGCTTTCGCATCTAATGGACTTTTTGGAGCGAAGTTATGAACTTCCTTCACGACACTACATTACAGAGACAGTGCTACCGGAGATATAAAAAAGATAAATATGCAGGATTTGTATGTTAAAGATAAAAATAAGAAATAAGTGTTTTATTTCATCTCTGGTTATGTTTGAGATGAGGAGACAACATTATAACATAGATCAGAAACCAGCTCTTTAAGTGGTCCTTGTGTAACTTTTCCAGTGGGTGGAACATCGCCTGCTTTGACTGGAATGTTCTACAGCATAAAATTACACACTCCTACCTTGCATTTATCTGAGATCAGACCTCCTGGTGGTCTTGTCTAGCCAGTGTACACATACAGTGGAGGCGAGAAGGGTAAAGTGTCTTCATCCGTGGGAGCTGGCTGTGTGTTACTGGATCTGACCGCTCTACCAACAATGTTTATGAGGGATTCGAACCGCTGACCTTTGGATCAGAGGACGAGCACTCTGCCAAATGAGCCACGCCTGGCAGTAGCTTATGTTTTCATGGACGGTTGTGCAATCTTCATTGACAATTTGAATGAATAACTACAAACCTACTTATCCCTTTCTCTGCCAAACATCCAGGGATATGCCCAGGAGAGGCTATCCTTTCCCCTGCAGTGCAATCAAAAGGCGTTTGGGGCCATACGGGAGACACCATTCCTCCAGTGTGCTGTTGGCTACCTGTGGCCTCCTCCCAATAGGACATAGGCCATTCCTGCCCAAACTCATTACCCTAATGCGCTGACGACTATATCACTCCTCAGATAAATGTAAGCACACCAAGCAAGACACCACAGCATGTGAAAACTCTTAGGGAGGTTACAGGAAGGCATTAAAACATGTAAACATATATAGTATTTATATTGCAATTCCATTCTCTTTATAAATTTTGTACATATACTTATTCACTTTATATTATTATTTTTATCCATCCATCTTCTCCCGCTTAATCCGGCTGGGTCGCGGGGGCATTTTGCTGCCCAATCCTCATAGCACCTGACCCCCCCTATGAACCCCTCTGCAGGTGGTGAGCCCACAGGAGGGTGGACAACATGGTCCTTATTATTTTTATTATAATTTCTATTTTTATTATTATTGTTTATCTTGATTGCATGCACACTTTTTTCCTTTTTTGCACTAAACTGTCCTGGAGCTACTGTGACTGTTGAATTTCTCCACTGCGAGATCAATAAAGGTCCTATCTTATCTTATCTTATCTTATCTTATCTTAAAGCGGGTATCCAAACAATAATAGCTACTAAAAGGATTCTAGTGAACTTTAAGCCATGTTACTTCATAAAAAAAACATACCTGGATTTGTGTTCCGTTTCATTCACACATTTTTGATTAATACAAAACTCATTATGCTCGATTCCACTTAGCGATGCCATGAAGCAGTAGTTTTCAAGTTAACAGCGACCTTATAGACCATTTTAGTGTTAGTAAACAGTGATGAAGTAGGCACGGTTGCGCACGCATTTTGGAAACAGAAGAATGGCAGAACTCAGCAGCTTGTCGAGCTCTGCGAAAGGATTATCATCAAAAGATTGCGAATATTTCCTCAACAAGCGACTTTGACAAACGGTTTTCGGCTGCCAGATCCTTATGCGATCAGTGAGTAAAACTTTAAAACTTTAGTCCACCGGTAAAATATTAATCCTGACAAATACATAACACACTTAACAACCAGACATTTTGGTGTTGGAAATGTTTCTACCTCAGTCTTCTTCTGTCTGAATGAATCGGAATGAAGGGGGAACAATGCCACATCCATTGTCAAAATGCTGTGCTGCTTTTATTCATCACTTCCGCCCTAAAAGGGTTTATATACCTTCAGGTCAGTAGAGACTGGCAGTCTCAGGACCGAAATTGCCAAAATAATTCTAGTGAAGGTTTATGACTTTAAAACACAGTTGAGCACTTCCTATATTACAATTATGACATCACAAAGTAGAACAGAGTGTTTTCTGTTTGAGAAAAGAACTCCAACCCTAAAAATAAGCAGGATTTGTGTGATTAACGTATGTGTCAGTGAAACAAAACACAACTCCAGGAATGTTTATATTGAGAAAACAACATTATACTGTACAGTAGATCAGAATAGAGTAATACGGGCCCTTTAATACACCTAAGAACACTTATGTGCCACTTTGGCCTGAACGGGCATGGTCAAAACAGCTTCTTTATGTACTTCATGCTCGTATACTCTTCAGCGTCTCTTCTCTGTACAAATTGAGCTGTGCTGCCACCGCAGAACCTCTGCACAGAACTGTACATGGCTGAAAAGTGTATGCGGGCCACTGTATATCATCGGCATTTAGAGCTGCTTTCAGTGGATTAACAGTTGGCCCATATGTGACAGAAGCCATATGCCGGCGCGTATAAACATGCTGATTGTGTGAATCCTTGTGCCCTGAATGCATGTGTCTTTGGCAATTTATGCATGTTTACAAGTCGCTTACACAAATGTTTCAAAGTTAATGTGACTCCTAACAGTGAGTAATGTGCTCAAAGTTAGTGTGTGCAGCTGGAGAGGATTAGGAACAGCAAAGCCTGGTTAAAAAGGAACACTGATATATTTGCTGAGGTGACACGAGGACCACCACACTGCACCCTCCTCCTACACTGTCTCAGTCTGGAGTGGCTTCTTACATTTGTTCCGGTAACTTCTTCAGTAAATTGTATTTCCAGAAAAAAGTCCTATCATAATTTGCGTTTTGTTTATATTTAGATGGAAACCATGTGCAACTTTTCTGCTTGTTTTCTTCCTCGAAGTTGGTGTGGTTGCCCTATGCTGCAGGCGTGATGCTCCAACAAAACATATTTTATAACTTGTTTAACTTTTTTAGTGAGTGGCAAATCACCTGCTTTACCTGAAACATTCTACAGCATGAAATTCCATTTTGCTTTCTTGCATTTAGTGGACATCTGACCTCTAATTTGTCCTGGTGGCCTATCTAAGAAATGCATGCAGACAGTGGAGGCGAGACGGGTTAAGTGTCTTGCCCGAGGACACAAAATCGCATTGCCAACCTGCGGGTCAGAGGATCACAACATATTTTATAACTTCACCTGCTTCACTATCTGCGTACCAAAGGACTGCAGGCCGGATGTGACGCCTGTGACGGGGGAGGTCAAGTAAAGTGATGGACCCACTTTATAGAGTGCTAGGGTTGGGCAATAATATGGTATCCCAAGGTCACAGTGGCTGAGTGGCAACACTCAAGCCTCACAGCAAGAAGGTTCGGGTTCGATCCCTGGGTCACCCGGGCCTTTCTGTGTGGAGTTTGCATGTTCTCCCCGTGTCTGGATGGGTTTTCTCCGGGTACTCCGGTTTCCCCATCAACCCAAAACATGCAGCACCCCTATGAACTAACATCAAGGACCATGACGTCCACTCTCCTGTGGGCTCACCACCTGCAGAGCGGTTCATAGACGGGTCAGGTGCTATGAGGATTGGGCAGCAAGCTGCCCCCGCGACCCAGCCAGATTAAGCGGGAGAAGATGGATGGAAGTATCAGTTTCATTACCATCATTAAAAAAAATCTGCAGCACGTAAGGATTCTCTCCTCTTCAAACGTCGTTACGCTTGAGATATACATCCACATGCAGCAAGGAAGAAGAAAAAAACCTGACTGACGTTTGGTGTGTGATGATGAGCAGAAAAGTTTGTGATGGAGACGTTTTATTGAATGCCGAGAGTTAAGTGGGGACGCGCTGAAGAGGAGAAAGTTCCCGCTTAAGGGCGAAGTCAGACTTTCACAGAGGAGACAATAACTTAATAAAGAGCACAAGGTCTGTCAGATACAACACGCTGCAGTGGGAAATATCACTCGCCGTGGACTGTCGTCTTTTACTTTTTATTCCAGAATCGGCCTCTTCTGCCTCTTCTGTGCTTTCTGTGCTGGTGAAGTTCGGCTTGATCAGAACTTGTGCCTCATCTTCAAATATAATGCTGCTATTCTGTTTCTGAATGGTACAGGTGCAAGCTACAAAATCATTCTTAATCAGTCACGGTAATGCTGTATACCGCGGAAAAATGCTGTGAAGGTCTAACAAATACCGCCCAACCCAATAGAGCACCTCCTGTTGGCATAGATGCTTCATTGTAAAAAGTAAAAATTAAAAAAATGCTTGAAAATATCAATACTGTTGCCAGTTTTTGCCAGAATGTGAATTTCGTGCCAGTTTCTGTTTCATGTGGGCAGCCCTAACAATCACAGACACCAGCCATAACTTAACTAACTCAAGTACTAATTCTAATACTAATATAAGAAATAAGTCATTGTAGTTTTGGATAACATAATTCTAATTACAGCTATACTAGATCAGAAAATGATGATTGGTAAAGAAATGGGGAAGACTGTTTAAGTCAAATTTCACTTGGGGCCCCATTAATACTTCTGTAGATCTGTTTTTTGAAGGACATAGCTCTGTACTTTGGTACTGTGTGATTGACAATGTTTCTTAGAGTATGTCCACTTGGACTCTGTATAAATGTATAGCCGTATACACTGAATAGATATTTGATGTCTTAAGATGGGGGTAAGTCAACTTCTAGGTAAATGTATGTGAAAATACAAAAGAAAACCCCTCCAGATTTTTTATATGTTGTAGTAGACATATAGGGCTACATTCTTTCTACTAATGTCATTGAGGTCAGGTATTGTCAATTTCAAGGTCAAAATATAGGTCAAAAGGTAATCAAATTCAAGTCAAATGCAAAAATATGCCACATTTGGATTCCTTATGTCGTCCCCTTTCCAGAGGTACCATGGTTTTGGATATAGGACCAGTAGTTGCTAAGTAAATACAATTTGACTTTCAGAGAACAAGCAAAAAAGCGAAAAAAAAAAATGAAATTGCGATATTTTGGTTGGGCTGATCATGCTAAAATTTGACATTTTGGCTTTCTTGGCTATGACTTACCCATACACCAATTCTTTTTGGAATTGGACAATGTGAGTGTACAAACTGCAGTTTTTGGGGGTGAATTGAGGTGGAATGTCTCAGTGGTGCATTGTGTAACTTTTCTGGTGGAGGCTTCACATTATCCAAATCCACTTTATTTCTCTAGTACATTTTACAAACAGAGCAGTTTCCAAAGTGCTGCACAGAAATAAAACAAAAAGAATGCTAAAATTTGGTCATATCAGTCCTAAAACAATAAAACCAGTAAAATCAAATTAAAGCAACACCATAAAAATCACAAAGTAGAATTAAATAAATAAAATCAGATAAAAGATAGAGGACCACACAAAGTCACGCGGTGTTTTAAGACAAGACTTAAAACACTCGATTGTAGGGGCTGTTATGGTGTTTAACCTTTCTATTTTCATGGAAACCAAACCGGACCAAGTTACAGGCCAGGTCTGTGGAGAGGCGACCCAGCTCACAGTCAGAATGCCTGTTTTTCAAGGTATTTTTGAGCTATAAAACCACCTAAAAGTGAATAAATGTAAAGGTAGAGCTGCTTAATGTCATACTGTGGAACATTATCATCATCTTTAAACGACCAGGTGACAGACCTTCCACCAGAAAAATTACACAACGCACTGTTAAAATTCACTTGATCAAATAATGCATTATGTCAAAGCAACATTTTTAACCTGTCTACACACACACACATACATTACATGCTTTTACGCCCATACTAAACTCGTGTAACACCACCTCGCCGCACGTTTTTCCCCCCGTAAGCGTGAGTGAGAGCAGAGTGGCGTCGCGTTGGCAGCGAGCAAGGCTAATCCCCGGTGGTGAGGGACACGGCCCGGCCCCCGGCGTCAGCGCGACCTGCCAGCCCTGACGGAGGCGCTTTGAGCCCGGCCGCTTAGTGTCACCCGTCCCCTGCCACTCACCGCCGTAATCGCCCACATGACTGACAGACAGCGGCGGGCCTTTGATGGTGCGGGGGATTTTCGGAGCAGAGCCGGAGCCACAGATGATGATCCGCAACGGTGAACGCGCAATACCACAAAATAAGGTTTTCATACTCGTGGAATGTAACGACGTAGAAGTAGAAAAGTACAAATTTTAGGTTCTGTAACTTTTTGGTTGGGGGTCCGTCACCTGGTTGTTTCTGCAGATATGTCATTGCTCTGTCTGGAATGTTCCACAGTATGACTTTAAACAGCTCTACCTTACATTTATTCGATTACAGTTGGATTTATAACTCAAAAATACCTAGAAAAACAAACATTCTGACTGTGAGCAGGGTCGCCTCTCCACAGATCTGACCTGTAACTTGGTCCAGTTTGGGCTCCATGAAGATAGAAAGGGTTAATGCCATACTGCGAAACATTCCAGACAAAGCAATAACATCTCCACAGAAAAAAAGACGTTTGACAGACCTTCCAATGGACCTTTAAGTACATTTTATAGTGGACGTGTCTTATTTTTACTTTATTACATTTGAAAGTAGGTATTTGTATTTGGGGGTGAGTATTTTTAACAGATTAATAATTTGAGCAAACAAATAAAAACTGGTAGAACAAAAATATTGATTCAATTGTTTCTGTTGAACAAAATTTAGCACAAACTTTTATCAAAATCACTACTTTTGAAGCTCTTTTTTTAAAGGAGTACTTTAATTCTTTCTTAATGTGCTACTTTTACTTGAGTATTTCTTTGGTCTGGTATCTGTACTTTTACTTTTAAATGTGAAAAAAATTGAGTACTTCACTATCGAGCTTGTAGTGATGATGATGATGTTGCTCCGCCAAGGAAGGTTAACCGGAAATGTGAGGTGAAAGCCGAGGCACCCGAAGGAGACAGGAGCACAAAGAAAAGGATTTGGTTTCTCTGTACATGTCTGTGGGTGAGGAAGGAGGCGGGTGGGGGTCGGGGTTGGAGGGTGACGTTGAGGCCGCGACTTGGAACGGTGTCAGACTTTTGCACAGGCTTCACATTCTGCGCGGTAAAATCTGAAATACACATGTAATCACACGATTATGATAATATGCATCAAGTGTCTTCTTAGTTGATTTTCGGCGCAGTGACAGTGAGGCGTGTTGCTAGTGTGAGGACATGAGCTACCAGCAAAGGGCTTGTTGGTAGACGACATGGTTGCTTTTTATTACAAAATGTTAGAAGTACAGTACGTTAGTTGGTAAAGGTAATCAACTGTTTTAAAGGTTTTATATTACACAAAATGGACTCTTCCGGTGATGTTTTTACGTTTTCAAAAACATACCTGGAGTTGTATGATATTAGGTTCTTTTTTCAGAGTTTGTTTTCATACCTGATAGTTTCGATTGCTCACTAATGGCCTTCCTCAAAGTGGTCACGTGATGTGGCTATGACGTGTCTGGTCAGCTGATTTACCGTACTATTTAGCTGAGTATAAGTCGCACCAGCCAAAAAATGCATAATGAAGAAGAAAAAAACATGTATAAGTCGCACTTTTGGGGGGAAATTTATTTTATAAACTCAGAGACCAAGAACCAAGATTTCATCTTGAAAGGCAAGTTATAGAAGTTATAGAAATAAAAACAACAGAACAGAGAACAATCCGTGTATCATTCGTTCATTCGTTTTTCAATATAGAACCAAAAATAAGAAAACGGAAAAACAACTCTTTTCTTTATTTGTCTCTAAAACCAAAATGAAAAAACAAATGATTTGTTTTTAAATTTTTGATTCATATATACGATTCATATATATATATATTCTATGGACTTCCAGTATGAAAAATGTAATATAAAAGTCGCACTTGAGTATAAGTCGCAGGACCACCCAAACCCTGAAGAAAAGTGCAAGTTATAGTCCGAAAAATATGGTATACAGATTTTGCAGCAACAAACTTTTGGTCTGAAAAAAGACCCAAACAACAAATGATCAGAAGACCAAATGAACCTCATTGGACTATACCTGGAGTTGTGTTTTGATTCCTTCACACATATTTGAGCAATTCTTTATTATTGTCTGTCTAAATCTCTAAAATTCTCATGTATAGTGGTAGTTTTCAAGTTAACAGCCACCTTTTACCTTTAGATTAGTGGAGACCAGCAATTCCAGGACTGTAATTGTCCAAGTGATTCTAACAAAGGTATATGGAGTTTAAAAACACAGTGGAGCACTTCCTGTATTACCAAATTACATCACAAGGTGGGACACAGTGTTTACCATTTGAACCCAGCTTAAATATGTACAGTTTGTGTTTTAAACTCAAAAGAAAGAAGCAAAACACAGCTAAAGGTATGTTTCTGAATAGGAAATAACTTTATAACATAGACTAGAAAATAGCATACTAGAGGTCTTTAAATATAATGAAATTAAATTAAAGAATGAGATGCAGTTTACCCAATTTACTGCTAAAGAGACTGTCTCTGTCCTGTTTTTGTCATATAAAGTGAATCGGTTTTGCCCCAGATCAGATCCATTGTAAAAGCAGTTCACATGATCAAAATGAGACTCTGCAAACCAGCAAGAAATGTTAAAGCCCTGTTAGCATGCTAGTTGTTGACACTATACCATGACAAAAAATGACAAGGCTTGGAATGTATAGGCTAAGTGAGGAATAACTTTGGACCCCTGCAAAACTAGATCTGTTTTCATGTTTAAATCCAGTCGCAAATGGCTACATCAGTGTTACCACCAACGCTCTTCGGATTCAAGTTTATTTATCGCCATTGTACAGTCCACAACGCTGCGACAAAGCCCCCCGCACCGCCCCTTTAATGCACATGGTTAGATACACGCGCACCTCCTCCCTTTAGCCAGTAAATAAAAGCCGTATAAACATCTGCAGTGGACCTAAGTGTCAATCCGCCACTTCTCCAGCCTCTCATTGTCTGCGTTTCTGTTCGAAGCCCCCGCTCTATAATTACTTAAACCTCGCGACATTTAACGGACACCTAAAAGAAAATATGTCTCCATCTCGCGTTCCCAAACACGCAATTAATTCCCGACTTAATTCCAAGGGACATACATCCACGCTACAGACCGGCTCTGACATCTGGACCAATGAGAACTTACCAAAGTACATGCTGTTGTGTTCCCCCCTCTGTACCAATTTCCCCTTGTTCGGTTGCCTCCTCTGCTTTCCAATCTTGAACTCATGAGTTTTCTCTGATAGTGATCCTGTTAAATTAAGTGCCGGGGCTTTATCCAGTGCCCTTTCTCCCTGTCACTCCTTTAATTTAGTCATTATAATTAACCATTAACCGGTGTCAGTTTCTGGGCCACTAACAGGCCCACTCAGTTCTGCTTGTCTGCATTATCACAGTTTGGGTGAGAAAGTAAATTATAATGAAGGGCTATATACTCCAATTACTGATAAAAGCAGCCAAGTGCGCTCCTTGTAATTAGGTGTCTCCCCTCTCTTTCTCTCCTCTTTTCCGAACTACCCTCTCTCTCCATTTTCTCCGAGTGACACGTCGGAAAAAGAATATATGCCTAATAGCTATTTTTATTACCGTTAACCTCTCGACTCAAGAAGGCAACCTCTTAAGTTTCAATCAAGGAGGATGCGTTGGTGAAAGAATAAACAATTATTTTACGTCGTCTGTGAAGTTAAGCAACAATAAGGGTTTAAGGGAGGGATGCAAGAGTGATCGCAGGACAGCTCCAGGAAGTAGACAGCGCCGACTCCTTGCGTTAATGGGATGGAGAGGAGCTGTCTCTGTGTAGCTGGGTCGTATAGTTCCCCACCAGAACACTTACAAGTCAGGCTCGGTAATTAAACTGTACCGCCTTCCTTTTTTTTTTTTTTCATTTCTTTTTTGCACTTCCTACCCTTTTCTCCGGGCTTGTCAGGTGAGACAACATGCTGCGGAACAGCGAGAATTAAGAGGACGATGGGTAAAAAGAGAAAGGGAAAGACCAAATTAAGGACTTTAGAATTGGAACGCGCAGAGATGGGTTCGGAATGGACGCCGGACACAAGGAGCTTTATACATGAGTGAACCGCGAGGGAAAAGTAAGATAAAGTGAAGGCTGGTGCAGCAGTTAAACAGTGGTTTTGTGCAGTAAGTAACAGTGCAGACTATGCACTCACAAGTGAACATGAACTTTGGCTTTTTTGTGTGTAGTAAGACTCAAAAAGTGCCAGCAGTGGAACATGGGATCTGGATTGGTATTTCAGCAGTAGATATGATAATACCAGTTTGATTTACCTTGATTAGAAGTTATGACATTCTCCTAAATGAGAATGCCATTATTTTTTCTCATGGGGGTGTCTTCCTTTGGGTGTTTTGCTTTGGCTAAAATGTTTCACAATATGGCATTAAACCTATGGGATATTACCGTAAAATACCAAATAAGAGCTGGGTTCCAATTAACCACCCTTTAAGTGCCGGGTGAAAGTGTGTATTTTGATAAATAACCGCCGGTTCCAAATAAACGCTGAGTCTAATGTAGGTGCTGAAAGACAGAAGTTGTGCTGCAACAACAGGATGCAGGACTCACGTTGTCTCTACAGAAACAACTTAAAACCTAAAATCACATGTCTTATTTGCATAAACTAAAAGTGCTGAAAAATACACCTCACTCCTTGTGCCGCTGGTGCACTTAAAACCACATGATTAATTTGCAGAAACAATAAGCACTGAAAAAAACAAACAACAAAAAAAACTGCTTGCTCCTTGTCCCCTGATGCACAGAAGTGAAAATTAAAACCACATGGCTAATTTGCCTAAACTATAAGCGCTGAAAAAACCAGCTCACTCCTTGTGCCCTGATGCGGTGGATAAACGTTCTCACTCTGCTGCTCCACAATTTCTGCGTCTGTCATTTGTTTTAACTTGCTAAAGAAATTTCTGTTGCGGGAGGGTTTTAATTACTTTCTGTAATTCAGGATTCACTTTCAAATGTGGAAAACTTCTTGCTCCGTAGATATTTTATTGTAACATTTCAAATTAACTAACCTACGTCTGTATAAAAAGTCACCTAAATTATAGTCACACTGGTTAAAAGAATTTGAGTACCAGATTTTCCCAGTTTTGCTGAACAAGATTTTTGTGAGTAAGGAATTAATCGCTGGTCCCAAATTGCCGCCTGGTGTCAAATAAACGCCTGGGCTATTATTTGGTATTTTACGGTAACTACTAACACTTAACATCTTTAGATCATCATTTTACCGTTCATTGTTTTGAAATCCACTGAAAACAATATATTGACTAGTTTTGGCTTTGGACAGAATCTTGTGCGAACCCTAAGGTGGGTTTGAATAAGACGAGATCGCTAAATTACTGAAACCTGCCTGGATGACATCTAAAGCATTTTTGATGAACAACGTTATAACACGGTGGAAATAAAACACTTCTCCATCTCTTTAAATTAAACTTTGCCTTTGCTTTTATTGCTTCTAAAATGTCTTGCAAAACATGGCTGTGAGTGGGAGCTGACCTTTTAACTTTGCCTAGTGTCGTCTGTTCTGGTTAAGTGTAATGCCATATTGTGGAACATTCCAGACAAATCAGTACAGCAGGTGGCACGCAGAAGCCTCCAACAATGGTCAGCAACATGCAGACTCATCCAAATACTGAGTAAGAATCCTGCAGAGGAGTACCGGCTCAAAGATTAGCCCATTCATGGATGTCGATGGTGGATGCAGGGGGGAATGAAAACCTGAGCATCTTCTCTGCGTATGCTCGAGATGAAATGTGCAATGTCATCAAAGACCCTGATTTACTGTCTTAAAATGTCAAAAATGAAAAACAAACAGAACTATTTAATTTAAATGTTAAACAGTTTCCTAACACAATCCTCGCATCCTAATTATGCGCAATTCACAGCTAAAACACGACTTTCAAAAGCCAGAGCTAAGGTGACCAGACGTCCCTATTTACCCGGGACAGTCCCAGTTTTGAGCCCTGTGTCCCCTGTCCTAGCAGATTTATGCAAAACCACTGATTTATCCAAGTTTTATCAAGAAATGTTCCAGATGTCCCTATTTTTGACCAACCTGATCCCTGCCAAAGGTAAAGAGAGGCATACATCGTCATTTATTTTAGGTAAAATACAGAAAAGTTGCTTTAAAATGATCAAAACGCAAAGAAAATGTGACCATACTGACTCACATTACCAAGTGCGTAACAATTTTCCTTTCCCAGTTTTATTATTACCAACCAACCCAAACCAGGGACGTTCCAGTTTTTTATTTTGAATCTGTTCACCCGAGCCTAGCTACACATTTCAGACATTAAAACACTTTATTATTAGATACAGACAGCAGACAGTTTTAATTGGACCTTAAAAGCTGCTTATACAATAAAGAGCTGTTGCCTACTCTGCGTCTGTGCTGATTCTGACATTGGTTCAGCATTAATCTGTACAAAAATGTGAAAAAATAACACAAATACAATCCAAAAATCTAAAAGTCGACTTACAAACCCCACGTCACTAATCAAGAGTAAAAATGCATGAAAAAGTCACTATAGACTCACTTAGGTGCCCGTCAATATTTAAACCCAACCAAGAAAATCATCTAAATTATCAACAAAAACGACACCACTGAGTTAGTAGTTTTCATCTCAAACTCAAATTTCAAAGCCCCTTCTGATCCCACTTTTATTAAAAGCGTAAAATATAAAATAAACAGCCTATTAAAATTGACATTAATTAAAGTCAGGATAATCCAATTATTTTTATGTGCAAAAATCTGACTTGTGGTGTTGTTTTAATATTTATCATGCCGAGGGTGACCGGATTTTCAAAATTCAAAACTGGGACACATTCGGATAGGGATGGTTGGTGTAAATCAAATAAAACAGTGAAAAGAGCGTGTAACATTGTGCATTCATGTGTTAGTCGTAATGTGAGAGCATAATGTTTGCTTTATATCATTTGCAAACACGGATTTCTGTATTTTGGCAAAACAAATGAGAATTTATGCTCCTCTTTACTGCTGGTAGGGATCGTATTAGTCAAAAATGGTGAATATGAGTCCTGTTTTAGTCCTAGTTTAGACCTGATGTAATCCTGGTTTAGATCAAATTGGTCAAAACTAGGAACACTTGGGACATTTCTTGTATATGGATCAATGACATGACGCCTAAATTTTCTGTCCAATTGCAATTTCCTCAGTTAAAAAGGTTCAAATTTCATAATAATTCACCACATATCTGTAGCACCTCTGACCTCCATGGAACCTTTTTTTTTTCAGAAATCATTTGTTATTCTGCATGTTTTTTGTACTTAAAGTGTTAAAATGTCATGTGGTGCAACCGTGCATCATGTGGTGCGACTAATAACAGCAGGAATTCTATGGCTGGAATTTGAATAACAAAGTAGACTTCGGTGAATGGGATTCTTTAGGCATTTTTCTTCGTTTGATGCATTTTACAGGGTAGTAGTTTGTTAAATAAACACAAGTCATATTGGACATCAAAAGAAAATATCAATATGCATTAAAAATCAAAAGAAATGCCAACAGTTTGTTTCTATACACTTCATATTACTCAGAACTTAGATTAATATCCCAACCATGTTTTAGAAACTAAAACTACCAGTAATTTAAAGTTATTCTCGTCGCGTCGCACCACATGACATTTTACACTAAAAAGACTTAATATAAATATTAAACACAGATTTATGCACCTGACGCTGTAAATATTTGAAAATGTTTGACAGAAACTAATATTTTTTATATTTTAAAATTTTCCCGTTGTAAATCCTTATACGTCACTGATTTGACCCATAAAACTGGGACAAATCACTGGTTTTGGATAAATCTGCGGGGACAGGGGACACAGGGCTCAAAAATGGGACTGTCCCGGGTAAACAGGGACGTGTAGCCACCATTATTATACCTCAAAATTAGCATTAGAGACACAGACAGCTCAAGTATTCATTTATATTTTTACTTTTTAACATGTTGTCAGTCACATCCACTCACAACTTGCTGTTCGCTGCCTTATGACTCAGCAAAACCCCCACAGACACACGACTGGACAGAAAATAGTGAGTCTAACTGTGGTTTCCGGGCGCGATTGTGCACAGAGCCTATCGAACGCCCGTTTATTTTGGAAATTCTTGCCACGAGAAAGACACGTTCTAAAGGTTACAGCCTACTTGGGAACTCAACTGCACGCCCTTTTTCTCTAATGGTCTATGCAGGCCCTGGGCGGTGGCGCACCTGTCCGTACAACAGCGGGGCAAAAAGAGGGTATTTCGTAGTATTTTATTTATTTATTTATCTTTGGTTGTAAAGGCATTGTTTTCCCGGACTTTGCTGGATGGATTAAACGATGAATAAGTGATTTATTAGCTGCCGCTGTCACGCTGGTTAGATGGATTACTACAAGCCACCCCTGACCCCACTTACCAGGCCCGCGTCTCACGGCAGAGGTGCACCCTGGGTAACTGTGTGTGCGTGTGTGGAGAGTGTGTGTGTTTTTGTGTGTAGGTAGCTGGGTGCGCTGGCCAGCTGTAATCTTGTGACAGGATGAGACTCGTTGATCAATGGCCTAATGAACACTGTATTTCATGGGGCCAATGAAGTGAGCGGTGCGATCCAGCCTGAGCCAGTCTGAGCCGGGCGGTTATACGGACACGTTTCTCCCCCGCACCTGCCCGAATCCTCCAAAATAAACACTATATGGTCCTCTTAAGACATGTGTTTAAAGGGCTGATGTTACGCTGTTTTCTGATCTGTGTTATAAGGTTGTTTCCTCATCACGAACGTAACCGGAGTTGTGTTTTGTTTCATTCACACATGTTTGACACACAGATCCTGCACATTTAGGCTGTGTTCTTTTCTCAAATCGAAATTACTCACACATTTTGATGCTTCATGGTAACACAGGAAGCATTCCACTGTGTTTTTAAATTCCAAATACCTTCGCAAGAATCATTTTGGTTCATTTTAGGTCTCAGGCTCTGGAACTCTACTGCAAAAGGAAGGTTTTAATTTGAAAAGGTGGAGACGGCACAATAATGCAATAATCAAGCATGTGTGAATGAAATAAAACACAACTCCAGGTCTGTTTTTGGGGTAACAAAATGACAGCATGGCTAAAAGCTCACAGGACTCAATTTTAGGTAATGTCGGCCCTTTAAAGGAAAAGTTAAATGTGTATTTACACTCGCACAAACAACACTGAAATTAGGAGTAAACCTGGACTAAGCCAGAGCTAGAACAGGACCAAATCAAACCCTAGAGCGCTAATAAACTAGGCTCAAACCAGGTCCAAATAAACTGTGTGAACATGTCCGTCACATATTTCTGTGATTTTTGTATGTGTTTTATCTTCTCACCTGCAGATTTGGATGCACCGTTTACACTGCCAGAGTAGATAAGCAAACAGCCACTAGAGGTCAATAGTCAATGTGGAACTAGCCACACAACACAGCCTTTACGCTCGCATTAAAAAGTAATCAGATCTTTTTGCAGTCTAAACTTCTATTTGTTTTTCAATATGAATGTTAACCATAAAATGAATTAAGATGAACTTTTTCACATTATTAGTTTAGTGTATTTTCAGTGCATTTCTGAATCAATATATTTTAGGTGCACTGAATACTCTCTGGCATAAAAAAATACCTTCGACTTATTTAGAAGTTCAAGGTAAAAGTAAGACACAAAGGAGGGCTGCATATCTCAAATGACATTTTGAAATAAAAAGATTCCATTTGAGAAAAGTCAGTTCAAAGCGTGAACCATTTTAGCCACAAAATAACCTCAAAAATAAGAAATAGAGGAATATGCATGAATGTGGTACAAGACAAATCATTTCCCAAACCCAAATGTGCCCATACAAAAGTTATACAAGTGCCTTGAAGTAACAAATAATACAACTGCTGCTAACAACAACACTTTTAAATGAGTGAAAAGATCTGAATGAGTCTGCTGAAGATACATCTGTCTGATTTTAAAGTGCACTAAACACCTAAACTCCTCCCACAACCTCAAATAGAAGCGCTAAACCGGGCAGTACCTGGAGCACCGAAGGGCTGAGTGAGGGGAAAGGGGGAAGGGTTTGGAGCTATAAAACAGTGTGATTGGTCGAACAGGTCCACACTTCAAACTGTGCCTCTCTTATCAGGCTGTAATCAAGGCCTGTGTGACGTCACATAGTGCTTGAAATAGCTGTGGTCACTGAAGCCAACACACACTCAGTTTGTGTCTTTAAAAAGTGATGTTCAGCACCAGATAATGAAGGGCAACTGTTTGAGAATGATTAAATATGAATAAATATGTCATAGCAGATGAAACTGTTAATGGAAAAGGACTTCTGAGAAAAAAGTTTTTTCTAATTTTGGAGAAGGGGTGGGACTTAATAAAGTTTTTTTTACTTCCTCCCACTCCTTTTTGGGCATGCATGTAAACAAATTTGATCGTCCTTGTTTAAATTGTCTTTCCTTTTGTTTCTTTATTTGGTGTTTGCATGTCTGTACATACGATTTTGTGTCCTATGCTCGAAATGAACCAACCATATGTAAAAAAAGTCAATTAAGCATAATATACATGAGCAGCCAAAGGTTTGGACACACTTTTTCATTTCTGTTTTCACTTTATTTTGATGACTATTTACATTGTACACATGGAATGCAGTAAAAAAATAAAAATAAATAAAGTCAAAGTAACTAAAAACTTACTAGCCACCTTTTGCTTTGGCCATTTTCTATTTTGTGACCCTGACAAAGCACAAACCATTTCAGGAGACTTGCATCATGAAGCTCACTGAGAAAAGGCTAACAATTTGCAGCGCTGTCAACAAAGCAAAAGGCGTCTACTTTGAGGAATCTGAATGTAAAATATAATATTTAATTCCGTATATATGTTTGATGTCTTCCCTGTATGTACCTGCAGTGTGGAAAGTAGTAAACATAAAAAATACGGGTCCAAACTTTTGCCTAGCTCTGTAAAATCTACCAGTATAATAAGTGACATAGCAGCTTTCGATCCACATACCCCGACTTCATCCTGTAATCTTCCATTGCCTCTCGCATTGATGAACTTTCGCAATAAAACGCAGCACAATCGGACAGGGGCGCTCCGGCTGCACCTGACGGCCGCTCACTTTGTTATGAGATCTGTAATAAAGGAAAAGTAATACGCCTTAAACATTAAATAAGACTTTAATTGTCGCTTGCATGAAAAACGCGCCATCCCCAGCCTCGTAATTGAATGTCCCCATCTCCGTCGCGGGGGCGAATTAAAACCGGCCATTTTTACGTGTTGCTTTATTTTTGATTGAATCGGCTCCTAAGCGGCCGAGACAGTGGAATTATCCTTATTTTCGATGCCTGCTGGAGTGTACGGTGACATGGAAATATAGGGACCTAGGAGAGGAGGAGAGAGGGAGCGAGGGAGCACGGTGGAGGAGGGGAAGGAGGTGACAAAGACAAATGCTTCCCCATTGACAGCTGTCCTCCATTTTCTCTCAGACAGACATACAAATGAGGACCACAAATCAAAGGAATCCCTGGTAAGATTAATCCCAGGGCCGGCAGGCAAGGCAGGAATTGGCAGGCCCCGAAACTGATGGAAGCGCATAGATCTTTGGACTTTGATAAACTGTATCGATGGCAAACACTTTAGGATTGGATATTAAAGAATCGGCATTTGCTCATACAGTGGGGTATTGGCTGATCTGCAAACATATATTACTGTGTCAGGGTTAGGGCCAGACAAAGAGGTATGGGGCTGGACTGCTGCAGAGAACATGCTGTGGAAGGGTGTAGGCCATGGCGTAGGGGATCAAATGTGGGACTTTGAAGGGCCTAGGGCAAAACACCACTCCAGGTATGTTTTTGACGAGGTAACAATATTCTAACATGGTTAAAAGTGTCAATTTTGCATAGTATAGGACCTTTAAAGCAAACCTATTATGCAAAACTGACTTTTCAGAGCTTCTACCCATGTTTTAGCTCAGAGAAACACCAATCTGGATCTGGACCCAAGCGCAATGAGATCCGGACCAAGACAAAAATCTCTCTCTAGCCTTTTTTTCATAGCGATCCGGATCCTCGCAATATTTCATTGGCCTGTGCTTTGCCATGAAGCTGTGTTCTCCATCCCTGCCTTTCGCCAGTCCCTCGCAAGTTTCTAGCTCACTCCAAACGCTCTTTCTGCTGCTCGATTATCGTTTTTTTCAGTGGTACAGAAGTATTGGTGCGATCGACCGATACCAGACAGTACAGCGGCTCTTTCTACAGGAGACATACGCAGTAGAGCTTAAAATTACAGTGGTACAGGAGGAATGGGAGCAGCAGATACTGACACACAAGCCTAGAGCGCCGTCTCACAACTTATGCAAATTAGCCATGCGGTTTTAAGTTTTGTTTCTGTAAAACGTAAACAAATGTGCACAAAGCTGCATTAAACATATTGCTACTTGATGTATATATTGAGCGGAGTACCGGAAATGTATGTAGAGCGGCGGTAGAGAGGACCAATCACAGCCCTGTCTGCCTCATTTTGATGCATAGTTACAAAATGTCAGTGCTTTTTGATGCAGAACCATAAATTAGCCTTAATTCGGCCTTTAGCTTTTCACGCTGATTCAGACAGAACACACAACACTTTGTACATCGTTCAAATGCTCCATGCGGATTTACTCCATTTTTTGTTAGAAGTTTAGAAGTTTTTTTGTTCGAAGTTTGGAAATACATCGTCATTTTTTCGGACCCTGGAAACGCTGTAAATTTGGTAAGTGGACTTTTTGAGTTCGTAATTGAGTACCGCTGTTTCCCCATCTCATTTACCCCCTCAGAGCTGTATTTGATTTGTGTGTGTTTGAGTAATCTTTAAAAAGACGGGAAATTAAAAGAACTGGTTCCAATAGGACAGTTTAAACTATTGCTCAAAGGTTTGGAAATGAAGTCCGTGGTTTGTAAATGTTTTAAATAGTCTTATGAAACCGTTGCTTGAAATGTGTCTTGTCATATTCTGAATTGTTTTGTTGCGCCGCTGTCTTGGCCAGGACTCCCTTGGAAAAAGAGATTAGTAATCTCAATGGGACATTCCTGGTTTTCTAGTCAACCCCGCTCGTCAGAATCCATGTTTTTCTGGGTATTTTCGACTTATAAAACTTCCAGAAATTGAATAAATGTAAGGTAGAGCTGTTTAAAGTCAGACTGTGGAACTGTCCGGGCAGAGCAATGTTAAGAGAATGATCTAAATGTTTAACATTTTATCACAAAATAAATGTAAAAAGACAAAAGGGAACAGACTGGTTTCAGAGGACATCTTATTATTAAAAGAATTACTTATTAATACAGAATTACTAAAACAATGAAATGAAACTGTTGCCAATTTGTGTTTTTGATGAGGCAAAATAGTCTCTAAATTATCTGCTTAGAATTCTTGCAAATGCCATAAAATGTCAGACAAACCAACCAAGAGCTGAATATGACGCATCAAAAACAGTTTCAGCGTTTGTTAAGATGAATAAGATTCGCAGATATAAACCTTCTGATCGTGGTCACACTGTGTTGTAGGTGAAACGCTGACTCCATCACTGGCCCTCTGTCTCCTTGTTTGTTTCCCTGGTACAGCTGATGGAGCGACCTACATTCCCTAAAGGATTTTGTTCTATTTTGGTCCAGTTCCAGAAGCTTCAAATCAGCAACACTTCAGATCCTCTCAGGATTAACAATATGTTTCATGTGGGATGTCTGCACTTCTCTGATGGAGCTGGACGTTTCAGTCACTGGCTTTGTACCAATGGACTAAATAATAATGAAATCATTTTAAACAACGCATAAATCTGTTACTTAATGGCTCTCAAAAAAATTAAAAATAAATAAAAATCTAATTGCATTAGCTGAAATACTCTACAGTATGGCATTCAGTTTTATGTATCTTGTAGGCCTGGGCAAAAAATTTATTTGATTTAAAAATCAAGTTGGCAAGTGAAATTGATTTGTTTTTTTCAGAAAATTGATATTTAAGATTTTTTAAAGCGTATATTTCATTCATACAGCGTGTACATTTTCAACGGCACAGGCGCAAACAAATCTGTCACAGAGAGAACACTCATAATCCACTGAGTCGTGTCCTTTAGTCCAACAGAAGCTGAACCATATCAGCACAAGGAAAGAGCTGCTTTTTTCAGTGTTTACAGTTTATGCAAATGAGCCATGTGGTTTTAAGTGTTGTCTCTGTAAAACATAAACAAATGTGCCAAAGCTGCAATAAACACATTCGAATCTCACATGGGCTGATGTGGCTCTGTAGTGGTGATGGTTTATATGTTGTAAAGTTGAGTTATTTTATGCATATTAGTCATAGTAATAATAATGATGATAATTTAATATAAAAAAGTTAATGATTAATCAATAATCGATGCTCGCTATACAGGTGAATGGAATCCAATTGTGAATTGAGCTTTTTATTTAAAAATCTAAGTTTGTGTGTGTGTGTGTGTGTGTGTGTGTGTGTGTAAAGATAGTAACCACTAGTGATGTGACGTTTGTGAAAGAGATGGCTCTTTTAAACTGTTCTTTTTTTTTTTAAATTATTTGATTTGATTAAGAATGCAGTCTTTTTCTTTTGAATTTGTATGCATTTTTTCACTGATTAACACTGAACCAACACAAGAATCAGCACAGACTCAGACCAGATAGCACAAAAATAACATATTTTGCATCACAATAACAGTTTTGAAGTTACTTTTACTGCAGTGCAACATTTGATTTTGATTATGCACAATTTCAAAGAGTAAACACATTTCTACTTTCAGTTTGATCCATTTTAAAACAAATCTGAGCGTTGGTCTTTTCTCTTTGGGATTTGTTTGCAGATAAAACAAGCTCTTAAACTTTCCATCATGAATAAAAAGTAAAATAGCCATTCTTTTGAACAGCTCTTCCAAAAGATTCAGCTCCCTTAACACATCTTAAAATCCCATGAGTAGTAATCGCCGAGAAGACTTTAAAACGTGTTGATATTTTAACCCCAAATTCCTCGTACAGAGTTATGATCACTTTCCACGTCTTCTATCCCAGTTAATAATCCTGTATCAGTGGTGTTTGTCTTATCCGGGCTTTCCCATTAAAACTCCCCAAGCCCAAAATGACAAAGCGGCGCAGATTAGGCCTCCACTCTGTAATGCTTGATGAATGCCGCTGTTGAACTGTAGAAAAAGCCTCATTATGAGACATTTATAGATTACCCTGGGTGTCACCGTGGGGCCCGTGGGTGGGTGCGAGGGTTTGTCTGAGCAAAGAAACAATGAACCGCGATCTTTTCCTCCTCTCCTCCTCTTCCTCCCCTCCTCCTCCGGCTCTCCTCTCTCTCAAATGGATAATTCTGGTGATGCTCGTGACAGGCCGTGGTTTAGATTTTGATTTATGTTCTTCCAAAGCTAAAATCAAAGAATCCATCTAGTGCTATTTTATGGCAGTTGGGATGATGAATGGGCCAGTCTGTGGGCCAAAGCGAGCTGCTGTGTCTTTGCCCTGGATTTTAATTGCTAAAGTAGCCAGTCATTGCTCAGGATTCAATGAGAGAGGAGGAGAAGAAGAAGAAGAAGGAGAAGAAGAAGAAGAAGAAGAGGGAGAGCGTGGATGCCCCTGCCGTACACCGAGTTGTTCTGTCACTTCAGCCTTTCTTTCATCCACTGTCTGTTATCGGCTTTTTCACCACATATCGAGGATGCTGCTGTTTTGAAATGTGGTTTGGACCGAAGCGCAAATGTTTTTACTAGAAGAAAAAAGTGAAATAAAAAACTAAATGACTTGCACATCTTCAAAATTCACTGTGTAACTTTTTTGGTTTGGGGTCCGACACCTGCTTGTTTCCATGGAGATGTCATTGCTCTGCCTGGAATGTTCCACAGTACGACATTAACCAGCTCTACTTTACATTTATTCAATTTTAGGTGGTTTTATAACTCATAAATACCTAGAAAAACAGGTAGGCCTCTCCACAGATCTGACCTGTAACTTGGTCTGGTTTGGGCTCCAGGAAGATAGAAATGTTTAAAGCCATACTGTGGAACATTCCAGACAAAGCAATAATATCTCCATGGAGAAAAGCATTTCAATCCAATCCACTTTATTTAAATGGCACATTTCATAAATTGTTATATTATAGTTTATTTTATTCTATTTTATTTTATTCTATTTTATTTATTGCATGTTTAGTGTTTGTCTATGTTTCGCACCAAGAACCAGAGCAATTTCCTATTGTTGTGAACCTGTTCACTCATGTGGCAATAAAACCTTTCTGATAAAAAGTTTCCAAAGTGAAAATAAAAATAAACTCTCAGATTTGTCTTAAAACAATAAAACCAGTAAAACAAATGAAGAGCAAAAACCATACGCTCAGAATAAACCATACTAGTCCTAAATAATAAAACCAGTAAAACAAGATAAGAGCAAAACCATAGAATAGCAGTGAAGAGATAAAAGCATTTGATGGGCCCTCCAGAAAAGTTACACAATGCACCTTTAAGTTTTTGGAGGTTTTTCCAGTTGTTTATCAATTCGACACGTTCCGGAAATAATTGCAATCGTAATTTTTTCAAGTTTTTCAGGAAACACAAACCCAGAACTTGAAATTATGAGGATTAAGGCAAAAAAAAAGTCAATTTTGGCAAAAAATTACAAACAAACTGGAAAATAATGTCAAGTTATGCCAAGTTTTGCTTACTAATTTCAGTTGTTTTAAGAGGAGGGTCACTCATCAGCTTTCTGGGTTTTATCATCTTTCCTGCACTGTTCTGTTATTATATTTACCATTTGTGCCTATTTTCTGTCCCTTTAAATGCCGGGTGCAAATACTAATAAATATACAATCAATTAAATAAATAAGTTAACTATAGGCCTGTTATGTGATATCCAGCACATAACTAATCTAAAGTCACTTTTTGTAACTCGTGTTCATTAGATCATAGCACTTTAAGGAGCAATAAAGTCCATTTCAGACACTTTACACTCACATATACTTAAAAAAGGTGCATTGCGCAACTTTCTGGTGGAGGGTCCGCCGCCTGCTCGTCTCCATGGAGATGTCATTGCTTTGCCTGGAGTGTTCCATGGTGTGACATTAAACATAACCATCTGGCGTTTATTCATTACGGGCGTTTCGAGTGCTCAAAAATACCATCATTCCTTCACTGTGAATAGAGGCGACTCTCCACAGATCTGAATTGTAATGTAGCGCAGTGCTGTAACTTGTCTCCCTCGTGATACAGTAGACAGGTTTACCCTATACAGTGGAATATTCTAGATAAAGCAATCACGTTTCCATGGAGACAAGAAGGTGACGGACACTCCACTAGAAATGCCCCGCAGTGCACCTTTAGTTATTATTATTTTTAAACAAACAATCAACCAGGTTCTGTATTTTGTGACTGCTTATTCTGTTGGTCAATTTTCTACCCATCATAACATAAGGGTTAGTGATAAGTAGTTTTTAGTTCCGGAGTCATTTCTTTGTATAAAAGGTTAGTATTTACTGCCCAAAGTGAGAGCAAAACTACAAAAGTACTACAAATACCAGGAACAGACATTATACGTGACAAAACTTCCATTCTCCTCAACTGTTCTCCTTAAAACACATCTGCCCTGATAGGGAGTTGAATCCAGTTTACACCACCTCCGTGTTAAATCATTCATAACCTGACCAAACGGGATCTGCATCCACAAGCACGACTAATGGTCCACGTAATCGCCTTAACTTTAAAGTGTAGATTCCGCATGTATATTTAATGTACGGAAACGCCATGTTTAAGCAAAATTGCGGATAAGAGCTCCGATTCTTGGATCAGCGCTCGAAAAATTACCGGGTAACTTTCCGTTTTGATTTTTTTCTCTACGCCTAATGAGCTTTTCGAGACGTCTTTTTCCCCGCTTCAATTATAATAAATAAAGATCACTTATGGCCACATCGCCCTGATGAATACGAGTGATAAACACGTGTAAGTAAAATCAGATACTCACGTGTCTAGTGAGAAGGAAAACAACATTTAAAGTGTTTTTTTTTTCGTCTAAAATCCTCATCAAAGCGTGAAAAGCGAGGACTACTTACACATGAAGCACCATTGGCTTTCAAACAGCACCAGAATCAATGATGTAAATGAGAAAAACAAGCAGGCAATAAATTCTTTCACATCTGCGGAGGCCGGCGAGAATTTTTAATAATTTTTAATAAAGCATAATTGTAGTTTGTACCTCTGAATAATTTAATGAAAGTGAGGAGCGTGGAGGAGGGGCTGGGGGCCTGTACGTGAAATATTTGTGTATTTACAGATCGTGCACGTTTGTCAAAGAAAAGACGAGGAGATGCTTTTAGATGCTACAAAAATGCACTGGTAAAATTTGGAGATTTGAATTGTTTATTGTTTGTTATTATATTGTTGGGACATTAAATTCTAAAACAAAATATCTGGTAAAATGAGTGTGGGAAAACATTTCTTTTTTCATTTTTAATAATTCTGCTGTTTTTAATCTGTGAATTTTAATCTGTGAACTGTTGTGTCCAGAAGGAACGATGCCAGGAGACTCATTTAAGTTACATCAGAAATTAAAAGCCAAAAGGAAAAAAGGATTAAAAAAAAATATATATAATAATAATCATGATTTAAAGGTGCACTGTGTAACTTTTCCAGTGGAGGGACTGCCACCTGTTTGTCTTCATGCATGTGTGTTTATGTTTTTCCTTTGTCTAGAATGTTCCACAGTATAGATTAAACCTGTCTGTCCCAAGGCGTACATTACAGGTCAGATCTGTGGAGAGTCACCCTTATTCACAGAAAGAATGACTGTATTTTTGAGCAACAGATCTACATGTGTTTAATGTCATACCATGGAACATTCCAGGTGAAGCAATAGCATCTCCATGGAGACGAGCAGGTGATGGACGCTCCGCCAGAAAAGTTGGGCGATGCACCTTTAACACAATGAAGATATGGTGAATTTTCATATTTGTACAGTGCACTTTTATAGGAAAAATGTCAAATAAACAAATATTAGTAGCCACACTTTGTTTTGTGGACAGCGCTGCAAATAAATAAATAAATAAATGAAGAAGAAGAGAAGAAGAGACAGAGGAAGAAGGAAAAGAAGCAGAAGCAAATGAAGAAGAAGCAGAAGCAAATGAAGAAGAAGCAGAAGCAAAGGAAGAAGAAGTAGAAGCAAATGAAGAAGAAGCAGAAGCAAATGAAGAAGAAGCAGAAGCAAATGAAGAAGAAGCAGAAGCAAATGAAGAAGCAGAAGCAAATGAAGAAGAAGCAGAAGCAAATGAAGAAGAAGCAGAAGCAAATGAAGAAGAAGTAGAAGCAAATGAAGAAGAAGCAGAAGCAAATGAAGAAGAAGCAGAAGCAAATGAAGAAGTAGAAGCAAATGAAGAAGAAGTAGAAGCAAATGAAGAAGAAGTAGAAGCAAATGAAGAAGAAGCAGAAGCAAATGAAGAAGAAGCAGAAGCAAATGAAGAAGCAGAAGCAAATGAAGAAGAAGCAGAAGCAAATGAAGAAGAAGTAGAAGCAAATGAAGAAGAAGCAGAAGCAAATGAAGAAGAAGCAGAAGCAAATGAAGAAGAAGCAGAAGCAAATGAAGAAGAAGCAGAAGCAAATGAAGAAGAAGCAGAAGCAAAGGAAGAAGCAGAAGAAGCAGAAGCAAATGAAGAAGAAGCAGAAGCAAATGAAGAAGAAGCAGAAGCAAATGAAGAAGAAGCAGAAGCAAATGAAGAAGCAGAAGCAAATGAAGAAGAAGTAGAAGCAAATGAAGAAGAAGTAGAAGCAAATGAAGAAGAAGCAGAAGCAAATGAAGAAGAAGCAGAAGCAAATGAAGAAGCAGAAGCAAATGAAGAAGAAGCAGAAGCAAATGAAGAAGAAGCAGAAGCAAATGAAGAAGAAGCAGAAGCAAATGAAGAAGAAGTAGAAGCAAATGAAGAAGAAGCAGAAGCAAATGAAGCAAATGACGAAGAAGCGGAAACAAATGAAGAAGCAGAAGAAGCAGAAGCAAATGAAGAAGAAGCAGAAGCAAATGAAGAAGAAGTAGAAGCAAATGAAGAAGCAGAAGCAAATGAAGCAAATGACGAAGAAGCGGAAACAAATGAAGAAGCAGAAGAAGCAGAAGCAAATGAAGAAGAAGAAGCAGAAGGTCTTTTTTTATTTCATTCATTATAAAAGAAAAGGCTTTTTTGTTTTACAGGACAGTACAATATCAGAATGAAAAGGAGCAGAGAGAAGAATCTTACATCTTATATTTTCTGCCCCTTTTTACAAAAAATATATTTCCTTTTCACAATTGATTTCTATTATTATTTATTGATATAGTACTTTTTTAAAACACTCAAAGATACTGCACAAAAAATACAATTCAGAGCACACAGTCAGGGTCAAGAACTGCCAGGAGTGTGGAAATGCCAAAGCAAACGGGGACTATTTTATTTTATTTTTGAATTATTTTGAATTTACTACATTCCATATGAGTCATTCATAATTTTGCATTTCACTTTATTACACAATCAGATCTGAATTTTTGTAACTTATTTGGCACCTTTTACCTGCTACTTCACATGTGTCAAACATGCGGCCCGGGGGCCAGATCCGGCCCTCCAAGACCTTTAATCTGGCCCTCGGCTGATTTTTCTATTAAAATACTTAAAATTTTCTGATTTTTCTGTTAATTTTCTGCACCGTTTAGCATAGCAGCGTCTCCGGCGTTTCTGTACGTTGCGACTCCCACCAGAGCAGCACAAATGAAGACTTTCCTCTTTCCAAACGCTCTTAAAGGACGATCGTTTTGACTGTCGACCGTGACCCTCATCAGCAAAATGTCAAAAAATGAGAAAAGCAGATGCTGAGTTCAGGATTTCCCAAGAAAAATAGTCTAATTCTTATTTGTTGACAGAGGTGAATGGGAAATCTGTGCTCAGTGTGTTTGGAACAAGTGGCGTTGCTCGAGGAATATAATCTTAAACACCACTACGAGACACGGAGAAAAATACAATAACTTGAAGAGAGAACTGAGTTTTCTGATCCGGCCCTTTTGGGATCAAAGTAGGTTGCATACGGCCCCCGGACCAAAATGAGTTTGACACCCCTGATTTAGAGTTTTATTTTTCCTGTATATTTTGTTTGTTATTATACGTGTTCTTATATTATTTGTTAGCCATCGTTTCAAAGTCATTTCCCTTGTGGATCAATAAAGTTTGTTTGAATCCAAGTAACTGTGTTTACGGCTATTGTTTTATGTCCATGGTAATTCTGTGTAATATAATATAGTATCTTAATGCGTGATGTAATTTCCTCTATATGATTATTATAAAACGTACCTATTGTCATTTCTCTTTCACATTTGTCCCGTATTACTCGCGTGTTGATTAATGTGCGTCGTCTTAAACCAAATCCATTTCATTTGGTTTTATTTTGTTTATTCCATTAATTACCGTTACCATCGGACTGGATTTCGACATCGACGCCTGTAATGAATTCCACCTCAGATACACGAGGTACGGCCGATCCATCATAACCTAAACCTTATCGCCGTGCGTAACGTTCGGCGTCACTCACACATTATCCTAACGCTATTATCTGTGCAGATTCTCTTCTCGTCTCCAGCCGTTGCGTCACCTTTTCCCAATATGTTTTACCTTGTTCGAGTAGGTCGCCGCCTGTCAAAAGGACGTTCGAAGATGTGGTTTAAATGTGTGTACGAGCGGCACGGGGGCACGAAAAGAGGGGAAACAGAGGGTGAAGAGAGGAGAAAGGAGAGAGAGATGAGAAAGAAAAGGAGACAAAGAGATTTGGGGGTTTTAACAGAGCTTCGTCATGTCCGTTAAGAATATTTTGCATTGAATTTCATCCACACCTCGTGCTGTTTATATTAAAAATGATTTACATTACATAAAGAGACAGAGAGAGAAAGAGAGAGAGAAAAAGAGAGAAAAAAGAGAGAAAAAGCAAGAAAGAGGAGAGAAAATGAGAAAGAAAGAAAGAGTGTGGAGAGAGAGAGAAGGAGAGAGTAAGATAAGAAGAGAAAGGAAAGAGGGGGAGAGGGAAAGGAAAGAGAGGAGGTAGAGAGAATGACAGAGTTAAAAAGAAGAGAGGAGAGAAAAGGAGAGAGAAAAAAAGTGGAGAGAGAGAAGGAGAGAAAGTGAGAGGAGGAAGAGAGAAGGGGAAGGAAAGACGGGGGAGAGAAAAAGGAAAAGAGAGTAAGGAGAGAGGTGGGAGAGAGAGAGAAAGACAACGTAAGTAAAGAAGAAGAGAAAAGGAGAAACAAAGAGTGGAGAGAGAGAAGGAAAGTAAGAGAGAAGTGAGAGAGGAGATAGAGAGAAGGAGAAAGAGAAAAAGAGAAAATAGAGAGGGAGGAGGGAGCGTAAAGAGAGAAAAGAAGAGGGGGGAGAAAAAAGAAAAGAGTAAGAGAAAGAAGTATGATAGGAAGAGAAAGAGAGGGGGTAGAAAATATAAGAGAGAAAAAGAGGAGAAAGAGAAGGAGAGAAAGTAAGAGTGTGAGAAAGGAGATAGAGAGAAAGAGAACGTAAGATAAGAAGGGAAAAAGAGAGAGTGGAGAAAGAGAGAAATTGAGAGTGTGAGGGAGAGAGAAGGAGAAAGTAAGATATGAAGAAGAGGAAAAAGAGAGAGGAGAGAAATGGAGAAAGAGAGAAAGAGTGGAGAGAGAGAAGGAGAGAGGAGGTAGAGAGGAGGAGAAAGTAAGATAAGAAGAGAAAGGAGAGAGGGGAAGAGAGAGCAAAAAGGAAAGAGTAAGAGAGAGGAGGGAGAGAAAGTATCATAAGAAGAGAAAAAGGAGAGGGGAGTAGAAAATAGAAAATGAGAGAAAAGCAAAAGAGAAAGTAAGATAAGAAGAGAAAAAGAGAGGGGAGGCAGAGCAAGAAGGAGAGAAAAAATTAGACAGGAGAGTGTGAGAGAAATGCCAGAGAGTTAGAGAGAAGAAGGAGAGAGAAAGAAAAAGAAGAGAAAGGAGAGAGAGTCTTCGCTTGTTCAAGTCACTGCGGTCAGTGTCTATCAAAAGGACATTGGAAAAGAAGTTGAAACAGTGTAAAGTGCGTTCGAGCTGCACCGTGGACACAAACAGAGGGAAAACAGAGCCTCAGGTGAAATCGCTGCCTGCCAGTAATTTATAACAGTGACGTGGGAGCCAAGTTTCTCTAAATGAGGCATTCAGATCGCCAAGGCAGTCATTTATCCTGGTGATTAATACAAATGATATTCGTAATAATAAATATCGGTGGCTCACAGTGCGTAAAGCGATGGGAGAAGAGGGGGAGAGATAGTGCGTTGTTTGCAAATCGCGCGGAGAGGTCGAGACTGAATGTGTTGGAGGAAAAAAAAGGAGAAAAAAAATGTGTAGAATGGAGCAGGTGGGGCGGTCCGTGTAACGCTGTGACACTCGGAGATATGACGCAACTCCAAGTTTGGTTTGGAAAGCGGTGCAAATAGGACATAAGATCACGGATAAATAAATACTACAGAGAAATTGAACAGAAAAGTTTTGAAAATGTGATTTAACAGGAGTATTATGTGATTTTTAAAGCTTTCTACCACGTTATAATGTTATTCCCTCATCAAAAATGTGCCCGAAGAGGTTTTAGATGTCATCCATGCATAAAATAGCAATAACAAATCCTTTCAGATACACTCCAGATAGAGTAGTTTGATACCATCATCTGGAACTTTTAGGAGCAATAAAATCTCCATGGAGACATTTACATCATGGAAGCACACACACATTCACACATATTCATACACCAGTGAGTTAAGAGTCTTGCCTAAGGACACAACAACAGCAATGACCTGTGGGAGCTGGAATCGCCCCGCAAACCGATGATGTTTTTTTACGTCGAGACCTGGAATCGAACCGGCAACCTTCGGATCAGTGGACAAACACTCAACTGTGCAAGTGCCACCCACATTATCAACGTATCAATTTACATATAAAAAAACTGACCAAAAACTGGTGTCACAGTGATGTCACAGTGATGTCACAGTGATGTCACAGTGATGTCACAGTGATGTCACAGTGATGTCACAGTGATGTCACAGTGATGTCATCTCTCAGACCCGCCGCGCACAGGATTTTTCAGGCCATGCATCAAATAAATAAGATCGTAGTTTCATAGTTATATATTAAATTGAGACGCTAAATATGTTAAGAACCCGAGAAAACCGGTCCGCTCGTATATCATTTGGTTAATCCGAATAATCGCAAGCACTGAATTAGTTTGCGTCACTTGGGTGTAAGTCAGCATGGCCCAGGGGCCGCTTTGGGCTCCTTTTTGTACTTTCTTTATTTTATATATATAGTATTTATATTTCAATTCTCTTTGTAAATTTTGTACATATACTTATTCACTTTATATGATTATTTTTATTATTATTTCTATTTTTATTATTGTTTATCTTGATTGCATCACACTTGTTTCCATTTTTTGCACTAAACTGTCCCGGAGCTACTGTGACTGACTGATTATTCTGTATGTAGCCAACTGCACTACCTCCTGGTATTTTTAACTTATTTTTAACTTTTTAACTTTTATATTTATTGACTTATTTTCTTATTTATTAGGACAAATCACCTTTTTTAGAATATTTTCTCTTGCAGTTTTTTTTTTATATCCCTTTCCTTTAACTCTGGTCTTGTATGTATGTCAACTACTCATGTTGTTTGTGGAATATATGTTGCTGTTACTACTGCGACACATGAATTTCCCCACTGTGGGATAATAAAGGGCATACTTAGGTTTATTTATTTATTTATATAGCGCTTTACACAGCCACACGCCCCCACAGTGCTTTACACAGCATTTTACAGAGCATTCTTCATTCACTCCATACCCGGTGGTGGTAAGCTACTGTTATAGCCACAGTTGCCCTGGGGCAGACTGACGGAGGCGCGGCTGCCAAGCCAAGCGGCGCCAACGGTCCCTCTGACCACCACCAACACTCACTCACACAACTTTTACACCTACAGTGCATGTTTTGGGTACTTACTTACTTACTTACTTATCTTATCCACACACTGTAATATTATGTTGAAGCACAGTACGTGTTACTCCACGGGGCTCCTGACTACGGTCACCGCAATGCTCTGACAATCCATCCAGCGGTGTGACGTAACTTACCAAAGTCATACTAAAACATTTTGACAGATTTTTGAGCGCCGTGTACCACATAAAATCAGTTCGAGATCAGTAAGTACAAGCAGAATTAATACAGAAGCTGCACTTGATTATAAGGTGCATTTTTGAGATTTTTTGAGGATTTTAAGTGTACCTTATAGTCCGAAAAATACGGTACTGGTTTTATTGTTTTAGGTCCGGTATGACCACATTTCAGCAATTTACCTTTTTTGTTGTCATTTTACGATCTCTGTGCAACACTTGGGAACTGCTTTGTTTGTAAAATGTGCTGTATAAAGTGGATCTGGATTTAAATATGGGCTCATTAAAAAAAGTTCCCATTACAAAGTTTGGGAAGCCCCACACTCGGGAGGAGCTAAATTCTTGTATATCCCTAAAAAAAAAGGTTGGTTGGTGATGATAAATCTGAAACAGTGGAAGAAAAGCATGTTTGAACAGCTATTAACCTTAATTCATCCTTGTGTTTACAGAGGCGCACTTAGACGTCCTCTCCCCATCACTCCATCCCATCACTCCATCCCGTGACTGAGGCGCTCGGTGCATCTGTTCCGCTGAAGCCGCTCTCCCTTTATCCCTCTTAGTCTTTTCAAACTAGTTTTCAACATGATGAATGCAGGAGGCCGGGCCCGAAAAGGAGGGAAAATAGTCTGGGAATCTACATGAAGCCGTGATGGTGCGCGGGAGACGGATGGAGGAGAGGACGGAGAGAGGGAGGGAGGAGGGAGAGAGAAGGAGATAGACAGAGATTAAATAGGGTGAGGAAGCAGAGAAAAGAGGAGAAAGGAAAGGAGGGAGAAGGGAGTGATACGGCGAGAGAGGACAGAGAAAAAGAGAGACAGAGGGAGAGAGAGGGAGGGAGGGAAGATGAGAAAGTGAGACAGAGGAGAGAGAGAAGAAGGAAAAAGGAGGAGAGAGAAGAAAAAGAAAGAGAGAAGGACAGAGACAGAGGATAGAGAAAGGGAGAGAGATGAGAAAGAGTGAGGAAGGTGAGAGAAGAGAGGAGAAAGGGAAAGGAGAGAGAGAAGGGAGTGATACAGTGAGAGAGGGCAGAGAAAAGGAGAGACGGGGAGAGAGAAGGAGAGAGGGAGGGAAGATGAGAAAGTGAGACAGAGGAGAGAGAGAAGGAAAGAGGAGGAGAGAGAAGAAAAAGAAAGAGAAGGACATAGACAGAGGATAGAGAAAGGGAGAGAGATGAGAAAGAGTGAGGAAGGTGAGAGAAGAGAGGAGAAAGGGAAAGGAGAGAAAGAAGGGAGTGATACGGTGAGAGAGGACAGAGAAAAAGAGAGACAGAGGGAGAGAGAGAGAGAGGGAGGGAGGGAAGATGAGAAAGTGAGACAGAGGAGAGAGAGAAGAAGGAAAGAGGAGGAGAGAGAAGAAAAAGAAAGAGAGAAGGACATAGACAGGATAGAGAAAGGGAGAGAGATGAGAAAGAGTGAAGAAGGTGAGAGAAGAGAGGAGAAAGGGAAAGGAGAGAAAGAAGGGAGTGATACAGTGAGAGAGGACAGAGAAAAGGAGAGACGGGGGAGAGAGAAGGAGAGAGGGAGGGAAGATGAGAAAGTGAGACAGAGGAGAGAGAGAAGGAAAGAGGAGGAGAGAGAAGAAAAAGAAAGAGAAGGACATAGACCGAGGATAGAGAAAGGGAGAGAGATGAGAAAGAGTGAGGAAGGTGAGAGAAGAGAGGAGAAAGGGAAAGGAGAGAGAGAAGGGAGTGATACGGTGAGAGAGGACAGAGAAAAGGAGAGACGGGGAGAGAGAAGGAGAGAGGGAGGGAGGGAAGATGAGAAAGTGAGACAGAGGAGAGAGAGAAGAAGGAAAGAGGAGGAGAGAGAAGAAAAAGAAAGAGAGAAGGACATAGACAGGATAGAGAAAGGGAGAGAGATGAGAAAGAGTGAAGAAGGTGAGAGAAGAGAGGAGAAAGGGAAAGGAGAGAAAGAAGGGAGTGATACGGTGAGAGAGGACAGAGAAAAGGAGAGACAGGGGAGAGAGAGAGAAAAAAGAGAGGAAGTGGGAGAGTATGAAAGCGAAAGAGAGAGGGGAAGATAGAGAAAGGGAGAGAAAAAAGTGAGGGAGAAGAGAGAGGGTGAGAAAGGGAGATGGTGAAGAAAAACAAGAGAGGAAGAAAGAGGAGAGAGAGGAAGATGGGGAGAGAAAAAGAATGAGGGAGACAAGAGAGAGAAAGCAAGAAAGGGAAGGAGAAACAAGAGAGGGGAAGAAGAGACAGCGAGAAAGAGGAGAGAGAGGGGAAGATAGACAGTGAAAGAGGGGGAGAAAAATAGTAAGGGAGAAGAGAGAGAGAAGGGCATAGACAGAGGATAGAGAAAGGGAGAGAGAAGGAGAGAGAGGAGAAAGAGAAAGGAAAAGAGAGAGAGAAGGGAAGTGACAGAGAGAGAAAGTGTGAGAGAGAAGGAGTAAGAGGGAGAAAAAGTGTTGGAAAGAGATGGAGGGAAGAGAGAGGAGGTAGAGAGAAGAAGAAAGTGAAAGGACAAAAATAGAGAAAGAAGGAGAGAGGAGGCAAGAGAGATGTGAAAGAGAGGAGAGAAAGTGTGAGAGAGAAGGAGCAAGAGGAGGGAGGGAGTGAGCTTCGGAAAGAGACAGAGGAAAGAGAGAGAAGGTAGACAGAAAGAGAAAGAAGAGAAAAAGAGAGAAAGAAGGAGAGAGGAGGCAAGAGAAATGTGAAAGAGATAGAAGAGAGAAAGGGTGAGAGAGAAGGAGCAAGAGAAGGGAGAGAGCGTGTCGGAAAGAGACAAAGGGAATAAAATGAGAGAGAAGGAAGAGCGGAGAAAGTGACAAAAAAGAAAGAGAGAGAAAGAAGGAGAGAGAGGAGGCACGAGAGAAAGTGTGAAAGAGAAGGAGCGAGAGGAGGGAGAGAGAGCATTGGAAAGAGACAAAAGGAAGAGAGAGGAGGTAGAGAGCAAGAAGATAGTGAAAGAAGAGAAAAAGAGAGGTAGAAGGAAAGAGATGTGAGCAAGAGTAAAGGAGAGAAAGTGTGAGAGAGAAGGAGCGAGAGGAGGGAGGAGAGAGAGCGTTGGGAAGAGACAGGAAAGAGAGAGGAGGTAGAGAGAAGGAGAAAGTGAAAGAAGAGAGAATGAAGGAGCGAGAAGGGAGAGGAGGCAAGAGAGAGGACAGAGAAAAGGAGAGAAAGTGTGAAGAGGAGGAGGAGAGAGAGCATCAGAAAGAGACAGAGGAAAGTGAGAGGAGGTAGAGAGAAGAAGAAAGTGAAAGAAGAGAAAAAGAAAGAGAGGAGGCAAGAAAGATGTGAGCAAGAGAGGGAGGAGAGAAAGTATGAGAGAGAAGGAACAAGAGGAGGAAGAGAGTGAGCATCGGAAAGTGACGGAGGAAAGAGAGAGGAGGTAGACAGAAAGAGAAAGTGAAAGAAGAGAAAAATAGAGAGAGGAGGAAAGACATATGTGAGCAAGAGAAGGAGAGGAGATAGAGAAAAGGAGAGAAAGCGTGAGAAAGGAGGGAAGGAAAGCGTGGGAAAGAGAGAGAGGGAAGAGAGAGGAGGTAAAGAGAAGAAGAAAGTAAAAGAAGAGAAAAAGGAGAGAGGAGGCAAGAGATGTGAGCAAGAGAGGAGAGGAGAGAAAAGGAGAGAGACAGAGGAAAGTGTGAGAGAGAAGGAGTGAGAGGAAGAGAGTGAGCGTCAGAAAGAGATGGAGGAAAGAGAGAGGAGGTAGAGAGAAAGAGAAAGTGAAGGAAGAGAAAAAGAGAGAAAGAAGGAGAGAGGAGGCAAGAGAAATGTGAGAAACAGAGAGAAAAGGAGAGAAAATGTGAGAGAGAATGAGCAAGAGAAGGGAGAGAGCCGGAAAGAGACAAAGGGAAGAGAATGAGAGAAAGTGAGAAAATGAGAGAAAGAAGGAGAGAGAGGAGACAAGACAGAAAGTGTGAGAGATGAGCAAAAGGACGGAGAGCGTCGGAAAAAGACGGAGGCAAGGTGAGAGGAGGTAGAGAGAAGAAGAAAGTGAAAGAAGAGAGAACAAAGATGCGAGAAGGGAGAGGAGGCAAGAGAGAGAGGAGAGAGTTAAGGAGAGAAAGTGTGAAGAAGAGAGAACGTCGGAGAGAGACAAAGGAAAGAGAATGAGAGAGAAGCAAGAGAGGAGGTAGAGAGAAAGAAGAAAGGAGCGAGAAAAGAGAGGAGGCAAGAGAGAGGAGAGAGAAAAGGAGAGAAAGTGTGAAGAGGAGAGAGAGCGTCGGAAAGAGACGGAGGGAAGAAAATGAGAGAGAAGGAAGAGAGGAGAAAATGAGAAAAGAGAAAAAGAGAGAAAGAAGGAGCGAGAGGAGGGAGAGAGAACATCTGAAAGAGAAAAAAGGCAAGAGAATGAGAGAGAAGCAAGAGAGGAGGTAGAGAGGAAGAAGAACGAAGGAGTGAGAAGGGAGAGGAGGCAAGAGAGAGAGGAGAAAGAAAAGGAGAGAAAGTGTCAAGAGGAGAGAGAGCGTCGGAAAGAGACGGAGGGAAGGAGAGAGGAGGTAGAGAGAAGAAAAAAGTGAAAGAAGAGAGAACAAAGGAGCGAGAAGGGAGAGGAGGCAAGAGAGAGAAGAGAGAGAAAAGGAGAGAAAGTATGAAGAGGAGAGGAGAGAGCGCATCGGAGAAAGAGCATCGGAAAGAGACGGAGGGAAGGCGAGAGAAGGTAGGGAGAAGAAGAAAGTGAAAGAAGAGAGAACAAAGGAGAGAGAAGGGAGAGGAGGCAAGAGAGAGGAGAGAGAAAAGGAGAGAGTGTCAAGAGGAGAGAGAGCGTCGGAAAGAGACGGAGGGAAGGCGAGAGAAGGTAGGGAGAAGAAGAAAGTGAAAGAAGAGAGAACAAAGGAGAGAGAAGGGAGAGGAGGCAAGAGAGAGAGGAGAGAGAAAAGGAGAGAGTGTCAAGAGGAGAGAGAGCGTCGGAAAGAGACGGAGGGAAGGCGAGAGGAGGTAGAGAGAAGAAGAAAGTGAAAGAAGAGAGAACAAAGGAGCGAGAAGGGAGAGTAGGCAAGAGAGAGAGAAAAGAGACAGAAAAGGAGAGAAAGTATGAAGAGGAGAGGAGAGAGAGTGTTGGAGAGAGAGCGTCGAGAGAGAGCGTCGGAAAGAGACGGAGGGAAGGAGAGAGAAGGTAGAGAGAAGAAGAAAGTGAAAGAAGAGAGAACAAAGGAGCGAGAAGGGAGAGGAGGCAAGAGAGAGAGGAGTGAGAAAAGGAGAGAGTGTCAAGAGGAGAGAGAGCGTCGGAAAGAGACGGAGGGAAGACGAGAGGAGGTAGAGAGAAGAAAGTGAAAGAAGAGAGAACGAAGGAGCGAGAAGGGAGAGGAGGCAAGAGAGAGGAGAGAGAAAAGGAGAGAAAGTGTGAAGAGGAGAGAGAGCGTCAGAAAGAGACGGAGGGAAGAAAATGAGAGGGAAGCAAGAGAGGAGAAAAGAGAAAAGAGAAGAAAGAGAGAAAGAAGGAGCGAGAGGAGGGAGAGAGAACGTCGGAAAGAGACGGAGGGAAGGCGAGAGAAGGTAGAGAGAAGAAGAAAGTGAACGAAGAGAGAACAAAGGAGCGAGAAGGGAGAGGAGGCAAGAGAGAGAGGAGAGAGAAAAGGAGAGAAAGTGTGGAGAGGAGAGAGAGCGTCGGAAAGAGACGGAGGGAAGACGAGAGGAGGTAGAGAGAAGAAAGTGAAAGAAGAGAGAACGAAGGAGCGAGAAGGGAGAGGAGGCAAGAGAGAGAGGAGAGAGAAAAGGAGAGAGTGTCAAGAGGAGAGAGAGCGTCGGAAAGAGACGGAGGGAAGGCGAGAGGAGGTAGAGAGAAGAAGAAAGTGAAAGAAGAGAGAACAAAGGAGCGAGAAGGGAGAGTAGGCAAGAGAGAGAGAAAAGAGACAGAAAAGGAGAGAAAGTATGAAGAGGAGAGGAGAGAGAGTGTTGGAGAGAGAGCGTCGGAGAGAGAGCGTCGGAAAGAGACGGAGGGAAGGCGAGAGAAGGTAGAGAGAAGAAGAAAGTGAAAGAAGAGAGAACAAAGGAGCGAGAAGGGAGAGGAGGCAAGAGAGAGAGGAGTGAGAAAAGGAGAGAAAGTGTGAAGAGGAGAGAGAGCGTCAGAAAGAGACGGAGGGAAGAAAATGAGAGGGAAGCAAGAGAGGAGAAAAGAGAAAAGAGAAGAAAGAGAGAAAGAAGGAGCGAGAGGAGGGAGAGAGAACGTCGGAAAGAGACGGAGGGAAGGCAAGAGAAGGTAGAGCGAAGAAGAAAGTGAAAGAAGAGAGAACAAAGGAGCGAGAAGGGAGAGGAGGCAAGAGAGAGAGGAGAGAGAAAAGGAGAGAAAGTGTGGAGAGGAGAGAGAGCGTCGGAAAGAGACGGAGGGAAGGCGAGAGGGGGAGTGGGTGTAGGAGATGTCAGCGGGCGATAAAGTTTATGCTTTCCTGTCATTGGGGCGAAAGTAAACAGGCCCGGCGCAGGAACATGACATCACTAAGTAGGTTAAGCGTAGTCCCGAGCGACCATCCATCAACACCGAATCCAACAGATCCGTGCCCCCTCCACCCGCTACAGGACAGGTAAAAAGTTTGCCGCCGTAGCCGAGATGACATTTAATTTTTCATATCTCCTCACATAGTCCTAGGATGAATTTTGGCAGACCTGATGCAATTTAACAGCTTGGCAGTTCAAAATTGGGCAATGAATCACGGCGATTCAATGGGAGCGGGCGGTGGAGTAAGGTTTGCGCGGCGGCGAGGGCGATGCAGGTGGAGTGGGGTTTTGGGCGGGGGGGGGGGGGGGACGCGTGCCCACCTCCAGCCTTCAATTTGCCCCTGTTTGCTGTCAGCGCTCCGGAGTTGCCGGATTCAACAGCACGTCGCGCTCTTCACAGTTCTTTGGCGGTGTTGTTCCACATGCGAGATTTGTTCGGCAAATGTGGAATGTGAACGGTATAAATACAGATGAACGCTTCCATATAAAACTCTGTACTATTGAAACAAGACCATTTTGGTGCTGGAAATTCAACTGATTGATCAATGTACACGATACTATTGATGTTCAACAAGTGCCACGGAACACGAGTGGGATACCGCCGTGACGCTGCCCCATCAAACTCAAACCTACACAAACACACAAAAATCTCAATCGTTTGTGCTTCGTTTGTGCTGCAAGAAGTTTCCTTTGTGTTGCTTTAGTTTGAGAAATTAACAATTATTTTATAGGTAAATTGGAGTCAGCCAGCCCCCCAGGAAGCTCCAAAATGCTCTAAAACATCCCAAAATGGTGTCATTTGTTTGTGCTTCGTTTGTGCTGCAAAAAGTTTTGTTTGTGCAATTCTGGTTCTTAAGATATTTGCAGTTTTATTTTTGCCCAATGATGTCATCCACAGACTCAAAATGTGAAACGGCCTCAAAACAGGCAGAAAATTACAGAAAATGTTTTCAATTGTGGGAGTTTATTTCTAAAATTATTCATTATTATTTCTGAGGTAATTATACGACATCATGGCGTCATGGTGGCTGAGTGGCAACACTCACAGCAAAAAGGTTGCGGGTTCGATCCCCAGGTCGCCCGGGCCTTTCTGTGTGGAGTTTGCATGTTCCTCCCTGTGTCTGGATGGGTTTCCTCCGGGTGCTCTGGTTTCCCCCATCAACCTAAAACATGCAGCACCCTTATGAACTAACATCAAGGACCATGTTGTCCACCCTCCTGTGGGTTCACCACCTGCAGAGGGGTTCATAGGGGGGGTCAGGTGCTATGAGGATTGGGCAGCAAACTGCTCCCGCGACCCAGCCGGATTAAGCGGGAGAAGATGGATGGATGGATTATATGACATCATTATTTATTTATTTTCCTGAAAAGTTAATTCATGCATTTACTGGTTTGGAGTCCAGAACAACTTCCACTGAGGAACTTAAACAATCATCAGTGTTCATCAAATGGAACAAACCAGACACAGGAGCATGGAAAATATCCCATATGCACATATTTGTTCGATTGTGTAATTTGGTAATAATTTAGTAAGTGGTGCGCCATGAAATCTTTTAAACTAAAAAAAAAAAGTATTTATAGTATTTAGTTAGTAGTTAGTAGTAATGCTGAAAAGAGTTCATGCTGCTGATTGTAAAATTAAATACTTTGTATGTTTGTTTTGGAAAACAATTTAGAAATGGAATATCAGAAATCAAATGTATTGTGCTTTCAGATCCTTGAATGTGAAAGGGGGAAGCTTCTATAAGCTTATTGCTTCTGCCTGCTCCTTTTGGGCATCTAATGTGCTCTTTATTTTCTGTGGATGCCTCTGTTGTTATTCATATTATTCTTTGCAATCCGCTGACCACTATGATACTATGATGCTCAAATAAAAAAAGAGAACGAATGAGTTAGCGTGGAGTCTCTAGTATATTTTAATGAAACATCTTCTAGAAGTCTGGTGATTAGGTCAAAAGGGTAAAACAAGTTAATTAAAGGTGTATCATGTAACTTTTCTGGTGGAGGGTCTGCCCTGTACTTAAGGTGAAGATCCACTTTTTCTCCCAGGAAAATGTGTCTTTTGCATTGGACCCATCCTTCATTGCCACTGGGGTAACCTGTCAGGACCAGGAGCACAGTGCAGTGCCCAAGGGCCCATCTCCAGATTTTGAGATAAGCTTGGTCAGGAATATCTTCACTGGGGGATTTTACCATTGCGTGTTTTGAGAGTGTTGTAACTTTAAGTTTTTATATGAATAACAAATAAAAGGAGTAAGGGCAGAAAAAAAACTGTACTTGAGTCGTTCTGAATGTCGGTTATTGTCCAATGATTAAGTCCATGCACCGGGAACAGGTCTGACTTACTGCCGCCAACGAGGAGCTCAGCCACATGGGAGGAGCTTGGATTAGAGCCGCTGGCTCCTCCACATAGAGAGGAGCTCGTGCATATGTTCTGGATGCCTCCTGGACGCCTGCCCCAGTAGGTGTTCTGGACATGTCCCACTGGAAGGACACCCCGGGGAAGACCCAGGACACACTGGAGGGACTATGTCTCGCTTCGGGGTCCCCCTGGAGGAGCTGGAGGAAGTGTTTGGGGTGGAGGAAGTCTGGGAGTCCCTGCTTAGACTGCTGCCCCTGCAACCCGGACCCGGATAAGTGGAAGAAAATGGATGGATGTATTGTGTCCATTTTAATGTGCAAACACGAAAAGATGCAAACCTGCAAACGTGGGGTCACTGCATTTATGAGTACTGAGGATATGACAGAAATAGAAAAAAAAGGACAAAAAAGCTAATTACTAGGTCATTGTGTACTCATTTCAAATATTGTAGTGGCCAATGAAAAACAATATGGGTAAATGAGTTCCAACCACAACAATGACTACATCCGCTCCTTGTATCAGTTTACACATCTGTGAGAAAGCTCCACCCCACATTTAGCCTCTTTCAAACCTCCTCACCGCACAATCCCAAACAACATCTGTCGGTGTGGTCTCATCCCTCCCCCTCTCCTCCTCTCCCCCTCTCTTCCTCTCCGCTTGTTTGGCCTGAGGTCCATCACGGCGCCCCCTGACCCTTACACAAAGACCAACAACACTGCAGCGTACGCCATTACATGCACACAGGCGCGCTCCGAAAGGCCCTGCGTCTGCTTTTAAAAGGTGAGGAGGTCCGGAGGGCTCTCACCATATCTGATTTTTGACAAAGAGCACGCTGGCTAGAAATCAATAAAGCTCCAGTGATGCGCCGATGGGGTCTCGCCAGTCCTTCCAAAGAGGCAGGCCCGCAACTGTAATGTTCCTCCTCATCTTCCTCCACTCTCTTCTCTCTCTTACCCTTTACTTCTCTTGAACGCTCCCCCCTTTTTTCCACACAACTAGCTCAGATGAACCCAAACAAGCAAAGAATGGACTGACAACGCTTTTGACACCGGCAGTTTATTAGCCCGGCAGAAGAAGGGGTAGAAGGAGGGAAAGCGTGATTGGACGGTTGCTTGGTCGCCGCGGTGACCACACTTGGGGTGTATCTTCCGGGCTGTAGGAACTTCTCTCTCCACCCTCCAGCCATTTGTCAGGGTCAGCGTTAGGAAAATTAGTGTTTATTCTCGTAGAAAAAAAAAAAAAGAGGAAGATGAATTGGTTTATTTATATGCTAACGTATTTCGCGCGCAGTCGCCGACCATCGTTCTTGCTGTCTGCTTTTCTTTATTTCGGGGGCTTGTTTTAAGTCGTGTAGCGGCGGTGATACGGAGAGCGTAGCGGGAGGTAAGGGGAGCTGAGGTGGTTGGGGTGGCTGCAGTTTGCATGTGTAAACAGCGGTGGGTGTCATGTCGGTTGTTAAAGCTAGGGGAGAAACAAGAGGAGTGTGTGCACCCCATTAACCCCTGCAGTGGGAGCTAATGCACAGGCCTGCAGGTGCATATGCTTACAGGGCTGCAGCACGGAGCACAGGCTAAACACTGTAAAAGATACACACTTACGTAATATAGAATAAACAAAACTCAAAGTGCTAGATTGGAGAATGAATTTTTTCTATTCATAAATTCCTGATATAAAATAATTCAGTTAATGTTGCTATACTAATAATCACAATGTGTATGTCGTGTTACATCACATGGTACATTTATTAATTGTATTGCTTTTTTAAGAATAAAAATATATAGCGTACAATAAATGATGCCAATGTAAGAAACTTTTTTTTCTCTCAGATTACTATTACAGATTATATGCTGTGCTACACCATTAGGGTCAAACTATAAACTATAAAGAATATATAAATACATGTATAAATTATAAGTACAAAAACTAACATTTATTTTACATTGGTTTTGTTTTTTACTCTTCTTTTGAAATGAATTTTAACATCCTGTACAAGTAAATGAAGCACAAATAACACAATAGGCCAATTAGTGACTATATATAATCTAATATATAATAATTCTATTTACTGTATATGGGTTAATGATTTCTAAGGATTTTCAACAGGCAAATTTTAAAATATAAAAACTTTTATTAAACTTCTTCAAATATTTACAGCGTCAGATGCATAAATCTATGTTTAACATTTATATTAAGCATTTTTAAACATTTAGTAAAATGTCATGTGGTGCGACTGAGAATAACCTTAAAATTGTTTTATTTTCTAAAACATGGTTGGGATATTAAAAGTTCTGAGTAATATGAAGTGTACAGAACCAAACTGTTGGCGTTTCTTTAGATTTTTAATGCATATTGATATTTTCTTTTGCTGTCCAATATGACAGTCACCTGCTTATGTTTAATGAACAAACTACTGCCCTGTAAAATGTAAAAAATGAAGAAAAATGCCTAAAGAACCATTCACCCAAGTCGACTTTGTACAAAACCATGAAGAAAAACAGATTTCTGAAAAAAAATGATTTGGTTCCATGGAGGTCTGAGGTACTACAGAAATGTGGTGAATTATTATGACATTTGAACCTTTTTAACTGAGGAAATTGCAATTGGACAGCGTCATGTCATTGACCCATATCCATATTATTGTATTGCAGCAATACATGGGGTGCTTAAGAACAAAAATGCACATGTATTGAGGAAAATTTTGCATATTATAATTTTTTTGTATTCAGATCAGAAACATAACTGCTATTTTGTTCACTCTAAACTTATAAAAAAAATACTTAGTGATGTAACACAGTGTGAAATATTACTTGTGAATGTGCACTGACTTTACCCTTGTAACTCCATTCTAGACTAAAAGCTTGATCTCATCATTACTGCAGACCCCATCAGTCTCTTCGCTCCGGTCTAACCCCCTCCCCCTCATCCATCTGTGCATGTATTAGTCATTATTAAACACAAACATGGCTCCTACAAGTCGCTGTTTGCCTCTTTGGTTGCGTGAATTATTCAGCCAGTAGCGAATAGGAGGCTGGGATAGGGGGGAGGTAGTGTGTGAATCTCCTCCAATCAGGTGATCCTCGCACTTGAAATGACACATCAGGCATTTCGTATGAATTATTTATTTAAGGGGTCCATATTACGCTATTTTCTGATCTGTTATAATGTTGTTTCCTCATCGCAAACAGACCTGGAGTTGTGTTTTGTTTCGTTCACACATGTTTAACGCACAAGTCCTGCATATTTAGGTGGAGATCTTCTCTCAAACAGAAAACACTCACACACACTGTTCCATTTGGCAAAACAGGAAGTGCTCCACTGTGTTTTTGATTTCAGCCACACGGAGCATTTTGAGGTTTGGAGATGCAGACAGATGAATAATAAAGGATTACTCCAACATGCGTGAATGATACAGAACAATGTTTCTGAGGAGGTGACAACATTATAACACGGCTTAAAGTTCATGAGAGTTCATTCTGTGTAATACAGGATCTTTACTTCTCAACTTAAAGCGACCCTATGTCTCGGGAGGGTCTCGGGAGGGTCTGCCACCTTTTGGCCTCCATGGAGATGTTGTTGCTTTGCTCGGAAATTTCTAGAAAATGGCATTATTCTATTGCTGGGTTTCAAATACAATAAGATCACAACATTCGATAGGCCAATAATATTTAATACAGCTGGGGGGCAGCTAAAATAAATACAGTTAAAATGTAGGTTTTTGTTGTAATATAGTGAGTTAAAGGGCTTTGTCACCAACAGAAAAGATTACATTAAAGATTTGTAAATAACCTTTTTGTATATTTCAGGACAAGTTACGATGTTATGAATAGGGAAATCTGTCTCTTGCCTCCATCTGCGCATATGACATCTTCAGTTTCTAGAATGTGAAAACCACCAATTCTATTCATTTCAATGGAGACCAGGCCATTGTACAGGTCTGATCTGTGGAGCTGGAGACCCGCTCATAGTAAGAATGTATATTTTGCATTTGTGCAATAGAAACACCTGCATTTCAGTAAATGCAGGATAGATACGTTTATTGCTCCACTGGAACATTCCTGTCAGAACAGTAAAAACTCCAAGGATAAAGCAGGAGGCATACCCTACACAAGAAAAGTTACATACTGCCACTTTGTTATTAGGGCTGTCAGTGTTAACGCCTTAACGCATGTGATTAATCACAAAAAAAATCACACTAATGTTTTTAACGCAGATTATTCACGCAATTTATTTGGACTTTGGATAGTAGTTTGCAGATATTGTCGTGATGAACTCTCTTTCCACAGAGGCACAACACGTTTAAAATATCATCTTAAAGCAAAACACGTGTTTGAACTGCAGCAGCAACGACGCTACTTGTACCAACAACAAGCCGAGCACGACAAACAGCATTGGCGGAGTGCACCTGCGGCAATGTTGTCAACAAAGCTACCAGCGATAGAAAAATGTCAATAATAACTTTTTGATAATAAATAGCATTTTTGTCCAAATTTGTTGGTCTTTTTTTGAAGAATAATTAACTGTGATTAAAGTGTGATTAATCTGATTTAAAAAGTAATTTGACAGCACTAGCTATTGCACATGTTTTTTTCTTTCATCCCCTCTGGCCCTGTGCAGTCCCACTTTAAGGGCCTATAGTACTACTCAAACATGTGTGAATGAAACTGTTTTGAATGAAGTACCAGCATTATAACATGGCTAAAAGCTCACGAGAGTCAATTTTGCGCAATATATAAAAAAAAAAACACTACACTTTTTTCCCCGTTTTTTGCCTGTCACATTTATTCTAAGCAACGTTAATAACAGTTACACAAGCTGTTAAGCTGTCATGTGACTATTAACAAAGTCAAGCTCCAGCCCTGGCACCGCTGCACGCACTTACATCTTACATTCTCCCACAAACGGAAAGTGAATTTACCAAAAAAAAAAAAAGAAAGAAAGAAAAAATATCACTTTGACAACCACAGCGGTGTTAGAAACATACACGCTTTTTTATTATTTCACATCATCCTGACGCTGCAAGCGAAGAGACAATAATCTTAATTTGTGAAACGTCTCCCTTAATTAGTTGGGAGAGAGTTTGTGGGGGCTGGGTCTATTTGACGGCAAAAACGCGAACCAAAAGTTAAATCGGCTGTACGGGAGCGCAGAATGCTAACGGCGATTTTGAGCACTTCCCGTCATCTCTGGTCCAGACAGCGCAGTTTGATGTTCGTCCACTTCCTCCTTGTGTTTATTTGTCGCATTTCCTCTCCGCTGACAGGAGCCATATACGGTATACGTCAGCGTGCGGTGCGTTCACTGTGTCCGGACGACGTGTTTTTGTACTCGGATTTTCTTTAATGTCTTTGTCAATTAGCGTAGCGTGGTGCTGTCAAAGATCTGTGTGCTCCGTGTGCTGTCTGTCATAATTAAAAGTGTGGGAGAAAGTAGTTTTGGGTTAAGGGACGCACTAAAGGCTTTATATCATGGGAGTTGGCAGATACAGCACTTTTTATATGCTTTTTATATACTTTTTTGTTAAGTTGGTTTGGACACTAAGTATGTCTATTTGTCTGGCTCATAAGACTACGAGGCGCTGAAATATTCATAGTAAGATGTCCTAATGTAAAATTTAGTAATGGGGTAGTTTAAGTAGCCACATTTGTACTGATGTTCCAGACGCAAGAAATCTCTTTGAACCATTCACCCTTCTTGTTTTATATACAAAGTGTGCAAATATTGTGTTTTGGAGATGTTTTAAAGGTCCTACATTACACAAAATGGACTCTTGTGAGCTAAGCGGTGTTCAAATGCTGTTCTCTACCCAAAAACATACCTGGAGTTGTGTTTTATTTCATTCACACATGTTTAAGTAACCCTTTATTACTTTATTATTATTAGTTTGCTTACATCGCTAAAGCTCAGAATGCTCTGTTCCACCTTGTGATGTCATCAAGCAAGTAGTTTTCGAGTTCAGTAGATATGGGCAGTTCTGAGCTGAAATGATTTTAGTGAAGGCGCACGGTAGTTTAAAAACACAATGAAGCAATTCCTGTATTACCACATGACATCACAAGGTGGAACAGGGTGTTTTCTACTTGAGAGAAAAACTCTAAATATGCAGAGTTTGTGTTTTGTGATGAGGAAACAAACGTATAACATAGATCAGGGGATAGATATGGGCCCTTTAACTGTATTAACTGCTATAACATATAACATATTAAGATCCCTATGTTACCTTTATTATTATCGTTTAAAATGCTATATTTATCCATCCCTTTGCTATTCTCCTTCCCTTCAAACCATTACAATCACATTTCGGTAATGAAACTACTGCACATTGCATTAAGTTCGTCAAGTCGTAGTGTTTTGTTTTATCGTCTGTTTTGGTATTTATGGAAAATTGCTATGCGGGATCTGATGTAGGCTTGTGAGCTGAGCTTTTAATAGTTGTGTCCAAATAGAGATCGCTCCAGAGAGATCGCCAAGTTACTCAAACATGCATGGATGACATCTAAATCCTCTATAGCACATGTGTCAAACATGTGTCTGGCCCTCGGCTGATTTTTCTATTAAAATACTTAAAATTTTCAGATTTTTCTGTTAATTTTTTGCACCGTTTAGCATAGCAGCGTCTCCGGCGTTTCTGTACGTTGCGACTCCCACCAGAGCAGCACAAATGAAGACTTTCCTCTTTCCAAACGCTCTTAAAGGACGATCGTTTTGACTGTCGACCGTGACCCTCATCAGCTAAATGTCAAAAAATAAGAAAAGCAGATGCTGAGTCCAGGATTTCCCAAGAAAAATAGTCTAATTCTTATTTGTTGACAGAGGTGAATGGGAAATCTGTGCTCAGTGTGTTTGGCACAAGTGGCGTTGCTCGAAGAATATAATCTTAAACACCACTACGAGACACGGAGAAAAATACAATAACTTGAAGAGAGAACTGAGTTTTCTGATCCGGCCCTTTTGGGATCAAAGTAGGTTGCATACGGCCCCCGGACCAAAATGAGTTTGACACCCCTGCTCTATAGGCATGTTTTGGATGAGGGGACATCATTTTAACATCTCCTCTTTAATGTGTCTTTTTTTTATATACATGCATAAAGAACAGAAACAAGAAACCAAAAGAAGATCTAAAAAATAATAATAATCCAAGACACATCACCAGAAAAATATTCTTGTTTCATTTTGGTAAAATAATAGTACAAACTTTCTTTTAAAAGATATTTGAAAAAATGTGTTACAGCCTTAGATTTTCCAGTACCTCCAGATCTAAACTAGGTCTGTAACAGGACGATTCCACTAGACCAATGCAAAATGGGTCTAAAATAAGTACGTCCTTGATACAGTACTAAACAAGGACTAACCCAAATGTGGACAATAACAGCTCAAGCACACAATAGAAATCAAGGGCTAACATAGAACTTCAAATCAACCACAAGTACCACAAGTGATACCCCTACCAGGCCAAGTTGGGGGTCATATCTTTTCCTTTTTTATGTTCACCATCCTTTTGCAAATCGCCCAACTGGAAAATCCCTACAATGTGTATCTGGTCTCTTATAGTGTCGATAGAGAAAGTGAGTATAGAGAGATTTGGGAAATTTAGCAAAGTTCTGGTAGTTGTTTGTTACTACGGTACTACTTATTGCTAAAGACTTTATTGAGCACTTTTATGCCATTAGTGCTTGGTTAAACTTTGCATAAAATCTCTAACCAATTAAGGCCTGACCAGGCCAGGGCACAGCGCTGTTAATCACATAAGACCAGTTGTGCCTCTTCTGTGTTTTCTTTACTTACTCCAAACTCGCTAATGAGTCAAACCAACTCCCGTGAGACTTTTAATTATAATTTCTTAGTCCCCACTGTTTATGTTTTTATGTTAAAAGTAGTAAAAAATGTTGAACAAAAGTAGCACTTGTGTAGCCCTGTACAAAGCAAATATGTGTTATTCTCTGAGGGAGCAGGGATGACCCCATGTTAAATAAGGGTTTTCTCCTAATGGTTAAAAACATCAGGGCGAGGGTGAGAGCCGGGTGGGAATTGGACTGTAGCGTCTTAGGTGTGAAGACAGATGGGTGGCCAAGATCGTGGTTAAAGAGCAAGGACTTCAAAAGTTTAAGAATGTTTTCAAATTTGTTAAAGAAACAAAAAAGTAATAATAATAATAATAATAATAATAATAATAATAATAATAATAATAATAATAATAATAATAATATATGGATTCTAGTGAACCTTTTTAATGGGTGAAGTTTTAAATTAAAATGTGTACATATGGTTAAATATGTCTATCTCTTGAGACTTCTAACTGATGTGGTGTAAAGTTGTGATACAGTGGCAGGTGTTTAGAGAGAGTGGGACCTTATGAAAGGCAATACATTTTATTCATTTATACAACATTAAATTGTTGCAAATAGTATAGTTTACAATCGTGAATGATTCTTTGTAACGCTCTTCATCTCTCCTTGACCCCGTCCCCACTTGTGCATGTGCATATACGTATGTACAGCATGGTGCTCATCATGTCTGCACAATGACACATTCCTCTGGACTTAGTCGCTCTCAGTGCTTGTGCCAATCACAGATCTGCTCTGGGTGAGCTGTCTGAGGGTGTCGGAGGCTCTGTGAGGCTGCAGACGCTCAGAGGCGAGCTCTTTGTCGCCTCATGTGCCATGCTTACTGCCACTTTGTGAAATCACATTACTCTAATGAGAGTGGGAGAGGCAGTGACAGAGCAGTGATGTGGAGGGCCTCGTGTCACAAGAGCTCAGGCTCCAGTCTGCAGCTCTTTTTGAACTCCGGGCAGGCCTGGGGGTCCGACTGCAGCCTGCAGCTCTGCTCACCGCTCAGTGATGTGTCACTGACAAGGTTCTGTCTGTATTTGCTTTTCCTCTTGTTTTTATGCTCTCTGTGACAAACAAACTTTTCTCTTGCCAAAGGGCATACGTTTGATAAATGTGTGTCATTTCTGTGTGGAAAACACAAATCTACTGCCATCAAATATGAGAGGCGCTAAATGAATTTATGTTAATTAACCTGTTCAAATGACTTTGTTTTTATTGTCACTGACAGTGTCATGATGATTTACTTTTTGAAATAATTGAGATGGCACTCAATGTCGAGATGTTAGATTTGTTTGTGTTTTAGAACATGAACCACTCGAGGATTTGATGTTCTTTTTAAAGGTATTAGAGGAAATGAATCAAACATATGCTGAGCTCAATATTTATAACCGAGTTAAAAGATGTAGGCACACACAGAACATACAGTAATATTCAGACATATGAAGCATTGTACTTAATGAGTGCCCTTGATGATAAGGAGAGAACATCACTATACCTGCTGCAAATCATTCATGTGCACTGCATCTGACTTCAGATGTTCTCCAAATGACACACTGAGACATGTAGATGACCAGCTATGACCGTTTCTGTTTTGTCCTGTCGTCTCTCCCATACTGTTTCTATAAGGACTGGACTAAAAACCTTTGAAACATTCTGCCTTTCTGCTGCTACAAGTCTCCTTTCCAGTTTGCAGCACACAGCATCTGTATCCACATTACGAGACCAAGGTGATCCGGATGTTAAGGGCAGGTCAGCCTAGTCGCTCAAGTAAGTTAAGTGAACATCAAGGTCATGATCAAGCTTTATTGGTGAGTCTATGGGCCCTACACACGCAAAGCCTCACTCTCTCTCACACTCTACAATCACAACCAGGACTGGGCTGATTCTGAGTGACAGGACAATTTCTCTCCCCTCTTTCATTTGGCGCTGGGCTGTAGTAAAATACACTGCTCACTGCCTCCTTCGCCTTCACTCCGCGGACCTGACTCGTAACACCATCACACTGTGAAAACATAGGCTGTCTTCAGACCTTAGATCTCAAAACGTCCTTTCTACATCAACACAAAGGGTCTGTCTGTTTGATGTTCTGGTTTTGCTCTATACTCAATAAATCTTTAAATTCTAACCTTTTAACTCGATTGAAGTTACAAATTTTGATTTTTTGTTTCTTAGATTTCTCCTATTTCTTTTCTCCAACTGTTACAACATGGGGAATTGTCTAAACTAATTTAAAAATCAAGTTGCATACACCCTTTTACTTCTCAGGCTATTCTAAAAGCACTCGGATGCACTAGGACAGTACACGGCGGTCCAATTCCTGTTACAGATGAGTGGTATCCTTCTGTTGTGTCCTTAGGCAACACACCTTACTTGCCTGAATATGCATCATGGTTTGTCTCGTCAGATCTCAGAAGCTAAGCAAGGCCGGGCCTGGTTAGTACGTGGATGGGAGTCCGCTGGGAATATCAGGTGCCACAGTGGAGCAGCAGTGGTTGTTATGTCTTTAGGCAAGACACTTCAACCACATTGCCTCGTATGAAAGTGGTGTCTGCGTTACTGTTAGTGGTGGTCGGAGGGGGGTAATTGTGCAGAATGGCAGCCTCACTTCCTTCAGTCAGCCCCAGGGCAGCTGTGGCTACAATAGTAGTTTACCACCACAGAGTCAATGAATAGGGCACTGTAAAGCATATCTGACCAAAAAAGCAAAATCCAAAATCCAAATCTCTCTCTCCTCTTCAAACATCATTATGCTCGGAGATAGCGATCCACACGCAGCGAGTGAGAAGAAAAAAAGACAAACGCTTCATGTGTCATGTTGAGCCGAAAACTTGTGTGTTTGTTGTTTGTGTTGAGTCAAGAGTGGCACTGAAGAGGAGAAAGTTCCCCACTTGAAGGCAAAATTAGACTTTCATGGAGGAGACGGTGAAGCCCAGTTTATAGTTCTGCATCAAAACATGTTTGCGTCGACCACCGTGCACCCCCGAAACTTTCTACGTGTCCTCTCGACCACCGCTCTACATTTCCGGTACTCCGCTCATTATATACTTTGAGTAATAATGTGTTTAAAGCAGCTTTGTGCACATTTGTTTACGTTTTACAGAAACAAAACTTAAAACCGCATGGCTAATTTGCATACAGTATAGCTAAGCGCTGATAAAAACAGCTCGTGCCCTGATGCTGATGTGATCCACCACGCTTTCAAAGTTTGGTTTGATCAGAACATGTGCCTCATCTTCAAATAGAATGCTGCTCTTGTGTTTCTGAATGGTTTAAGTGTAATTAAACCAATTAGTCACGGTAATACCGTATACCCCGGTAAAATGCTGAGACGGTTTAACGGTATAAAAATTTGGATACTGCCCAGCCCTAGAATGATGTAGAAGAAGCTGCACGTTGAAAAGCAGGTTTAACAATGGCCCAACATACAACATGAGACCCTGCTTACATTTTGACAGCTCTTGTGGCACTTTTTCAGTAGTGCATTTTACTGTTTCCACAGCAGATAGTCCTCATAAGTATCCCAATACACCTGAATGGCCTTGGCGAACACCCAAACACATCCTCAGACTTAATTCAAATTTCACCCACTCACATTAATTAAAGCTTTGATCACTGTCTGGATTTTTTATAGCATCCACGTGTGACTTCTGAAAAATACTTTTACAACCCGACTAAGTTCCAATCTCTCAAAAAGATAATAAAAAGTAAAATAAAACATGAACCATTCCATTATTTTTCAAAGTACATGTTATGATTGAGAAAGTCCAACATTGACTGACAACCGGCACCTCCATTTTGTGGGTGTACGGAGGGGGTTCTTGTAAAACGGATGGCGCGTTGAGAAGGTCGGAGTTTATGTGGCTCACTAGGCTGATTAGAGAGACGGAGATCTAAAAGTAATTGGTCCCTTTTACTTCCTTTTCTCTGTGAATTTATGATCTGCGCCATGAATGAGTGGCAGCTCCTTTACTACGGTCAAATGCTGAAGGATAAACTCACCCCGCCGAAGGAGAGGGTGAGAAGATTTAGTAGAAGGCAGTCAAAATGTTAGTGTTAAAGGTGCACTGGGTCACGTTTTGGGGGGGAGGGTCCGTCACCTGCTTGTATCCATGGAGAAGTTATTGTATGCATTCTTAATGAGAGAAAGGTCACTTATCAACAGATCTGACCTGTACCTCCTTGACTCTAATTTCAAATTTACAAATTGCTTTTTTCTTTTTACCGTCATTGGGTAATCGATGGTCTTTACATCCAGAAACCACTCACTCATTCACAAATACTTCATACAACAGTCTACACAGACACTAGATTCAAGGTGTGTTAAGTGTCTTGCCCAAGGACAACAATAGCACACTCTTGTCGTAGCTGTGGTTGAGCTCCCAATATTTGCAGATAAATGCTGCCAACTGAGGGACCCGCTTTTGGAAACCTTCATCGCTTTTACAGGTTAAAATCAAAAGGCAAATTTAGGTGGTGCTTTTCTAAATCTGGGGTGGGAATGTGGAGCAGTATGGAACCTACACAGACATAAAAAACTAAACCAATATCTTTCATTTGTGTGGCAAGGAACTCCATTTCTGGCAGTAGTACGGAAGCTAATATAAAATAAATATGACATGGTGGTGTAGTGTTTAAGACTAGTGACTGTCAGGAAAACTGTCTTGGGTTTGAAAGTCATTCTGGGTGAGGTCTTTTATGTGAAGTTTGCATATTCTGCCTGTGCGATTTATAACTCCATCATCAACTTTAATCGAATATTTTTAAAGTTTCGAAAGTTCTATGAAATGAACCAGGGACCTGTTTGAGCAGCTGAAGAGCAAAGACGAATAAAAGTTCAGACTCTTGGCTGCAGCAAAACATGACATAGTTTTGGTGCGTTTCTTAATCTGGATGGAGTCTTTACGTTTGAAGTTTGCATGTTCTTCCTATGCCTTCACTGACTTGCTACTCAGTAAGTAGAGTGTTTGTCCACCCATCCAAACGTTGGAAGTTCGAATCCTGCTCTCGACATGGACATCATTTGGCAATACGCTTCCAGCTCCCACAGATTAATGCTGTGGTTGTGCCATTGGAAAAGACACTTAACCCTCCGGTGTGTGAATGGGTGAGTGGTTCCTTTAGTGCTTTGAGTGTCTTGACGGTGGAAATAGCGCTACAAACCCTTGTCCCAGTTGAGCGTTGTTGCTGTACATGACATACCCGCCATCTGCAACCTTAATCAACCTCTTTCCATCATCTTTTGGATATCTTAGAGAACCTTTCATGCTAATCCCAATCCTCATGCTAGTTCCAGAGTGCCTGAGCTGTCACCTGCATAACAGATGGAGAAGGGGGTCACCCATTCACTTAACGCACAGGCTGGTAAAACGCCACCTTTGCTATTAGCACTTTGCATAATGCCCTCCATGCCGGGCCCTAATCCACCCCACCCGTCAAAACAAACTAGTGGACACCTCATTTCAATAGAACATCCACGACAACAGCGTTCCCATTGTCCAGTCAATTATTCATCGATAGCCTATTTAATTTTACCTTTCGTGTCAGTCAGAGTGGAGGAACGTGGATTGGCTCATGTTTAATTAATCTCTCTGCGCATAGGTGCCAAGTAAACAGACGCATCAAGTTCTTTTAACTAATGTATTGTGTTTATAAAGCTGTGAATATGTATTATTCATAATCGATGAGAATGGAAAGAGGGGCACATCACTGGATATTACTGTGTTACATTACTGTCAAATGTGCGAGGACTTAAAGAGGCCAGCGAGCTTCATTAAAGGTGGTGGATGAGATCGGATCGGACTGGGAGCAGAAAATAGAAGCAGCCACAGATTCATGGATGAAGGGAGAATGCGGGGGGCAACAGTCAAGTGGTCAAAGAGCGGAGAGACGAGCGGGGAGTCATCAAATATGCAAAAAAGGAATTGATTTGATGGGATAAGCGGAGGATGGAAAATTGCAGATGAAGCAAAAGAAGGAAGTTGCGAATGTGACAATGGTATGTGCGAAAGAATATGGGATGACAGTAGGAACACTCGGGTTTTGCTGGTGTGTCATGTTTGATTGCAAAGAGGAGAGCGGTCATGTTCCATTGACGTCATTTGCTTAAGTCGTTTGTGTATTAGTACTATACTAGAAAAAGTAAGCCTAGCAAAAATTAATATCTCTAATCTTCTATCATCTTATTGACTAATGGTGCATTCTTAGTTACTGAAGATCTTCTACTTTTCTGTGGTGGCCAACGCACTGTACTTCACTGTGGTCTACTTGGGGAGCGGTACCAGCAAAAGGGACATTGGACGGATTTACAAATGGATCCGTAAAGCTGGTCACGTGTTCTGTGAGCTGGAGACATTTGTCACAGTGAGGGACAGAAGGACGCTGGACAAACTGCTCTCCATCATGGACGCTCCTGCTCACCCACTGCACCAGACTATGGAGGGACAGAGGAGTTCATTCTGAAACAGGCTCCAGGAGTGATACAGGACTACATTCATACCATACGGTTACAGATAACCCGATGTCCTGTCAATCATAATCATCATAATCTCAGTCAAGTCTTAAGTTTATTCAGACATTTGGAGCTCCTGACCCAAAGCTAATTTTACTCCATGAATGAATAAATAATTTAGCTGCAAGGACAAAAACAAAATGTTCAGAACAGTGATATAATACAAATATAATACAAACTGAAAGAGTGAAGAGGAGATGAAATCGAGACAGCAAAATTAGGGATGGTCCAATATGGATTTCTTTGAATGAATGAATGTTTATACGGACAGCAATGCACAGAACATGCATACTTATAATGTAACTATATACATACGGTACAAAAAACAAATGCTTCTTAACTATAATAAAATGTCACACAGATTTTACTAATATCTGAAAAGGAGTCAGCGGAAGTAAATACTTATTTAACCCCACCTCTTTTTTCCACTGTCCCAAATAATCTTTCTGCAAATATCAATGTTTCCTGCAGTGCTTTATAGTTAGGGCAGCCACCTTGACAACAATTGCCCCCCTGCCTTGACTACGTCCCTCCAAACCACGAGAATCCTCGCAAAACTACGATCGTCCCACCCCGGTCCTCACTTTCACTGGTATCTCCGCTCCCTTCACCCCGGTCACCACCTTGACTAACCAATTTTCTGCCAGAAACACTGAATAAAAAAAAATCTGATATCGGTATTAGCACCAAAATTTTGTCCAACTCGAGCAAGCAATGTTTTGTGTTCATGTTACTGTAGTGAAGTAGTTTCCTAATCCCTTGAGTCATTTAAGGCCTATTATGACATTTCTTTTTCTTGGAATTTCCAATCTTCACTAAACTAGAGGTAAATATGTTGCTTAATGACATCACAAAGTGGAACTGAGCAGTTTGAGCTTTAGAGATGCAGACAGTCTAATAATGCAAGATTACTCAAGCATTTGAATGAAACAAAATACAAATGCAGGAATGTTTTTGATGAGGTAACATTATAACATGGCTCACAAGTGTCAATTTTGCGTAATATAGGACTTTAAAAATATCTATTTTCCAAGTATATCCTGGAAACACAGCTACTGTCAGTGTGGGATACACTCAGTCGTACAGTGGAAGTGACAGCGTTAGGGTCAGGGGAGTACTTACAAATTGTGAAGGTTGTTTTGTGGCAACTCTTGAACCTATATTTCCCCCAAATCAAACAGTGCCTTTAGGCCTCACAATTCTATCCATTTCCAATGCAACTATTTCTGCTGTGACACGGCAAGTTTCATATCAGTTATTTATATGGGGGCCGAGGGGTACTCAAGCTGGCCTTTCTCTAAAATGCCACGTAGACGTTAACCTATATATCTGCTCAATGATGAGAGAAGCTCTGACTCCCAATAAAATAATGGAAATGGCAAAAATCCATTATAAAGGCAAATGTTACCTTTGCATGCTGACGTGATTGCTCCATCCAAAAAGAAAAAAAAAAAAATCTGTGATGTATGAGTGAGGGGGAGCACGCTGACTCGACTGTACACGCATCGAGACAGTGTGGAACATCTTGTCTTTGTCAAAATGCCGGGACTTTTTCGCAATTGGTGACGTTATGGTGCAATGACTTCACTTTTTAACCTTTATTTATTCAGAGTCAGCGCTTGCACCCACGTCCCCCTGCAACCTTTTCAAATGTATACAGCTACACCACCACGATATGCTTATGGATGGTGTCAGCACATCCCCTAGTCTATTTCGGTTGTCTACACAGATAAACCAAAGTTGCACAGAACTTGTAATCATATTATGTGCCATTTAGGGGGAAAAAAAGTTAAGACAAAGTTCTGATATTATTTAAGCTTTTCTTATCACAAATTCTGTCCAGTCTAATTTATTCAAACTCTTATTTTTCAATAAATAAGGTTTATTAAGCACTTAAAAAGGCCCTTTTGCTTAATTTTGAACCATGACGGGGGAAAAAATGGTTTTGAATGAACTATTAACCTCTCCCACTTAGTCCCTTTACTCGGATGTTGAACCATGACCTAGAGACTGTCTGTTCCTACATAGCTCTCATACAGCAACATCCGATTAGATAAAATTGTGCCCACCCATTGCTTCTTTATGGTCCTTAAAAGTTTAAAAAGAGGGAATATCATGCAGTTGCTGATTTAGAGATGCATTTAGGTAGGTAGGTAGTTAGATACGTAGGTAGGTAGGTACGTAGGTAGGTGGGTAGACAGATAGATGCATTGACAACACAGTAAAACTGGATTTTCCTTTAGTAGAAGAAAACAAAACAATAGATTTAAGAAAACAATAGTTTAAAATAGGGATAATAGTGTTGATTTTGTCAAGTACAAGTTGGCTCTTTTGAACGGTTCCTTAGGTGACCTTTTGGATCTCGATCTAATTTTTTAAAAGAACCACATTTTTTCTTTCTAGTTTGTATGCGTTCTTATACTGAATAACGCTAAATTTCAAAGGGTAAACACACTCCCATTCTCAGTTTGAACTAGGGGTGTGCATTGCCTTTAGTCGGACGATACGATACATATCATGATATGCATGTCACGATTCGATATATCGGATATATCCTGATATATCCTGATACTAAAACAAAGGATGATACATTGCAGTTCATCAACAATTATTTCTAATAATATCAACTACACCTTCACAAGAACCAAATTGTATGAAATATAATTTATTACCTTTTTTAAATCAAGAAAACAGTGAATGCAACTAATGAATTTTAGTGAAGAATATTATTTAAAAAATGGATTCAGATGCATTTTGAATTGATTCAAGAATTGTATAATCAAGTATCACGATATATTACTGAATCATTTTTTTCTTATACCCCTAGTTTGCACCATTTTAATCAAATCTAAGCCTTGGGCATTTCTCCCAGTCTCACATTCTGTCATTTAAATAAATCTAAAAAGAGCAGCTCTTTTGAATGGCTCTTTGAAATGAACAGATTCAAAAAATCCCCATCAAAGAGCTCAAAGTCCCATCACGAATATATCTCCATATAAGTCCTCATTGCATAAATACGCATTTACCCCTTTAATCACAATACACCCAAGTTACAGAGGATTAAATAGTGCAATTTCTTTATTGTATATTAGTATTCACATTGTTCTGAAAAGCTCTTTTAATATTTGATGTGATTTGTAGCTTAAGATGGACCTGTAATTGGGCTTGAACAGGGGCCAGTGACCTTGAGACAGATCTTCTTACTGGGGCTAAACGATGGAAGCAGAGAGGACGGAAGAGAAGAAACAGAGGAGAGGAAACCGAGCAGAGAGCTGGAGTCTCTCACAGCACACACACTATATAAAGTCCAGACACCTCACAGGGCGCCTGGGGCTGTTGTCACACTCGCACATGCTCCAGGCACATACAAACACACTGCACACTCTGCTCACTAACTCACTCACACTACTTCTCTGTCCTAGTCTGTAGATTTGGCATTGATCTCTGAGTGTGTGGATTGTTATTTCTTTAGTTTTTGAAAATTTGTTGAATGTAGTGTATGAGGGTAAAAGCTGTGACTAAATGTGAAGCTTTTAAAAAGTGACCAGAGGCACCATATTGACTTAATACTACAATTGTAACTATGAACTCTACACTTGGAACCAAGGCCAGATTATCCATATGTGCCAGTGGCAAAATGAACTCTTGTGAGGTTTAAGACATGTTTTAATGCTTTTACCTCATCAAAAACATACATGGAGTTGTGTTTTGTTTCATTCACACATGTTTGAGTAATCCTGCATTATTAGGCTGGCTACTCTAAAGCCCAAAATGCTGTTTCACCTTGTGATGTCATTAAGGTGTCATGATAATGTTCAAGTTCACAGCTAGGCTACACAATTTACCTTTTGCCCCACATTTACACAGGCAATTTCATGCATTCCAATTCACATTGAGTATATGCGTCAGGGATGCGCGTTTATTGTAAAAATATTTTTAAATGAATTCAGGGTATCAGACTTGTATAAAACAGCATGTTTAACATGTCTAAATACATAACACCACAGGGAAATGTGTACATGTGCACACAGCCTACCTGTGCTGTAGACCTGCATCAGCCAGATGTGAGCGCTCCTGTTCTCCTCCGCTCATCCTCTGCTCATCCTCCACTCCTCTGGCCTCTCCTCCGCTCATCCTCCACTCCTCTGGCCTCTCCTCCACTCATCCTCCACTCCTCTGGCCTCTCCTCCGCTCATCCTCCACTCCTCTGGCCTCTCCTCCACTCATCCTCCACTCCTCTGGCCTCTCCTCCGCTCATCCTCCACTCCTCTGGCCTCTCCTCCGCTCATCCTCCACTCCTCTGTGAATGAAACAAAACACAACTCCAGGCACATTTCTGATGAGGAAACAACATTATAACACAGATCAGAAAATAGCGTAAGATTGGCACTTAAAGGTGTAGTTTACACCATCTGCTTGTCCCCATGGAGTTGTTAACGCATTGCCTGGAATGTTCCGCAGTATGGTATTACACTTATTTTGTGTACAATTACTTCTCCACATAGCCTGGTTGGGTTAACTGCGTGTCTCCATGGAGATAGAGCAGTATAATGCCATACTGCGAAGCATTTTTGACAAAGCAACATCTCCATAAAAACAAGCAGTTATTTAATGCATCTTTACATTTTTTGCCAACTGTTTTGACCTGTATTTTAATATACACTACCACTCAAAAGTTTTGACACGCCATCTCTCACTGAATGTTTTTTATATATATATATATATATATATATATATATATATATATATATATATATATATATATATGGAATTATGCAGTAAAGAAACATTTTTCAACAAAGGAGAGGCATTTGAGTATAACATAAAAAAAATAATAGAGCTATATAACTTTGCTTTTGCTTCATAATTCTATAGATCTTACTTAATATATTTGATGTAGAAAGAAATAAAATATATTTTCAATATTTGAAGTCCTTAAGAAACATAGAAATATGCCAACCTAATGAAGAAAAAGAAATATTTTACAGAATTCAATGTGTTATTGGGTAACTTCACTATATTCATATTCACATTCATACAGTATAGTATATTAACAATCAAACAATACTATATATATATATTTTGGTGTGTGTGTGTGAGGGGGGGGTATCTACTCCAGTACAGTAAATGCTTTCAACCCTTCTCTCCCGGCTCTCTCCTCGCCTTCCTTCTCCCTTCACTTGCCACTGACACTGTCACTTTATCAGTGTATCTCTAATGCTCCTTAATTCAAGGCCAGGCCGGACTGTCACCCTTGGGTCCCCATGTCACGCTCACATCCTGACAGACACATGTTGGGAGACACAGGGACCCGTCCATCCTCGGAGAGGGAGAGAGAGCGAAGGGGAAGACACTCTTATCAGTGCAACCTTGCTGGTGAATTAGCAGACCCTTGAGTGATAAGGAGAGGCAGGCGGGCAGACAGACATAGTAAAAAGGAAAGGAGATAGGAGCCAGGAGATAGGAGCTAGGGTGAGGAGACAGGAGGCAGTGATGTGGTGACAGATGCTATAGGGGCTATTGTCGTGTGTCAGTTGACCACTCAGAGGTTTGGCCATGTTTAATCATGATCAGATCTGACTGGATGTTAGATGGTCAGCTGATGGACTCAAAGCATGAACAGAGTAAAAGATGAAGTTACAGGTAGGTAAGAATATAAAGAGTATTCCAAAAGAGACTTGGCCCGAAATGGCCTCAACAGATCAAACTTTGGGATAATTATGTTTAACCTTATTTATGGGTGCAGCCAAACACCAACTGAAAAAGAGATGAATAAAAGAAGATGAAGGTTATAGTATGTATTATTACATATATTATTATTTTCTGATCTGTTATGTTGTTTCCTCATTAAAAACATACCTGGAGTTTTTGTTTCATTCACACAGTTTAACACACAAACTCTGCATATACAGTTGTGCTCATAAGTTTACATAGCCTGACAGAATTTGATTGATTTCTTGTCCATCTTTCAGAGAATATGAAAGATAACATAAAAACTTTTCTTTCATTCATGGTTGGTGAAGCCATTTATTATTATTTTTAACCAACTGTGTTTTTCTCTTTTTAAATCATAATGAGAACAGAAACTACACAAATGACAGAATGACAGCTTGGAGTCTTTTGTGATAGTTGTGGATGTGTTATTTTCTCTGATGGTAAATCTGCTCATTCTTCTTGACAAAATGCTCCAGTTTCTGTAAATTCTTGGGCTCTTGTCTGAACGGCAGCTTGAATCTGCCCAGAGGTTCAGTGATACTGAGGTCAGAAGAGACGAACACTCCAGAACAGGGGTGCCCACACTTTTTCAGCATGTGAGCTACTTATAAAATGACCAAGTCAAAATGATCTACCTACTACAAAAATGCAAATCATTTCTTTATTTATAAATATATTGAAAATCAGTCAATGTGGAACAGTACTTGGACTTAATGATCTTCATGTGGGAAAAGGCTGACTCAAATAAATACGTTTTTATAGATTTATCTACATTTTATCTGATAAATGATAATTTAAGCTTAAAATAAGACAAACTGTACTGAACACTCTCTGCCCCTATTTGGACCTTCACCCACAGTTTGACAACCCTTCTTTAAGAGAACTTCCACTGGCACTTAACAGAAAACTGTGAAGAAAGTGTGTAGGATTTTTAAACCTGGAGTTACATTATCTTACTGGTTTTGCAGTGATATTGAGCAGCCTCTGCACGTTTACCAAATGCACATCGTACAGATGCATTTGTGGCATTTCGTCACCACCACCCGTCGCGGTAGGTCTGCTTTGTGTTGTAGGCCTGCTCTGTGCTGTAGGCCTGCTTTGTGTTGTAGGCCTGCTCTGTGCTGTAGGCCTGCTTTGTGCTGTAGACCTGCTCTGTGCCAACACAGTAACATACATTTGATTAGTTTTTACGTCGCGTTTCGTCGCCCTTCGAATCAGCGCACATTGAGGAGGGAGTCTATGTGCGCTCTACTTGGGGAGGAGCGAGAGCTCGAAAAGGCGAGGCAGATGGACAGGTAGGATGTTTTAAGAAGTTTAACCTGCCCTGTGACGCGCAGTGTTACACGAGGCCACACACATGTTGTAGACACGCTGCGCTGGAAGTCCGTGTGGTGACACACCGCGCAGTGTCTGCGGGCTCTGGACGAGCGCACAGGCTGCAGAGAGACGGCCCGCGCACTCCCGCACTCCGGTACCAGTTTATTGCAGTGGCTGTAATGATCGTGCATCACTCGACGAGTGTCATATCTCGAGTCCAAGACAAGACCGAGTCCAAACGCGGTCCAAGACCTTAAAGAAACGCTCTTGAGTACTACATTACGATCTACCCTGGCGATCTACCGACACTACCTTGGCGATCGACTGGTCGATCGCGATCGACGTATTGGGCACCCCTGCTCCAGAACCTTCACTTTATTCTGCTGGAGCCAGTGACAGCTCCACTTGCCTTTGTGTTTTGGATCATTATCATGTTGGAATATCCAAGTACGTCCCATGTGCAGCTTCTGGACCAAGAAATCATAAATTCTGCCAGGGAATGGAAACTTATGAGCACAACTGTACAGGTTGTCTTCTCTCAAAGTACATCCTCACAAGAATCATTTGAATAATTTCAGCCCTGGATTGCCGATCTTTGCTGAACTAAAGGTAAAAGGTAGCCGTTAACCTAAAAAAAATATGGCTTCACAATGTCACAAAATAAAACTGAGCATTTTGAACTTTGGAGATGTAAACAGACTAATAAGGGGGTAACTCAAACATGTGTGAATGGACACAACTCTGGATGTGTTTTTGATGAGGCAAGAACATTTGCATAATGTACGACCTTCCATTTGTTGCTGAGTGTTTAGGTTTTACCTGCGCTGACTCGTAACCATGTGTTTTTATTAAATGAATTGAATTAATATGAAAGGGCCCCACAGTGCTGATCAAAACATGAACAAACAATACAAAAAGAGTCTCACATATAAATAAATTAACGTACAGTTTATAGCTAGTGAAGCCGGTTAGTATTTGGATGGGAGACCACTGGAAATATCAAATGCCACAGTAAAGCGCCAGTGGAAGAAGAAGAAGAATTTTTGGCATGTGTCCAGTTGTTTAATCAGCAATTTTCTCTTACTAAAAGCTATGTACATGTTCATTATTTCCATATTTTCGTTATTTTCTACACTTGGTAGTGCCCAACAGACTGGCAGCAAACTTCATTTCCTCCACTCATTGTAACAGATTCGCAGATGCCCCTCTTCAGATTTCTCTCATTTCCAAGACTTTTGAACAGGGGCCAGTCTTCATCACAACCTGCCACACATCATTCCCTCTCAGATATCCACTTACGGAGCGGTTCTGCGTTGAGTCAGCTCCCATCGACCCGGGCCCTGCTTGATGCTGTGGTTGACGTGAATGTGAGTTGTCAGCTGCTGTGATGGCTGCCTGTCTCCTCAGCCTGACAGTGGGAGATGGGAGATGATACCCAGCAGAGGCATGTTGGCTCTCACATGTTAGCGGGGGGCCCCAAGGCGTGAAGGGCCCTGACACACGCCATTTTACAGCTTTAATCCCCCACGCCCCAAAACAGCACTTGACACAAATGGAGGTTGTCTTTTCTCTGTTGGCGGAGAAGAGGAAATGATAGAGGGAGATGGGCTCAGAAAGGCTTCACTTCTCTCTGTTTTTGTGCTTTGAAAATATTTGGAGGAATCTTAGGTGTTTTTGCAGTGCATGTTTTATAAATTAAAGGTTCATTATGTAACTTTATTCATAGAGGCTATGCCACCTGCTGGTCTGTATGGAAATGCTATTTCCATGTTGCACAGTACAGCAGCAACCTTAACCCTCATGGAGACAAGCAGTGGACGCTACCAGGCCAAGTTACAGATCAGATCTATGGAGAGAAAAGAAAGCATGTTTTCCTTGGCATTTTGGACAATAAAAACACCTGCACTATACTGTTACCAACACTCATATTAAATCCCATAGTCAAATGATTCTTCTTCAGGTCCTGGGGTCGATTTCCATGTTGTGTGGGCCCTGTCCGAGTACGGTTTACATGGTCTCCTTGTGTGTGGGTGAGTGGGTGGGTCAAATGCAGACGGGTCAAACACATTTCCTTTAATAGGGTAGATGATGTGCATTTCAAGTATTTTCTCTTGTAGATCAATAAAATTAAGATACCCAGAATGCTTTACACTCATTATTCAATCACTCCACTGACACCCCCTCTAACTATCCCCAATTGCTGGTTATTTGTGACATATCACAAAGACACTTTACAGAGCATTATTCATTCACTCCATACCCGATGGTCTTAAATTACTATAATACCCACAGCTGCCCTGGGACAGACTGACAGAAGCGAGGCTGCCAATCAGCGCCATTGGCCCCTCTGACCACCACCATCACTCACACACACCACTTTCATACTAGACAATGTCAGTGGAGTGTCTTGCTTAAGGACGCAACAGCAGTTTTTGTGACTGGCACCTGATTTTCCCAGTGGTCTCCCATCCAAGTACTAACCAGGCCCGCTCTTGCTTGGCTCCTGAGATCTGACGAGATCAGGCTTTGACAAGCCGGTATGGTCACATGTGAAGTGTCTTGCCTAAGGACACAATGACATAATGCGCTGGTATAAATGAGATTCTTAGTGCCAAACTTTGGTTTGCTGGACAGGCCACAGGGCCACTGCCCCTGCCCACTGTTAATGTTGTTTACATAAGTGTAATAGCAATGACCTTTAAGTAATGTAACGTCCCTATAAAATGCCTTGTTTTGAATAACCCAACACTCTTAAAAATTCTCTTACTAATTTGTATTGAATGTAGGTCTGCAAAAGTGTCAAGTCCATTCCAAGTGATGAATGCATATTACATCACATGATTGCACCATAATGATACAAAAACAAGGTCTGGAATCAAATCTCTTTCAGGTTATAATTTGTCAATTGTGATATCAATACTGTTGATTTCACTTCAGGTGGCTGCAAATGGGCAGTGCACATTTAATTAATTGCATTGAACCGTCATTACTTTGAGGACAGCTTATGGTGAATTTTCAGATATTATGATAAATTGTGTTTACTGGCAAAAAGGGATAAAGATGGGTTTGTGAAATGGTGGAGGATTTGGGGAAACTAAAGAATGAAGAAACCAGTACTGTGATAATGCCGAAAAGAGGATGAGTTAACTATATAACATACTGCGTGAATTTGTTATATTTCAAGAAGGTACTGGGTTTGATTCCTAGACCATGAAGAGCCTCTCATAGTGTTTGTATGTTTACTTTAGTGTTCATTTAGAAGTGAATTTAATAGCCTCTACGTCAAATTCTTTATAGTAGAGGATCCAGTGCATTTTAACACAAAAATCATTAATATTGGTATCAAATCAAAATCACAACAGCATTACCATAACCTCAGCCATAGTATTACTTGCAGTTGTACTAGTATTTAATCATTAATAATTTTACTGGGATCGACTAGAAATGAACCGATACCAAGACCAAAATGAGCTGCGTCAGATATTGGTTCCATGACACTGGTTATCATGATTGTGATTGTGGCCTTTAATTGATGTTATAAGAGTATTACAGGCTACATAACACTACTGGATCTCTTAATAAGTGCCATTTTCTGTCGATAAACTGGTATTGGTCAATACTGGCAGATACTTAAAGAAGAAGTATCGATATTGGAACTGAAAAAGCTGGATCGGTGCATTCCTAGTATGGACCATCACTATTGTTCTCTAGGGATCCCTTGTAAAAGCAGGACCCTCCAGGTAAATAAGGCTCAAATAAGTCCAATAGTGTAGGTCAGTCATGTTCAATCTGGAGGTAGAGGTTGGGACTCGAAGATTCTCAGGAGGTTCTCAGGGTTTCCTAGAAAAGAGGTCCAGACTGAATGAATTTTAACGAAAAGATGACACCTGGATTGCTCCTATAATGTATCAGATCATCTTTAATTGCTTTAAATAACTATATAAGATAAGAAGGTTATGAGGTAGGAGAGCGAAATGGAGATCACCAACATATCCATTGGTAAAGCATTTGGAACCACTGGTGTAAGTGTGGGTAATAACCATAATACAACCCAAATAATACTAATAACATGAGAGGAAGGCCAATTTTGAGTGTTTCATCTCAGATCTGAATACATTTGGATAGTCCTACTATCTGACCCAATATCTAAGCCACTGAATCCTTGTAACACGAGATTTTAGCGCTGCCAGTTCTACGCAAAAAAACGCACCAGCAACTCTACAAGCATGTCATCGATAATCATCTGTGTATGGATCAGACTATGTAGGCTAACCACGGCCGATTCTGCGAGCCCGACCCCAAACCACAACGCACACAAACCTAAAGAGGCATTCCATTTCCAGTAGCTCAAAACGTGAAGAGCTTGTCAAAACAGCTTAGCGTAGCCCCGAGAACTCTGCTATTGAAATCTAAGGTTAATGCTCAATAAAGCCCGCAATAGCTGTATTTGCTGGAGTGGAATGGTACTCCCACGTGGCTATTGTGGAGTGCAGTGGCATATATCAGTTCACAGCACGGCATCAGTCACTGCCTGGGAGCACGGACTATTTTGGTAGGACTGTCCAAAGTGATACTTCACTGTTTTGAAAAGGCCTCCTCGCAGATGGCCAATAAAAATGATGGATGTCACAGATGGTTTTCCACAGAGGGGTGAGAGGTGGGAGGGGGCGGTGGAGGTGGCGGAGGTGAGGCGGGGGCACTTCCAAGTTTCAGAGGTTTTGTTTGCGCTCACGTCTGTAAATACTTTATCTGTTTTGTAGGATATGTGTTTTTCATACGTGATTATGGACAATATCATGGGTACAATGTTATCCTTAAAGTAGATTTATTAGGAACTAAAAAATGCCCTAATAAACCGTCATTGACTACCTTTTATTGGCTACATTTGTTTCACTATGTTGAGTGCACGAAACAGGGCAAAGGATCATGGGTAATGTAGTTTACCAGGCTTTAAAAACAAAACTTACAAAAAACAACAATGGATTTTTGCCTCAGATTCAAACTATTTGAGATACTGGGTGAAAATATTTTACATTTATTGTCCTTACGTCACAAGATTGTGTTTACGTACTGTTACTGTTGTCTTGAAATTAATCTAAATTTCAAGAGTAAGGGTGCATTTATTTTTTAATCAATCAATCACACTTATAGAGCACTTTAAAACACTGAAGGTGACTAAAGTGCTTCACATTTAAATCAACACAATATAAAAACATGCAAAAACATTCAATAATAAAATAAAACTTATGCAAAGTGTCAGTACATTACTGAGTGTTGAAAGTCTAGATGAGAATAGATAAGTTTTGAGCCTAGATTTAAACAGGCCAAAGTCAGTGCTCATATCAGGAAGCAGTTTGTTCCAGAGTCTGGGGCCAGTGACAGAAAGAGTCTGGCTCTGGGGACTTTGGCAGGAGTGGGTTTGTTGACCTTAAAACCCTGTTTGAATTACGAATAGACACAAGTTGAGTCAAATAAGGAGGCACCAGGCTGTTATGAGCTTTGAAAAACAACAGTATAATTTTAAAATCAATTCTAAATGAAACGGGAAGCAAATCCAGAGATAAAAGGACTGGGGTGATGTGCCAAGTCTGGGGGTGTTGGTTAAAAAACATGCAGCAGCATTCTGCAAGAGCTGGAAAGCTGAAAGTGAGTAACAATATTCTATTCTGGAGCTTATACAAGTGTGAAAAGTCTTTATAAGGTCACTGTGATTTAAAAAAGGTTTTACTTTTGATTAAAAGTCACCACACTCTCGATCTGTTCGATTAAATTTTTTTGTTAAAAAATACCCCAGTTGATTTTCAAAATACAGTTGATTTTAATTTTGAAGACCACCAACCAAAATGTGATTTTTATTTGTAATGTAATACATGTAATACATTAAAAACAAAACTCTGTGTTTTCTGTGGTTATACTAAGTGTCAGACTATTGAAAGTTCAGTCAGAGTTTTTAAAAACTACGATTTTTGATATAATACATTATATTTCCTTTTAAATCAGTAATATCTGTTTACGCTGAAAGTGCAGACATTTACCAGCTCCCATCAATGAATGCTGTTGTCGTATTCTTGGCAAGACATTTAACTCACCTCGCTCACAGTTGCCCGAGCTTTAATTCCAAATAAAAATAATTTAATCCATCCATCCATCCATCTTCTCCCGCTTAATCCGGCTGGGTCGCGGGGGCAGCTTGCTTCCCAATATTCATAGCACCTGACCCCCCCTATGAACCCCTCTGCAGGTGGTCATTTAATTTGGAATAAAAATGTATTCTGCTTTAAAAAGACCATGTAAACAATTCCTAATGAAAATGATTATTTGGAATTCAACTTCATTCCAAAGTAAGTAGGTGTTTTTTTCTGAGTTTTTATTCCTCGATCATGTAAACATTTATTCTTCTCTCATTTTGCTTCTAGAAATAGGTTCTCTGCATTATGCTTAAACCACTGCTGTTCAAAATGTACCTCTTTGAATGATTTAATATTAATAATTCTATTTTTTTCACCAAGTACCTGAAATCTATATCCTTGAATATGCAAACATCACCTTTATCAATACTTTACCTAAAACCAAAAGCCCATTAAACAGGATTACGCATAAAATATGACTAATTTCACTTTGCGACACACATACCGCCTTAAAAATCTACAATCTCACACCCACTGCACTCAGGGTTCTGCCTCCTATTATTCACGTTGTATTTATTTGTACTTTACTTTGCATGAGGTGTGTGTGGGGGGTTACTAAGTAGCTATCGATTGTGATTTGATTAAACTCTTGCTAATTTGCTGCAAACCGGCTAGACATTTAATCAAATCAAAATCAATAGCTTCTTAAGAGCCCTGGGTACATGGCTGCAATGGGGGAATACAGTGGAGGAGTTATAAATTACTGGGAGCAGAGATTGGGCCGATATAGGATAATGTTAGACAAGAGAGGTGCAGGGGCTGTTTAAGCATCTTGGGGGCCCTGTGCATGTTTTTTTTTTTTTTCTCGGGGCCCCTCAGTTTGCCAACATTAAGAGATTGCTTTTTCATTATATATAACCTTGTACAAACTAGCTTAAGCAAAAGATGATTCAAAGGGCCTATGCACTGTTCTAATGTTTCCTCATCATGAACAGACCTGGAGTTGTGTTTTGTTTCATTCACTCATGTTTAACGCTTACACCTGCATATTTAGAGTTCTTCTCTGAAACAGAAAACACTCTGATCCGACCTATGACGTCATGTGGTAATCCAGGATGTGCTTCACTGTGTTTTTAAACTCCATACATCTTCACTAGAACCATTTGAATGAGTTCAACCCTGAAATTCCCCTTTTATACTGAACTAAACATATAACATAGCCATATGCTGCTGCACAGAGACCAGAGGAAAATAAAAATAAGTAAAACTAGACATATAAGTGTTAAATTTTTGGAGTATTACTACTCATATACTCATTATACATGTAATCAATCAATCAAACTTCATTTATAGAGTTCTTTCATACAAAAAAATGCACCATGCTTTACGGTGATAAAAAAATAAAAATAAAACACATAAAATTAAAACAAAACTGTAAAAAGGTGCCACAACGGGGCTAAGCTAAACTGTCATTGTGTCCTTAGGCAAGACATTTCACCCACATTTCCTAGTAAGTGATGTGTATGTGAGTGTTGGGACAACTGTGGCTAATAATAACTTTTAGTGAATGAATAGTGCACAGAATTGACTTGGAGCGTCTAGAAAAATGCCGTATGTTTTACTATTATTATTTATTTTATACAAATACACTGCACTGGAGTAAAGTAAAGTAAAGCAAGGTAAGGCTAAAGTAATTCAAAAGTGCTTTACAGAACAAGAAATACATAAAAAAAAATCACAACCCAAACAAATCAAAACATAAATAATCATCATAAAATTTTTCAATAGAGAGAGACATTGAATTAGAGAGAATTACAGACTTAAGAGTGAGGGAAAATTAGCAACTGATATTCAACTTTTGAGGCCCCCTATAGTGCCTGGTGGGGCCCTGAGCATTTACAAAATTTGCCCATGTCTGGAAACACCACTGGAGAAACTGATGGAGATGGAGAAGGATGGAGCGAGGGATGAGATGCGGAGGATGTCAGTCTCGGAGCAGGCAAGCGCGATGGATTTGTGTGCACAGAGGGACAATTGGCCTTGGTTCCTCTATCCTAACATGAGCTATTAACTCATTCTAAAGATTATACAAAGTGCTGTTAGCGTACAGCCGTTTTGGTAATATACGGTGACACTTTTTCTTATGAACAACAGCGATTTGTATTCATGAGACCACATCCGTGCAGTTATAATGTGGTTTATTTTCTGACAGTGTAAAATGGCAGTGTTGAATCAGGGGGTTGCAATACAGGTTTGAGGTATTGTTCAGGGGGTAAATGCACATTTTTGGAGATTTTATTTTATTTCCTGAACTGATCAACAAAAACGAATAAATACGAGTAAGAAATACATTTCTCTTGGCTGTTTGCCTCTCAATGAAAGAAAACAAAAAATATTTTAATTGTATCCTAGTTGTAATGTAGTGAGTAGTACAGTCAACGGTATGAAAATATCCATGTCCACATATTTATCATTGACCCAAATGACCTGAATGAACAAAAGGTAATTATAACACAATTTATTTTATGACGATGCAAAATGACAAGGTTAAAGGGCCCATATTATGCTATTTCCTGGTTTATGTCATTATGATTCCTCATGAAAAACATACCTGGACTTGTGTTTTGCTTCATTCACACATGTTTAACACACAAACCCTGCAGATTTAGGCGGAGACAGAAAACTGTTCCACCCTGTGACTGTAATATGTTAATACAGAAAGTACCCAACTGTTTTTAAACTCCATACACCTTCATTATCATTTGGTTAGCCTTATTATTTCCATGCATCAAAATGCTGCCTGGATTTTTTAGTGTTCCTTTGACTTAAAAAATGTCAGAAAATGTCCCAGGAGTAAGTCCTTTTGCTCCGTTTTACCAGGATGAGGTCAGCTTTCAATATCTGGCAGTTGTTCAACATTACTATGTGTACTAATGTGTCATAACAATTGAAAGAGTAGAAAAACACAAAATCACACACACAAAAAAATGAAAAAGCACAGAAAAACCACTTGTAAACTACCACCGCGCTCCAAATCTCCAACACTCTGCGCTCGATACTACAGGCTCTCTGGCGGGTGCTGCAGAAATTTACAGTAATAACCCCATATGGGTAGAAAGTGCAACTTCTCTGCTTTCAGGAACTGTTGGATTTTTTTCGATAGCGCATTTAGTTCCAGAGATACGGTAATGAGAAGTCGGAATATGAGGGTTAATGTCAGGACTTCCCGATCTCTTACTAAACTAAAGGTGAAAGGTAGCTCTTTAAAAATACTGCTTCATGACATCACAAGGTGGAACCGAGTATTTTGAGCTTCGGAGATGTAAACAGGTTACTCAGACATGCACAAATGGAAGAAAAGGCAACTCCAGGGATGTTTTTGAAGATGTAACATGATTATAACATGCCTTAGAGTCAATTTTGTGTAATCTAGAACCTTTAAATCATGGGGTTGCAATTTACTTTTTACATTTTTTATTCCATTTTATTACTCTTTTGTCAGAATTTGAGCAATGACAATTACACCTGGATTACTGCTGGTGGTACAGTCTTATACCCAGAGTGTTGACAGTTCACAAACCTGAGCTGTTATTATTGTACTGTCAGCGTACTGTATTGGTGTACTTTCTCGGCGTACTTTCTCTCATGAATGTTCATTGTGGATGGCTGTGGCGTGTATTTGCATATAATCACCCATTTCCATGTTTTAATCTGTGGCATCATAACAAAATTAAATTGATGACTTGCTTTGTAATAAAGTTCTACAGCCTCCACATTGCAATAACAGTGCTTACAATGGAGCCCAGTCTGTAATCTTTATGTACACAGCTCAGGGTTAATAATGCATGACGCGCTGGAGCATATTAACTTTGTTACAATAACTTTTGTTAACCAAGGTTTGTGTTTTGTTGTCACCATATGCTCCCCATCAACGCAGATGGAACGACACCAGCTAATGCCGAACTGTCACCGCCGTCTAATTAGTCTAATGAACAAATTTCACAGGCGCAAAGGAATGGGGAAGTTTTGGAGAGAGATAAGTTGTTGGGAGATTGCGTCTTCTTTCTTCTCCATAATTTATTTGTGTTGTGAGGGTGCCTTTGGTTGTCAACATACAAATTTTGTGTAGATTTCGCTGTTGCCATTATCTTAACATCAGATAATACACTGCTGCCTGGTTAACATCTGGATGTAAACAACTTCGACCACGCAAATGACTTACTTAAGAATTACATAATTTATCCTGCTTTTCCGTTACTTTTTTGACACCAGAATGGAAAAAAGGAACAAATAATCATTGTTCAATATTTAACCAGGAAAGTAACAGTCAACAGTGAAATTCAGACTGTTTTCAGACTGTTTTTTAAAGGTGCACTGTGTAACTTTACTGGTGAAGGGTCCATCAAATCCTTTTTTTACTACTACTACTACTACTACTACTACTACTACTACTACTACTACTACTACTACTACTACTACTAATATATATATAGGGCAATTAAGAAATGTACATTCTTTTACAATGGAATATATAACATTAGAGAAATCATGATAGAAATAACAAAAACAACAAAATATTTTGCCCAAAAAGGAGTGGGAAGAAGAGAATTTATTCAATCCCACCCCCCTCTTCTAATCTAACACAATGAGCTTTCTTTTACATCTTTCAGACATTTTCCAGTAACTATATGAACTATTTATAAGTGCAGACAATGAATGACTGTTCTTGCTTGATAACAATTATCATGATATTGCAATAACCATACATGAGGATACCAGCAATGGTAAGAAATGTAAACATACTAACAATGGTAACAGACAATACAAGTAACGGTAAGACAGCACGGGTCAGGAAACAACAAGCATAAACCAGCACTACAAAAGGCAGGATTGTTCTGATTTTCTCCATGGAGATGTTATTAGTTTGTGGAAAAGCAACCCCTCTCAGTCAGAATGTCTGTTTTTCTGGGTATTTTTGAGCTATAAAACCACTAACCCTAACCCACTAAATGTAAAGTAGAGCTGTTTCATGCCATACTATGGAACATTTCAGGCAGAGCAATGACATATCCATAGAAACAAGCACGGGACCAGAAAAGTTGCATCTTTAACGGGAGTCCTGGCCTCATAAGTGTGTGGTAGGAAAAACCGGAGCACCCAGAGGAAACCTACATAGACACACGGAGAACATGCAAACTCCACACAAAAAGGTCCCATACTGCTCAGGAGTCAAAACTACAACCTTTTTGCTTTGAGGCTAAAGCATTGACCACTGTGCCACCGTGTGTGTAGGTGTAGAATGATGTATATGGATATCAATATTGCTTTGCCTTTCTGAAGTATAAATCTGAACATAACAGTTTCCGTAGCTGTAAAACCCATAATTCTACTTTCTTTAGACAATAGAAGTCATTTTCAGTATTATGGGCGCACTGTGTAACTTGTGGAGGGTTTGCCGCCTGCTCGTCCCCATGGAGATGTTACTGTTTTGCCTTGATTATTCCACAGTAATGAAATAAACTTTATGATTACAATGGAGAAAGGTTAATGGTCAGATCTATGGAGAACAAGCCTGCACATGGAAAGGGATCAAGTATTTTTCAGCTACACAGTAAACCCAAGTTTCCAGAACCCAAAAAAAGTTGATGAACTTAAAAGTCACAATCTTCCAGAACTTAAAAGGTTGGACTTGCTACTTGTACCTTTTGAAAACAGCTGAATTAAAAGTGCTTATTTAGCTGAACTCAAATATTTGCAGTTTATGAGACTCATAGTTTTCTGTTAAAGCAACTCAATTTCTTTTCATTTATTATGACTTAAAATTGGGAATTTTCAAACCACTGGAATAAGTTCACTTATTTGGTGAAGCACCTTGAAATGGTGTTGTATTTTAGCATGTACTATATAAATTAAATGTATTTTTAAATCATCTCGCCTATTTGAAACAATAGAAATAACAGGACTTTAACATGCTCAGCGTTTAATTACTTAAATCTACTAAGTTGTATCTGATCTATGTTATTAAGTTAGGCTCACTTTTACCCACAACCATAGCTTTAATTTAAAAAAATGAGTTAAAAAAAGAGTTAAAATGAAAAACATGTTACAGCAACTTGGCATAATTAATTTAGTAGGACCCAACTTAACTTATGCACAACTTAATCTGTTTAATTACTTTATATGTTTGGGTTTACAGTGTATAAAACCCCTGTAGTTGAACCAATATAAGGAAGACACTGTATATTTAATGCCCTACTGTGGGACATTCCCGTCAAAGACATAACATCTCCATGGAGACAAGCAAGTAGCAGACCCTCCACTTTACAAGTTACATATTCCACCTTTAAATGACAGCACTTTCTTTTCTATTACCGTGTGGTGATATAGTATTTATGTAATCCCTCAGTCCAGGTATATACTAGTCTACTGTATGTGCTCTTATACTTATTCTGATACAGGGCCATTCTAAAACTGTTCAGGAAAAGTCTATTTCTGTGCTGTAAATGTGTCTTTTTTGGTTTTGATACCCGCCCAAATTAATATCTAGTTTTGATACTAGTTTAGTGTCTGATTTATGATACTATTCCTGAACAAAATAAGACTCTACTTGGTGATGGAGATGGAAGAGAAAAATATTACTTTAGATTTGAAAGGGTTAATATAACTTCCTCCTCCCTGTAAGTCCTCATTATGCCGCCTCAGTACATAATATCCAAATTGCAGGTGCAGGAGTCCGTAATTGTCTAAACCCAGCCCACATAATGCAGTGTTGGCTCCGTGGCCCCTGCGTAACCTGCGTGTCATGGGGTCACCGTGCACGTTAGCTGTCAATTACACCCCCTCCATATGTCCAGGCCCGCAACTATTTATCTTCATCCTTCTTACATCACAGCCTGACCTCCCCATAGACCCAGCACAGGCCGACGCATCACTTTTGCCCATATAACACACATGCACACCACCGCCCAGTGACTCTTAATAATCCCTCATTCTACCGTGTCAACATTTCATTTCTGTCTATCATAGCTGTTTGGATGTAGGTACACTTGCATGCTTTTGGGAAATTGCTCCACCTCTGGGACATAATTACGCTATATTCATAGATTTCTTGACGTTTTTCACCGTTTTATTGTCCGTTTCGCGAAGTGCTCTGCACTCCGTAATCATTACCGGGCCGAAGTTGTGCGTTTCAAAAAATTAATAACGGGTATTATCTTGCATTCGGAAAACGGACCAATCAATTTGAGAGGAAACATGGCCTACATATGGATCCATACATCTAAATGTGTCATTGAACTACATGCAAGTGGAAGGGAGCAGACACTACTGCTCCCTAATTAAGAAATTCCATATAAAAGACGTCAAGCAAAATGCAGCATATTGGTCGCATAGGCCCTCTCTCCCATCTGGCCAAAATGGCTATTGTGGCTCATTGTCTAAAAATAGGGATGAAGACAAATTGTTATCATTTGCCAAAGCCCATGACAATAATGATGAATGAACACTTTTTTTTCCCTTTCCGCTATGCCCTCTGAAGTCATTGCTTAAGGCCCTGTTCTCCGCTATCCCCTCGCTCCCCCGCTGCATCCCGTTCCGTTCTGGCTTTTAAATGAATCAAATATGCAAACGCCATCAGTTACATCCAGGTTTGACGTTCCGGTGTTTTTATTATTTTATTTTTGCCCATGCTTTCGCCGTCTTTTGTTCCCGTTTCTATTGTTATGCACGCAATCAGGGTGACATAAGGAGGGGGCTGAGTTGACGTAGTGATTGATCACCAATTTGGCCTGACAAACAGCCTCCCCACCTTCCCACAGCAAACTTGGTGAGTGAGTAATGTTCCCGCTGACAGGGATAGATAAGGGGCATACTTCACCAGATCACAGCCCTGATGGAACAACACAGCTAAGGTTACACTGTACCCAGTGTACGGAGAACAGGCTTGTTTCTCACCGGGGGAAGGAGGGGCATCCAAACATAACCCAGTGGAAAAATATGTCAAAATAGAGTAGTGTAGGGGAAAAAAACCCAAAGAAATCCCCCCAAAAACCCAAAATTAAATAATTCTGTAAAAAAAAACTGTATTTATTTTGTAAAAATAAAAAAACAAAAACAAATAATGAAGTAAAAAAAAATAATAATCTTGTTTTATCAATCAACCTTCTCAGGACAAAAGATGATGATGATTTTACCACTATTGCAAAAAAAAAGTATATATATTATTTATTACCACACACTCAAAAAAGAAACAAGTAATATATAAAACAAATGAAAATAAATGAAAATAAATTTACAAAATTATGTTATGGTTAATGCATAATGATAAATTGCAGTGTTTGTAAAATGTCCATTGTGAATCAGTGCTACCATCAAAGCTGTTGTCAGAAAAAAAAAACTGCGATAAAAATGAATGATATCGATGGACTTTTCCTTATTTGAACTGTAAGAATGTCAGAATCTTATCAAACTCACCATAGGGGCATTTCACACATAACCCGTCACTTAGAGCAGATTACACAACCGGAACATTCAATTTGCAACATTGATCTCTAATAATTGATCTCTAGTTATTGACTACTCATGTTTCTGCACCAAATGCTACAGAGAAATTTCCAGAAGCTGATACGTTGAATACTTTTCCCATGGAGCGATTGATCTGAACGTAGAAAATTGTATTCTGAGCCAGTACAGCTGCCATTTTTACAAGTGAAACAACTGGAACCTCTGAAATGATCAGACTGTGCAACAACAAAGATGCGGACGGGGTTTATTTTTGCCACCTGCTTGTCTTCATGGAGGTGTCTTTACCTCGAATGTTCCACTGTAAGGCCTTTAAAGGGATAGTTTGGGTTTTTTGACATGAGTCTGTGTGGCATCCCCGGCAGCAGTGTTGTGCATCAACACGCAGTTCCTGCCCGGTTTGAGTGCTGACCAAAGTAATCCAGCAAGTTGGCTGGGGTCATGAAAATAAAGCGTTTTTCTTCTCAAAACAATATGTGTTGAAAAGAGTGATACATTTGCATCTCAAAACCATTGTCCACGAAAAAGTCATAAGTCATAATCGCTTGGTACTATTTTCTCTTCGTTTTTATTACTGCGCACTGACGCCAGGTGGCAGCCGTGCACAAAACTTTTTTTCAGTAGTTCTGCATTGTTTACGAGCTCAGACTGATGACCACCACGGCGCGAGAGAGCCAACATGAGAACTAGAGCGATAAGTATATAAGCTATATAAGAATATATATAAAAATGGTGCGGACTTGTGGTTATCCAGGCTGTAACAACAAACATCTAGCTGAATCTCTGCACACATTTCACTGTTTTCCTGTTACGAACATTGCTCTGAGAACTTTAAGATGTCTAAAAACTTTGAGATTAATGTCATTCTACGAAAACCAATATCGATTCCATGGGGATCAGCACCATCCACTAGAAAAGTTACTCACTGCACATTTAATAGAAGTTGGACTGATAAAATCCTAGTCACCAATCTCCAGATACAAGTCCCTTAAAACACCACTAATTACTCGCACAGAGTGTTCATATATAGGTAAAGTGTCTTTCTCAAGGAGATAATGACAATAGGCACTGGTCAGAAATTGAATTGAACTTTCAGCCATTGGGTTTATGGGTGAAAATCAAATACTTCTCCAGGTATATTTAGAACAAAATCATAAAGTCGCACTGTATAACATTTTTATCTGATGGCCACCAGCTTGTCTCCATGGAAATGTTTATAGCTTTGTCTGGCATGTTCCACAGTGTTGATTAAACCCGAGAGAGAAAAGCACACTACATTACAATTCAGATCTGTGGAGAGTCGCCCTATTCCCAAAAGGAATTATTGCATTTTTGAGCAACAGAAACACCCGCAATAAATAAATGCAAGATAGATATGTTTAAAGTCACACCATGGGACATTCTAAGCAAGGCAATCGCATCTCTAAAGCTCAAATTTTGCACAATTTCTTAAAAATAGTGCATTACCAGGACAACATCTAGGCATTTTCTGGTTGCTATCTAAGCTCCTCTTCAACACTTCCTATCTACTCTCTTGCCTTCACTGTACCCAGGCCTATGATGATGAATTCAGCCTAACGCAAATTGACTACCATTTTATACAGCGATGCCACCTCCTCAGCCCGCTGTGGGAACATAGCTCACCATCACCTTTCCAAGATGTCCGCCTCGAAACAGCCCGCATCATTGGCCTCCTCTCCATCTCCCCTGCTTCACAAACCTCCACTGGATAGAGATTAATGTCACTAGAGCCCCCCATAGCTGCAACTTGTGTGTATGTATGCCCTGACTAGTAACAAGGCTGCTACCACTGCTGGGAAGAATACTTTGAAAATGTGTTTACATGGTCCAGAGTGCTGTATTCTGAAATAAAGAGGGGGGATTTTACTTCTATGGGGTTTTAACTGCTAACACATAACATATTTAGATCACCGTGTTACCATTTATTGTTTTGAAAATGCTGTTTGCTGAAAAGAATTAACATGTTTTTTGAGTTTCACTTTCGTTTTTTGGAGTCTCCCCTCCCTTTGCTCTCAGTGCTAAGTCTCTCCCCCTTCAGAGCACTACCACAACTCAGTGTGCATCCCGCTAATGAAACGACTGCACATCGCATCAAGTTTGTTAAATTGTTGTGTGCAGTTTTGTATCATGCTTTTTGTGCGTTAAAATAACTTCACATTGAGTTGCGTTGTATTTTAATGTAAAAATGCAACTTCACACTACTTTTCTTTCTTTGCACCGTTTGTTTTACTTTTATTTATCGATGATTAGAGATGGAAAAATTGAGCCATGAGCAGTGTTTTCAATTTCTCTCACTAATACCACACAGCTTGAAACTTAAATTTGCACAACAAAACTTTACTGGTAGGATTCTGTCAGTTACTTCTCCATGGAGATAATATTGCTTTCCCTGGAATGATCCACAAACTATGGCAATAGCTTTCATTGCTACCCATAAATCTATTTTGCTAGAATCCAGCTTACATTCCATTTAAGTTCAGGTGTTTTATTACCAAAAAATATCTCAGAAAAACATGTATTCTTAGTGGGGTCACTTATCTGAAGATCTGACCTGTGGCATTACTCTGTTGTTGTCATTTTAAGGTGCATTGTGTAACTTTTCCTGTGGAGGGTCCGTCAAAAGCTTTTCTCAAAACCTTTCTAACATCGATCAAGTTACAGGTCAGATCTGTGGAGAGGCAACCCCGCTCACACACTTTTTCTAGGTAGTTTTAGTTATAAAACCACCCGTAATTGAATAAATGTAAGGCAGATCTGTTTAATGTCATACTGTGGGACATTCCAGGTAGAGCAATGACATATCCATAGAAACAGGGAGGCGATGGCCATCATGCACCTTTAATGCCATTGTGAAACATTCTAGGTAAGCCATAATGTCTCAGTGGAGAGAAGTTGGCATACCGTTCACCAGTGAAGTTACATAGTGTGCCTTCAACTTGCAACTTTAGCGTCCTCAAAATATATTGCTTTAATTTGACTTCACAACGCTGTCTACCATTTTCTTTACGAAGAACTGCACTGTCTTGAACTGTACACTTTCTATGACCCATTCATAACTGGGCACAACAATGAGGTTTTTAAGAAGAGAGGTCTTTCCAAGTATGAGATAGACATACACCGCTGACATTCCTGTATATCACCTTTTGGGATGGAGGGATGAGAAAAAAACAACAACAAAGAAAAGAAAAAAGAAGCCCGTTTTTCACCCTATCAGCTTGGAAAGGCAATGTTGTGCCCTTGTAATTGAGTAGGTATCTCATCTATCAACAGTGCCACCCTGGATAATAAATATAGAGTACACAGGCAGGTCCTGGGAGATTTAAAGAGAGGGTGTGTGAAGGTGCGCGTGTGTGTGGCCTGTACATGGGTGTCTATGTGTGTGCGATAGGGAGGAGGATGGAAAACTGGAACAGGTGCCTTTGCCCTGACGAACTACCTTTCTATGTTCTTGAATGAGTTCACGCACTGGGCTTACAAGGCAAAGACAGCAGAGGCGGTGAGGGCTGTGACGCTGGTAACCTATGGTGAAGGTGTAAGGCTCATTATGTATGGTTAATGTCAGAAGTAGGGGGTATATTTGTGTTAACTGGGCGGGTCGGTGTTTACCATATACTTTTAAAGAAGTCATGCTGGATACCCATCTGCAAAACTTAAAAAGTGCAAAGATATGATGGTTGATCTTTGTCATAAGAAGAGAAAATGTCAAGGTAAACAGGTGAAGGATGTGTGACGAGGAATTCAATTGAGAAGATATACCAGTGGATGATCATTTACAGTGACGTCACGATGGGGGTGTTCTACATGTATCCCTATGGTGGAATATTCCTCAGTTAACATGGAGACACAATGCACGCAGCAAAAGTTTTTAAATTGTCTGAAAAAACTGATTTAAACAGCACATTTTCAGGAGTCTGTGTCAAGTGTTCATGGTCCTGTTTAGGAGTTTGATTTTTGATAAAAAGGTGAGAGCGATTAACTGAAAAATTGTTGGGTAATGAGAGCTTGTGACTGTAATGCAGAGGTCTCCAATTTTTTGCTACCTTACCGAATGAAAATGCAGGAGAGATACTCATTTAGCAGTCACAAGAAATGGAGTAAATATAAGAGTCTTAGATGGGGTATGATTACAGTTATCTATAAAACATTTACACAACTATTATATTTATTAGTATACAAAGACAGACATTAGAACAATATATTTAGAAATCAAATTTTTGTTATTCAGTGCAATACATGATTCAGAATTCCCTTGGTGAGCCACTTGGAAGAGGGTGGAGAGCTACTGGCAGCTCCCGAGCTACAGGTTGGAGACCCCTGCTGTAATCTTATTTGAGAAGGACTTGTTTAACAGTAATAACAGTTATAATTGAGTCATAACTTGACTTTTCAAAGTTGGGTAACATGTCTTGGACAAGTCAGGGAAACAATGACAGTTCACACCACTGAGGTTTGAACCTCTGCCCCACAGGTTGTTTTTTCAGCTAACATTAACAGTGCATTGTGTAAATTCTGGTGTGGGGTCAACCACCAGTTTGTGGATTAGGGTGATTGGAGTTTCAAAATTCTAAACTGGGACACACTCGGGTTGGGATGGTTGGGATAAATAAAACTGAAAAGAGCGTGTAACATTGTGCATTCTCGTGTCAATCACAATCTGAGGGATTTTTGTTGCAGCATTTTAGTTATTTATTTATTTATTTTTTGCTTTATGGTCGTTCACAAACATGTTTTTCTGTATTTCAGTAAAACAAATGAGAATTTATACACCTCTTTACTGATGGCAGGGATCAGATTAGTCAAAAATTCATCCCATTTTAGTCCTGGTTTAGAGTTGATGTAGTCCTGGTTTAGATCCTGGTTTAGATCAAACTGTTCCACCTGGAACATTTCTTGTATAAAACTGGGACAAATCAGCGGTTTTGTGTAAATCTGCTGGGACAGGGGACACAGGGCTCAAAACTGGGACTATCCTGGGTAAACAGGGACGTCTGGTCACCCTATTTTGGATGGAATGGAATGTTCCACAGTTTGGGATTTAACTTATACCCATATTGCCTTTTGCACAAAGCACAATCTCAAGATAACAACAGTTGATCCACTGAAGTAGAAGAATATGGGAATCTTTATGTTGCATCGCCTGTCATGCCGTTTGAAGATCGTGAATTGCTTGTAACATCCAATTGACTGAATTTTGCCTTTTGCATTTCTGTAAATACTATGCTTAATTGTCTGTTAGAAACAATCTTCAGTCACCATGAATGAAGTCATAACATTCTTAACATACTGCAATGAACTACACGTTTTAAGTTCAAATCTTAGCGACAAACGTGTGATTCTTTGAGTGCCACATGTAAGTACATATGAACAAATGCGTGGGCGAGAGGGTCAGAACCGCGCTAGCTGCGAAAATCGTCACTCCAGAAATGTTGGCATGTCAGAACCTCTTCATTACAGGCATTAAGCTAATTAGCACCACCGCGGACACTGCAATCCAACGCATGTGTACAGGCGGGCACGGGATCGCGAGCACATCTCCGCGTCTCCACTTTGTCATATGAGTTGCTCGGAATGCTAGGCGGAAGCTAGACAGGCGGCCCCTAGTCAAACATGGAGGATGGCAGTTGACAAAGAGCACAGGCTGTCACAGTGCACTCCTCTGCTCGCGTCTCTCCATGTCGCTGGCTAATTGGGCCCTCCGGATAGCTCCACTCCAGAGGATGTTTGTATAGCGGCATATACGCTAGGTAGGTACGGTGAAATGTAGCAGTGTTTCAGATTGTGTACACAGTTGTCAAAGTGTGTTCAGGAACCCTTCACTTGATGGAAATGATCTTACGTTTGTTTGAGTCCATGTCTGCAGTGTTCTCATCAGGGTAGACTAGGTTAGGTTGTATATATCTTTACAGTAGAAAGTGTTTAAATTGACTAGTGCTTAACATACTTCTGTGTGCTTTTTATAATATTGCACTATTGAAAGACATACTTTAAGTAGTGCTTTTTGAGTTGTAATATTTAAGTAATGGTAGTAGTAAGACCTGTCATAAAACACTTTGGCTATGTTTAGCTGATTCCCTTTCTTTTGTCTAATTGAACTACTTTATCTTTCTGTAAAGTCGCACAGTTGGAAGGCAATATCTGCTACAAACGCTGGGCATGTAGGTGAATACAGGCAGGGACCTTTTACTACAGGTTCTTATTGTTTATCTTGCAAGTTCCAAAATGAATATTTGTACTACCGGATCTAAACCTGGAGCATATCAAGGATCGGGTTTGTGGATAATATTTTCCAACATCAATCCAAAACATACAAGACCTGACCAAGAGTAGCTGAAGATCTGGAGAGGGTCTCTTGACATGGCACTGCGGGGCCCACTGCTCCTGACCCCAGCTGCATTGAAGGATGGGTCAAATGCAAAGGACAGATGTTTCCATGAGAATAATAAAGTGTAACCTTCACCAAAGAATCATACCCATTAAATAAAACTGTGGCAACCACACAGGACATCTTTCCCAGTCTTGAGCTTGGTTCCTGAGGAGTATGAGTATATAGCTGAAGGGTTATACTAGCAGTTCAGGGCGAGGCGAACCTATAGCTGGAGGACTTTGATCCACATGCAAACACTCGGAAAAACTGTCACAGGGAAGTGGACAATTCCAAGAAAGAATAACAATGACTAAATATTTAAACAGTGTCACTTGGGTGATTTGTCAAGACTAAAAACTTCTTTTACTTGTCTGCCTGCCTCCCGTTTTCTCTCCTTTCTTTTTAGCTCCTTCAAAAAGTATTAATTTATTACATTTCCTCTCCATTTAACGACCCCATTTGGAGAATTTGCGTTTGATCCTCACCGGCTCGGCGAGGCGTGAAGCTGGCAGGACTGTGAGGGAGGAGATGGATCCATCAGCATGTCACATAAATATCTTATTAGCCACTGATCTTATCATCATAAAGCAGCCCATTTATACAGTTAGGCATGTCATGTTGGTCAATTGCACAAAAAGGGAAAAATCAGGCAGCATGCAATATTAAACCTTCAAATCTCATGCCAACGCCATTAGAGGAGTGTGTGAGAGGTTCTTTCTCTTCATGCCTGCCCTCTCTCTGCTCTCCATTCAAGTCTGTGTCATAAATCCCCCAGGGCTGGATTTCTTTTGCCTTTACTCAATATTCACTTTTCACTTTGCCTAATAGGACTGTATTAACAGGGATTTATCGTTGATGGGCACATGGCGGTTAGCAGGGAATTGTGTCAGGATTTGCAGATGAAGCCTGAAACGCTTCACACGGCCTTTTATGATACATTCTTTATGAGGTATGTCAGCTATAAATAAATAAAAATATTAAATTGTCTTTGTCAAAAAGTGTCACATCAGTGACTCAAACTACAGTGAGTTAAGAGTGAAGTTTTCCTATTGCATCTCCAGAGTTCACCTGGCTCCACCAGGAGGTGAAGGTGAAGTGCCCAAATGATCCAAACAAACATGGATGGATGTACTTAGTGGGGATTTTACAGAGGAAAATACAGAGAATTTTGTTTTTGAAAATAGTACTGAGTGAAGCATTTTGCATTTGTGATGCCTGTGCATTTCTCTGATAAATGTGTAGAGTGTGGAGAGCTCCACGTATCATTCTGGTGTTATCCATGTTAGGCTGTTACAGCTGCCAGTCAACTGCCAGAATATCACCGTTCTGAACACCTGTTAAGGGAACCAGGAAATAATTCACAAGAACATCTGTGAACGTGCTACTGTCAGCCTTTAAGCGTACACCATGAAAACCCTGAACTTTGAACTTCACCAGTCTCAGTAGAGGTGACATCTTAGACACTGCCTTGGCACTCGTGTCAATGGATAATTAGCTGCATCACTTCCATATACCAGAGCAGCAGATCTCACACGATCTGGTGCAAATGAAATCAGTGGATGGAAGAGAGCCTTAGGAGACAATCAGAAGGTGCAGAAGGCAGGAGAGGGAGCAGCCGTCAGATGAGGAGGATTATTATTCCGTTATCAGAGCTCCGTGGAGCAGAACTGACATGGACAGGAGCAGATTTCTTGCTTCTCACACTTCCATCTGGCACTTCACCACGCGCACCATACATACAGCCTCAACGCCGGCTCAGACGATCGCAGACAAATGCACACTTCAGGGCTAAGCAGGCGCCCCATCAGACTTAAAAGGTCAAATATAGGAAACAAGAACTCCACCACTGCACTAAAGAGCCATCCTGCTATATCTACCATTCAAGACGGCTAACTACACTATGGAAAGTGCAATATAAAAAAATAAAAATACCTTCCCTGACAAAAGTCTTGTCGCTTATCCATTTTGTAGGAACAAAAGCTTATAAACTGACTTTAAATTAATCGATTGGTTTTAGAAATGTCTCATATGAAAGCTAAAACCCTCCCAAATTATGCTCAATATACTAAAATACATTTGCTTCAGTGAAGAAAGATTGATCATTTAATGAACACAGAAAGGTCAGATTTTGGCAAGACAAGTCTTGTCGCCTACAGAAAATTGAACAAATAATTTACTTCAAATACAAAAATATGTTGCATAACATCAGTGAATTAAGTAGTGGTGCTGTGAGATCCATATTTAATATCTTGTATGACTTCCATGAGCTTGAAGAACTGCATCCATGCGGTTCGACAATGATTCAGACAATTTGTTGATGAAGTCATCAGGAATAGCAAAGAAAGCGTCTTACATGCCTCCCAGAGTTCATCAAGATTCTTTGGTTTTGCCTTCCATGCTTCCTCTTTCATTCTACCCCAGACATGCTCAATGATGTTCATGTCTGGTGACTGGGCCAGTCCTGGAGCACCTTGATCTTCTTCGCCTTGAGGAACTTTAATGTAGAGATAGAAGTATGCGATGGAGCATCATCCTGCTGCAAAATTTGACCCCTTTTATGGTTGGGAATGTAAGAGGTGCTAATACTTCTTGATATTTTAGGCTATTGATATTGCCTTCCACCCTGCAAATGTCTCACACACCCCCATACTGGATGTAATCCCAGACCATGATTTTTCCACCACCAAACTTAACTGTTTTCTGGGTGAATCTTGGATCCATGCGGGCTCCAGTAGGTCTCCTGCAATATATGCGGTGATGTAATTCAACCGAGGATTCATCTGAGAAATCCACCTTCTGCCACTTTTCCAGTGTCCATCCTTTTAGCAGGCTGTGGGCCTTGGCAAATGCCACACGGTTTTTTAATTGCCTTTTGTTTAGTGCTGGTTTCTGTGCACTGATTCGACCATGGAGGCCATTTCGAGACAGAATTCTACAAACTGTTCTGGTTGACACAGGGACTTGAGGTGACCAGGCCTGGTGGAGCTCTGCTGCAGTGGAAAAGGGGCCTTGGATTTTCGAATCAATACACGGTCCTCCCGAGCAGTTGTCTTGCGGGGTCTGCCGGACCTGGGCTTGTCAAAAACATCTCCAGTCTTTTCAGATCTTTTTCTTATTCTTTGTACTTGACGCTGAGACACATTGAAGGTGTCAGCCACCTCAGCAGTGGATCTGGTCTTCAGCCTCTTGATAATTAACGCTTTGGTCTCAGGGTGGATCTTAGGCATGTTGTCAGAGGTCAAGTTGCAGTTGATGTGAAGGTCTGGTGTGCTGGGGTTCTTTTTATACACACCCACGAATTGATTGATCAGTAACTGATCACAGGTGAGGCTGTAATCTAGGATTGGGTGCATCATATGACAAGGCGACAAGACTTTTGTCTTGCCAAAATCTGACCTTTCTGTGTTCATTAAATGATCAATCTTTCTTCAGTGAAGCAAATTTATTTTAGTATATTGAGCATAATTTGGGAGGGTTTTAGCTTTCATATGAGACATTTCTAAAACCAATCGATTAATTTAAAGTCAGGTTATAAGCTTTTGTTTCTACAAAATGGATAAGCGACAAGACTTTTGTCAGGGACTGTAGATATATAAAAATGTTTGTGTATAGTTTATGCTGACTTAAATGTTTAACTTTAATTAACCTTAATGTAGCATGAATGAGTGTGAGCACCATCATGGTTTATCTGTTCATAGTTTTTATGCCTTACTGTATGTTGGTTCATAGTCTTTTGTTGTTTAGTTGTTTTGTCTGCAGCTAAAACACTAACCTGCACATACTTAATTATGAGATCTAATTGCAAACACGTTATAGTAGAGAATAGAAATTACAATTGAATCATGGAGGGAATCATGCCTGAATGATAGAATTGAGAATGAAGAGTAGCAAAAGTGGAGCACAAAAGGGACAGCATGATATAGGGGAACCACAGAACATAAATGGGGACAAGAGCTGTGAATGTGGTGTGGTTCCTTGACAAACTTACAATAACTAACACTAACACAACACATTTATTATTGTTATTAGGGATGCACCAATTCAGCTTTACTTCCGATACCACTTCCTATACTATAGTTTTAAGTATCTGCCAATGCCCGATATCAACCAATACCAATGCAGAGTCTGAAAAAGGCATTTATTTTCTTTGAACAAAAATAACATAAGACAAAACGTATCCAAATTGTTGTACCATATTTTTCTAACTATAAAGCGCACCGGATTATAAGGCGCATTATCAATGAACGGGTCTATTTTCATACATAAGGCGCACTGGATTATAAAGTGCATTAAGTGAGACTGATATCTTAGCCCAGGCATCTACGATCCATTGGCAGATAGTGCCGTAACTCGCCCGGCATTGCCTCATTGTCTTGGTGAATGTGTGTTCGCCTTTTGTCATCCAACGCTCCCACTAAGCTTGCAATTTACCTTGACTTGACTTGACTTGACACCAATATCTAGCGGTTGAAGTTCTTCAGTTAATCCACCCGGAATGATCGCAAACACCGAATTAGTCGGCTTCACTCGTGCATGTAGGTTAGCAAGTTTCTTATCATTTTGGGCTCCTTATACACACTCCATAATATGATGTTGAAGCACAGTACGCATTACTCTGCGAAACTCATCACGCGGTGCAGCTTCGTAACTTAACAAAGTCATACTAAAACCTTTTGACAGATTTTTGAGCACCGTGTACCACATAAAATTGGTTTGAGGTCAGTAAGCACAACCAGAATTAATACATAAAGTGCACCGGATTATAAGGTGCACTGTCGATTTTTGAGAAAATTAAAAGATTTTAAGTGGACCTTATAGTCCGAAAAATACGGTAGCTGTTATTTATCTCTAAAATAACTATTTACTACTAAAGTACTTTCTGAGCCGACTGTGACCAGTAAATAGTCCTGTTACACTGATGTATATGTCCAACCAGGATATCGACTCAACCAATATTTGGAAGTCCAGCAAATTTTTCTGTATCAGCGCTGATATTCGATACCAGTATTATAGTGTAGTATTGGTGGGTCCGTAATTATTATTTTCTTGTGTGAATGTTATAAAGTATTTAAAGTATTCATTATTCTGCTAGCAAACCAGAAGTTGTCTTTTAATTGAAAATAAGCCTTTTTGATGGAACCTGAATTGTCTTGACTGCATTCAGACTTAACCAGGACTAAACTGGGTCTGAAGAAACCACTTGGATGAGCTGTGAAACACCTTCACTCGAAAAAATAAGTTCAGTTGACAGAATTAAATTTTCTTTTTGCTATGGATCCTTCCTAGACGACTGAGGGATTATACAGACATCTCAATTTTGATGTTATGTGTGCAAGTGTTGACTGTTTCTTCGTTCAAAATTTCAACGCAACAGAATCCTACACTGTGAATACACCAGTGCTGACAACAATAATCAGTTTGAGTTGACCGCCCTTCCCAACAGCATCCGAGTTGTGTGTGGAATAAACAGAATTGCATGCTTCTCATCTGCATCCCTTCTCTCCTTTATAGTTTCTCTGTTTTCTATAGCTCTGGATCTGTCTCATTATGCTGTTTTGATGTTGCGATCCCTTCGAATGGGGCTTGATGGCTCTGGGCCCCATAGTGCATCGCCTGGACAAACTAAAAGATGCAACTGGCCTTTGCTGTTGACTGGGGCGAGAAAAGAGCATCACAGCAAAACGCCCACATGTACGGACATCAATTATTTTTTAATTGTGAAAGAGTACACTACGCTAATTAAAACTAGTATTTCTTGCCATGCCAAAGGCGAAATTAATAATTGATAGTTTTATTAATATTCAGTTAGTAGCTACTGGGAATATATTAGTGATTTTGGGGTTGCAGAGCTGTTCTAGGTTGCTGTGTGTGGGAGTGGATGACCCGTTTCAGATAAATTACATGTCTCCACCCCACTCTTAGCGTGAGCCAAGTTCATATTAAGGATGGTTAAAGGGCGACTAAATACAGGCGTAATAATAAATAAAACATGAGCTGTGAACATAAAGCTAAGGAGCATGACTGGTATTCATTTTGGATTTTTTGTTTTTTCTTAAATCACAAGGGGGAACTTGAATACTTTTTGTCAACTAGAAAATAGGGATGTCCCAATCCGATATTCAGTATCAGCTCCAAATCGGGCTCTTTTATGAGTATCGGGCAGTATCGGATTCAGTAGTGTGATCGGACCGATCCAGTTTCACATGTTTTTGCAGCATCCGACGTACTTTATGGCAGCCGTAAATCAAAACGTCGCCATGTCCGCTGCGTGGGACTTTTCAATACAACGAAACGACAGTCAAACAGTGCCATGCAATTGCTGCAAACCAACAGTTTCTCATGGAGGAACCAGCAGAGCCACTTTAACACCACAAATTTGATTCGTCACTTACAAAAGAATCATCCGGACGAGTTTGAGATTTACAAGCGCGAGACGGCAAAACCACAGCAGCAAACTGGCGGAGGCAAGGGAAGGTAGGTAAGGCTTTCGTCGTCAATTGGACTTTTTGGAGCTAAGGTACGAACTTCTTTTACGACACTACATTACAGAGATGCCGCTACCGGAGCTATAAAAATGGGCATCACATCAGTATTGGAAAGAGCACTCCTTCAAAAAAAAAAAAAAATTCGTATCGGAAGCCAAAAAATCTTGATCGGGACATCTCTACTAGAAAATATAACAACAACAGCATACAAATCTACAGAAATCAAGATTCTTCAAAATTTGTCATCTGGACAGTATTTTAGAAATTATTGTATTGTTCTGTCTCCTGTTTTAAAATGTAACCAGAGCTGGAGTCGCATTTTCAAGGGAAACCCGGAGCACCCAGAGGAAATGTTGAAAGGCACAGGGAGAACTTGTAAAGTCAACACCGAAAAGCCCCATGTGGGAGTTGAACCCAGGGCCTTCATGAGTTTCTTGCTGTGCCATTGTGCTGAACCGGAGGGTGGCCGAAATGTTAGGGTCACGATATGAACATTGTCCAGATGAGAACTTCTGAAACCTTTTCTACCTCAGTTGTGACTGTTTCACTGCAACAAGCCCCTGATCAGAGAGAGAGAGACAACTTTTGTACCAAAGTTGTGGTTTGTCATACATACAGTGGAGGAAATAAGTATTTGACCCTGATTTTGTAGGTTTGCCCACTGACAAAGAAATAAATCTATATATAGCTATAGTCTATCATTTTAATGGTAGGTTTACACTGCCAAAACCAGAATCTAATCAAGTTAAGATGACTTGAATTAAGAAAGTTTTATGATTTGAGTAAATTTCACTTGACAAGTAAAAGTATCTGCCAGTGGAATAAGACATTTTGTACTTAAAATATGAAAATACATCTTAAAATAAGCAAAACAACAACTTTTTGCACTTAAAACAAGAAACAAAATCAAATGTTGCTTGAATTAAGAAACTGGCATTCTACTAGCAGTTTTTACTTGTCATTGTCAAGTTGAATCGACTCAAATAAAGTAAAACGTTCTTAATTTAAGTCATTTTAACTTATTTAGATATAGTTTTTTCTGTATATTTTGCCATTGCTCTTAAAAATGCAGGGTTAGATATCATTGCAATTTTGACAATTTGCTTGTCACTATGAAAATGTGATTATATTCTTATTTAAGTTTTTATATAGCTTGGAATATTCCACTGTATGGCATTAAGTAGAAGGTCTCTGTGATGTTTAATGCCATATTGTGGAAAATTCCATAAGCAAGCAAAGCTATCATTTCTGCATCGGGCCAAGTGGTGGTGGTGGAAAACTCAAAGAAAATTGTCATAGTCCAGCTTTCAGTTTAACTCATTTACAGTTATTAGTAATGAGTAATAACTATTTTTTAATATATTTTTAATCTAAATTCAGAGCTGAAAAAAGTGTTCCTCCAGCTTCACATGGATTTGGCAGGCGCTCTCTTGGCTGCAGTCATCTCAACTATTAATTGGATTGAGAATTCTGTTCCTCTTGACATATTACAAAACTTGACATTTTACAAAAAGGAGAGAAAAAAGTGAGAGAAAGAGCTCAACTCGTATTTGGTTAAAGCAAAGTTTTGACCTTCTTGAGCGAAGATGTAATTCTGTGCCGCGGATGGATCATATGCACAGGGATGATTGTTATTTTGGAGAGGACCTGACTCCACTGGCATTTGCTCCATGGAGACTCCAACTCGACGAAAGTTCAGACGGGAAAAGTGCTCAGGAGCTTCATGAATGTGTGATAATTTAAGGGTTTAAGGAACAACGAGTACGGATGGATGGAAATGGATGGATTCATATTTAGCTCCTTCCGTTTTTTCAGAACCTTAAATATATTTTGGTCATTGCTAATAATCAACCTTGCAGTTTTAAGTTGGACAATTTTGAACATCACGGCAACATTCATACAGCCAATAAAAGGTCCTTAAAATAATCCCAAACATTCATCCATTCATCTTTATTCGAAAGATTAGCAGAAGATAAAGGATCTCCCCGTGTGCATGCTGTTGTGTCGCATGCTTATGTTAGCAATGGTCCTTCATATCATCTCCCCTCCTGCTGTTGAATATCCACATGAGGGGGGAAAAAGACGGGGCTAATCTAAAATTTCTAATTAAAACTATTTAGTCGCCGGTATCACACAAACACTATTATTGTTTAATGTTGCTGACTGTCGCACAGAATGAGCCATCATTCTGCCACATCAGCCACTGCCCCCACCTCAAGTCGACCTCCACCCCTGGAACCTTAGTCACATTAAAGCCTAAATAAAAATAAATGCATGAACAAATGATATAGTGTTAGCAGAGGTGTCAATAATATTTGTCCATCCATCTGACCATCTGACTTATCGGGTCACGTGGGTGACAGTCTAAGCAAATATATTGTGATTATTTAGGTCACAATACAAGATTTTTTTTATCAATTAACTTTTTTGGTAACACTTTATAATAACAGACTTCAACAAAAAAGAATTCTTTGACCAGACAAAAATGTATTCAAAACAGATTTCCGGTGCAGGGTAAAGCAACTCAATTACAGATAAAATGTTCAAACAAATAAACAGAAAATCAGTCACCCAAATTAAATCAACGCAACAACAACATGCACCAATCTGCACAGAAGTAATTTACAAAACCTACTTGCTTTTATATCCCCAGCAGGTAAGTACCAGCTCCTTTACGGGTCACTTTCAAAAGTTTCAAGGTAGAATTTTTGTTTACAGGGGTCTAAGTCCCCTTTACAGTGAATTAATGTGTTTAACATAAACTAAAAAAAGAAAATAAATGATAAAACCAATACACAAAACAATGAAACAGAACTTATACCAGTTCTCTCCTCCACATGGTAAGTGTGGTGAATATGGATGTAACTGAAATGAATTAACAAATAAATTATATTTAAATTAACCATGTGTTATGTGATAATTGGACAAAAAAAACCCTAAGAATTAGTGTAACTGTATTGGTAGGATATTGAGACATTAACAAAATGTGTGAAATGAAACAAATTAATGAGTTAAAATGGGACAAAGGCCAACTTTCATCACATTCAGTCACATTTTTATATAGAGCTTTTCCACCTTCAAAGCACTTAAAGCACTTTACAACAAGGAACCGCCCAGTGAGTCAGCGGATCTGACCACTCAACCAATGATGCTGATGTCGAGGACAGGATCTGAACCTTCATATCAGTGGACAAACACTGAGCTACTGTCGCCCCCGACTTAACTTTAACTACTTAACTAAGGGGTCATGGTCAGGACTTAGGGTTGGGGAATTAATTAAGTTGTTAAAAAAGTCTGATTCTTTCTTTAAAAAAAAACTTTGTTCATTATGAATAGTCTTCCTTCATGTTTTACTAAGTGTAGATATTATTAAAAAAAAGCTTTTTATGTCCCAATAATGTAACTTTTATGGGTCAGATTTGATTTCATTAGCTGGTCACACAAACTAACCCAGATGTGTGATTCATGTCAGAATTCTGGAGTTGGTTAATCCGATTTCTTTCTGATCATGGTCAAATTACTCACGTTAGATTTTGCGGTTTGCATGTCAGTTTTATAATCTGACAAATCAGAAATAGTTTCTCCTGTATACAACTGTGACATACTGTATTTATATTATCGTCTTTCTATTTTTTACTTTACTTGTACAGATACATTTCTATAATTATGCCTTATTTGAAATGTTTCTTGTTATTTTTACTAATTATTTAGAATTTATTATTGCCATTTATACATGTTTTTCTCTTTGTAATTATATTATATTGTGATATGTGAGCTACTGTGTCTAAATCATGTTCCTTGTGGATCTATAAAGCTTGTCTAAGTCCAAATTGGTATCGCTGCATATAACGGTGAAAAATCGCAAAATGACGGCGCTCTTCTGACAGAAATCGTAACACTAAGATTTGATATTGGACATCTCTAGATATACCACTCGAATTCTGCCACTTTTTTCCAACCGGGTGAGACCGAGAGCAGAGGGGGCCGCGCTTGTGTTTAGTATTTTTTTAATAAGCGTGCTCAGTACTATTGAGTGGGTCCCTTTGTTCATATGGTAAGATTAATTATGCTGTCAGCCGCTCTCAGGGGCTGCTTAACAAAGATTCAGTGATATAATGGCCGGGCCGTGCGCTTGGCAATCACAATCACTGCGAGACAATTTCAAATCCTCCCTTCTCCTCCACACAAGCGCAAACCCTTTTCATCAAACCAGGAAGTCATTTTTGCCCCATGACGGCTCACCATCTTTCTCCTCGCGCTTGCATCTCTTCGGAATGCTCATTCACGCACATACGCTTTGGTAAATAAGTTTCCCCTCCACGACTTTGCGGTTGTCTGTCAGATGATGGGTATGTGTTGGGAGCCTAGTCTTTCTTGAAGGACGGGAGACACTAAAGGTGCACTGTGTAACTTTTTCCCTGTGGGTGTATTGTTTCTAGGAGTATGCTATTGTTGTCTCGAATGTTCCACAGTATGACATTAAACAACCATGGCTTACATTTATTAAATTAGGTAGTTTTATAGCTCAAAAATACCTAGAAAAACAGACATTCTGACTGTGAGCAGTGTTGCCGCTGCTTTAAATCAGATTAATCACACTTAAGAATTTTGATTAATCATGATTAATCACAGTTAATTATTCTTCAAAAAAAGACCATAATATTTTGACAAAAATGAAATTTATTATCAAAAAGTTATATTACTGACATTTGTCTGTCACATGACATTTTCGCAGGTGCGTTCGGCTTGTTGTTGGTACAAGTAGTGTCGTTGCTGCCGCTGAATCAAACACTTGTTTTGCTTTAAGATGGTATTTTAAACTTGTGCTTCTGTGGAAAGAGAGATCATCGCTACAATATCTGCAAACTACCTTAGTTTTATCCAAAGTCGCGTATGGACAGACCTGATCACTGATCACAGGTCATCGCACTTTCCATAGAGGAGCATGTGCGTTCAAAATAAATTGTGATTAATCTGCGTTAAAAAAACAACTGTGTGATATTTTTTTTGTGATTAATCGCATGTGTTAACGTGTTAACGTTGACAGCCCTAGTGATAATGTACTAGAAAATAGCATATTCTAAATATGAAACAGGAAACAGCCTTTTAATAGTGGGATAAGATTATATTTCTGCACTTCAAAGGTAAATTTTAGACAAGGTTTTGGATGAATGGGTTTTATTCTTTTCTCTACTGCAAATTTTCAGTGTTGACTTTCACCACTGCACTAGAAGTACTTTGTGATTTTTATCTGTGAAAAGTGCTCTAAAAATAAGTTTAAACGGTTGAAATGAAGCACTATTACTGGTCAATTGAGTCTATTTTTTATTAGTCTAGAGTTGAGATTGGCTGGGGGAAAAGCTCCCTGTTGGACTTGGAATGTCATCTTGTCTCAGCACTAAATTTTCACTAAAATTGCAGTCACAACACATGTTACCAATTCAATACCATAATGTAATTTTTAACTCAAAATAACCATGTTTGAATCAAATGTATTAATCTAAGGTGTGTAAATGTGTTTTTTTTAGTAATGCACAGCTAATGTTCAGTTTTAATGTATTCATAAGGTGGAGGCTTTCATATAAGCCCCTTTGGGTCTTTGCTTCTTCTGGAACCTACTTTTTTATCTAGTGTGCTTTTTTATTGTTATGTTATATACATGCAAAATAAAATAAAGAGATCAAGATATGTCTAAAACAAATCATGAAAGGTCCAACTTTGTCCAAGCCCATTCACAGTGACAACGCATGTTTTTTTGTTTTGTTTTTTCAGTGCGGTAATAGCCTGGGATTCAGAATACACACTTCTTCAACACTTAAAGGTGCACTGTTACTTTTTTGGTAAGGTAATTTTATTTATATAGCGCTTTTCACAGACAGATGTCCCCAAAGACGCTTTACGGAGCATTATTAACACAGCAATCTTCATTCATTCATTCTGGTGAAGGGTCCGCTTGCTTGTCTCCATGGAGATGTCATTGTTTTGCCTGGATTGTCCTGGTATGGCATTAAACATCTTGCATTTACTCAAAAACATTTGTTTAATCCTGTGAGTGGACTCGCCTCTCCACAGATCTGACATGTAACTTGGCACTGTGGTGTCACACTTAAAAGTGATGCCATACTGCGGGACATTCCAGGCACTGTCTCCATGGAGAGAAGAAGGTGGTGAACCCTCTGTACCTGCACCTTTAACGAAGATATGGCCGTGATTGACAGGTGGATTAGCCAATCAGGGACATGCAATAACAATGGACCGAAAATCATCATGGATTTATCCAGAATCAGTAATCGAAGCACTAAACTGTGTTAATCTGTTGGGAAAGAAATATTATTTTGTTTGTAAATGATAGATGACCAATAGAAAAAAACCTGATGGAGGGCGCAAGTAACAGACTAATCTCCATCTGTATAAAAAGTGATATTCTAGATTAACACCCAAAGTGATTAAAAAAATACATGCACTTTGACACTAAAAATGACATACTGTGGCTTTAATTCTCGTACTTTTAACTGTGATTGTATTTTTTTTAATCATTATCTATAAGCCATAATCATCAAAATGTCAAGAAAGCTTCACTATGTGTCACCAGTTTATTCAATATACAGATTTGACTCTCTGAAATGAGCAACAAAAAAACCTGATATTCTAATTTTGGACAAGTAGCTCAAAACTACCTCGAAAAACCGGTATTCTGACTGTGTGTGGGGTCGCCTCTCCACAAAACTGACCAGTAACGGTCTGGTTTTGTCTCCATGAAGATAGAAAGGTTTAACTGCACGCTGTGAGACACTCGAGACGAAGCAATAGCATCTCGCTGAAAAAAAAAGGTAGGCTTCATTTTGAAAAACACTTGAGATACACATTTTTGTCAATATGGCCCCCCTTACACCCTTCCCTCACTCCTCGGCCCTCCCTGCAGATTGAAGACTCCCATTAACAGCCAAGTGCAATAGAGCCCATAGGGTAAAAGTGGCGGGCAAATGGATAGATCCTGGCAACTTGTATTCAACCCATTTCAAAGGCCTGATCTTTATATTTTATGTTTAGAATCTATGGCTGCATAAGTGTCTCTCGGCAACAAAAGCAGGGCGCGTCGAGAGGCAGCGGGCGATGATGGAGAGATGGAATAAAAGTGAAAGTGCTTTTGGAAACAAATGAAAATGTGCAAGTGAAAAGTGCTGGCACTGAAGAGGAGACGTTATGTAAGCAGGTCAGGCAAAAGAGAGCTATAAAACACAATCAGATAATGTACTTTGTGCCGTTTGGACACTGAAAATTGCTACTGTCATTGGAGACTGTCAAAAGTGTGCGGCGAATTTAAGGAACCTTTAACCGATGGATTTGAGCAAACTGCCCTTCACCGGAACAGATATATTGCATAAGCAGCTCTCGAGGTCAAAATATGTTGAGAATCAGCAAGTGCGCACTTAGCATGGTAGTTGTTGTTAGCATTATGGTGAATAACAACTTTAGACTACTGCAAACCATTTCATATTATACAGATTTCCTCATTATAAGACATCACCTTTAAGGGCACTTTGTCCGGTGTACTTTTGTCTGAGGCCAGAACAGGTTATGCCCTAATAAACCCATTGTATAACCTGCTTTAGACATAATTTCACTTTCACTTCAATTTCAAGTTAGATAAAGTAAGACAGTGAAAGAAGAAGTCCAAACACGAGATTCAGATGTCGTAAAAGAGGACGTAAAGTTATGCAGAACAAGAAGGAAAGAGAAACTTGCTAATGGTGGATGTTGTGCTACTAATGTACTCTATTATTTCTTTAACCTCAGCTGTACATATGTGTGTGCTTTTCAATGTCATGACCCACAAATGAGTTCAGAAAAAACAAACAAACATATAGATAGAACTGGAGTTACTGTGGTCAGTGGTCAAAGTTTTAAACAGCGCTTTTCCCCCCTTTAAGGCACTCAAAGCCCTTTACAACAAGGAACCACTCACTCCTTCATGCACCAGTGTACGCTGACACTAGAGGCAAGGTGGTTAAGTGCATTGCCAAAGACACGACAGCATTCATCTGTGGGAGCTAGAATTCCACTGCCAACCTGTGGGTCAGAGGATCTGAATGCTCAACCAGTGATTTTTTTTTTTTTTTGTGCTGAGAGCCGCCAAACTTCAGATCAGTGAACAAACGCTCGACCAACTGAGCTACTGCTGCCCGTGAGTTCATAAGATCCATTACAGTTTTCTTAGACCTTTTCATAAATCAAAATTCTAAATAAATAATGTAATATTGCACAACACGATTGCAACCTTGTTTTGTCTGCGTGGGCTCTTTTATGTAGTAAAATTTTCATCTAAAGTTGTATATATACTTTAGACTCATTTTAAATTAAAGGTGCATTGTGTAACTTTTATGGTGGGGGGTCCGTCAAATGCTTTTCTCCATGGAGACGTTGTTGCTTTGTCTGGAAGGTTTCACAGTACCACAGACCAAGTTACGGATCAGATCTTTTGAGGTATTTTTGAGCTATAAAACCACCTGTAATTGACTAAATATAAAGTAGGGCTGTTTAATTAATGTCAATATAGGCAGAACAATGATATATCCATAAAAACAAGCAGGTGACGGACCCCCAACCAAAAAGTTACACAGTGCACCTTTAAGTTAATAGTTAAAGTTAATATTAATACAAAGATGAAGCTGGAGTCAGGACATGGTGTTTGGTTAGAGAAAAGATAATGCAGAGAATCTACCGTAATTTCACGACCATAAGGCGCATATAAACGTCTTAGATTTTCTTCAAAATGAGCCCCGCGCCCTTTCGTGCAGTGCGCCTTGTGTGAGGCGGACGTGATAGAAAAAGGGGTGCGCCCTGTGAGGCGGACGTGTTAGAAAAAGCATGAGAACGTTAAAGGGGGAAGTGTGGGCGTGGCTTGTGTATAAAAGAACAGGTATGTGCTTCATGCACAACATTGCTGTTTTAACAACCCTGAAAATGGCAAAGAGACACGCTTATGAAGCTCAATTTAAACTGACGGCGATCAGTTACGCGGAGGTACATGGGAATCGAGCCGCCGCGAGAAATTTCAGCATTAACGAGTCGATGGTTCGTAAGTGGAGGAAGATGGAAAACGAACTGCGACAGGTGAAGAAGACGCAGCTGAGTTTCCGCGGAAATAAGGCGAGGTGGCCAGAGTTGGAGGCGAGACTCGAGCAGTGGATCATGGAGCAAAGAACGAGTGGCAGGAGCGTTTCTACGGTGACTATGCGCCTAAAGGCAGAAACGCTAGCGAAGGAGATGAAAATCGAACATTTCCAAGGAGGTCCGTCTTGGTGCTTCCGCTTTATGAGACGGTGCCATTTATCGATCCGGACCAGGACTACGGTAGCGCAGCAACGGCCGGCGGATTACAATGAAAAGCTGACAAACTTTCGCTCGTACTGCAGGAAGCACATCAGCGACAAACGGATCCAACCAAGCCACATCACTAACATGGACGAGGTGCCGCTCACGTTCGACATCCCGAATAGTCACACGGTAGAGAAGATGGGGACCAGGACGGTGTCCATACGCACAACGGGGTGCGAAAGGGCTTCGTTTACTGTTGTGCTTGGCTGCCACGCCGATGGACAGAAACTGCCCCCGATGGTGATTTTTAAAAGAAAGACTTTGCCTAAGGAGAAGTTTCCAGCGGGAGTCATTGTTAAGGCAAACGAAAAGGGTTGGATGGACGAGCAAATGATGAAACAGTGGCTGAGGGAGGTGTATGTTCGGAGAGTGGGTGGTTTTTTCCACGCATCACCATCGCTTCTAATTTATGACTCTATGCGTGCTCATCTCACCGCTGACGTGAAAAAACAAGTGAAGCAAATGAACGCTACGCTTGCTGTGATTCCGGGAGGGCTGACGAAAGAAGTCCAACCGCTGGACATCGGCGTGAACCGGCCGTTCAAAGTAAGGATGCGAGCGGCATGGGAGCGATGGATGACCGAAGGAGACCACAGCTTCACGAAGGGTGGAAGGCAGCGCCGGGCGAGTTACGCTACAGTTTGCCAATGGATTGTAGATGCTTGGGCTAACGTGTCTGCTGGTACTGTTAAACGAGCTTTCGCAAAAGCCGGTATAATTTCTGAGGAGCCGCACAGTACAGACAGTGACTCCGACAGCGAGGAGCGAAGTGGACCTACTATGGACTTTGCGCAGCTGTTCGATTCCGAAACAGAGGATGAGGACTTTGACGGATTTGAATAAGGACTATTGTTTAATATTGTTGTAATTAGTACTTAAATAAAGCACAACCAAACTCAGTTTTGCTCCTATATATTTTTCAATACACACATTTGCATGCTTGTTTGTGCGCCTTTTTAAATGCGGTGCGCTTTATGTGTGTGTTAAATACAATAATGGCACACAAAACTGAGACTGCGCCTTTTCGTACGGTGCGCCGTATGGTCGTGAAATTACGGTAATACAATTGAGATCGAGGCAAACTCCGGAAAAGGTTCAAGGTTCTTTATTTGTCATTCAAAGATGCGAAAGAAACACACGACTGAGCGAAATGTGTTCTTCGAGGTCCCGTGACCAAGAGGGATAAAAACAATAATAAGCAATATTAAAAGTACATCAAGAGCATTTAGCAGTTTCAGCACCAGTTAAACATGTAGCAAGATGGAGAGGCAGTCTGAGCCGGAAGTCAGTGTGCACTGTTCAAAAACGGGAACAACCGAAATGTAAGAAGAAAGAAATATTTTCTGACGTGATATCTACAAGAAGTTGTTACAGCACAATGATTTAGACATTCTTAAAGGTGGATTGTGTAACTTTGAGCTATAAAACCACTTGTAATTGAATAAATGTAAAGTAGAGCTGTCTAGCGTATTTTTCAGACTATAAATCGCACTTTCTTTCAGGGTTTGGTGGTCCCGCGACTTATATTCAGGTGCAGCTTATATATTACATTTTTCACATTGGCAGCCCATAGACCATATATATGAATCCTATATATGAATCAAAAATGAAAAAAACAAATCATTATCTGTTTTTTTTTTTTCCATTTTGGTTTAAGAGACAAATAATACAATTTTTAGTTTTCTTATTTTTGGTTTTATATTGGAAAAACGAATGAACAAATGATGCATGGATTGTTCTCTATTGGGTTGTTTTTATTACTATAACTTCTATAACTTGCCTTTCAAGATGAAATGTCGGTCAAGCAAGTGCCGAACCCCCAACCAAAAAGTTACACAGTCCTTTAGATAGTTTTGACACTGCACACAATGAAATCTGAAATCATGATCTGTAAGCATTTCACATCTCCACATACAGTAGCTCCGTCTAAACCCAGACCGCAACCTTGTCCGTTACACAATCTGCTGCCACACTTCATATCTGGGTCATCTTATTGAATAAATTCCGCACATTGACCTTGTGATGTTCCAGTCAAATATGCCATAAGAGATTCTCCTTAAGAGCCTCGCGTTCGGAGACGAGGCAGAGGCGCCATGACCCGGGACACAAACCAGGACTGATGCTACTGTAATCATGATGAATGCCAGCACACCACACATCATCCTTCCCCCTCCACTTGATAAATGGTCTAATATACTCTTATTTAACAAAAAAAGAACCTCATCACAGATCTCCAGCACTCCGATAATATCCCGCAATGTGAAGTCTGCTCCTAAAATGCGTTTATGAAATACGGATTTTGTTCATTTTTTCCCACCAGATGTAAATGAGGAAAAGAGGGGCATGCCGGAGATGTGTTTTTATTTAATAACTTCCAGTGGTTGTTTCCTCGACGGTGGTAATGCGCTTGCTTTATTTACCGCTCTTTTAATATCGCTACAAATGTCAGGCGAGGATAAACATGTAAAATGTGTACAGTGATAAAAAATGGGGGGAAAACTGCACCATGTTGTGCTGTGTGAATGTAAATAACAGTAAAATCGATGTAAAAAAAAAACCCAAAAAAAACTATTACTATTACTTATTGAAAAATATTAAGATGTGATCAGGTTTTATTTGTAAGTTTGCAATACCCTGATCAAAAAAATTCATAAATTCATAAAAATATTGCAGTCGACAGATACAAAATGGTCTTTTATCATGTTTACAGGCACCAAAAAACTGATGTGCACAGACAGAGGGACAATGATCAGACAGAAATTTGATGATTTTGCCGTTTACATGCAATAACCAGACGTAGAGTGTAGTGATGTGGTGTGTGTGATGAGTCGGCTCTTTTGAATGGTTTCTTAACATGAATAATAATAAATAATAACACATTTTATTTATTAGGCGCCTTTCTGGACACCCAAGGTCGCCTTACAACAACATCAACAAATTAAATATGATTAAAACATACAGTTAAAAGCCTACAGTTAAAGTGGGACAGTATTTCATTGATTGATTGTGTTTAATATTTAGTGAATGGCTGGAACCGGGTCTAAGTTTTCAGAAGAATCGACTCTTTTTCTTTCTAATTTTTGTAATTAATGCTGAATCAACACAAGAATCAGCAGAAGCAGAGAAAGCAACACAAGTAAGAGCTTTGTGCACACAAGAAACATATTTGGCATCATATCTCGGACCTTCTCCATATTTACATCCCCGCACACCCTCTGATGTCCGAGGGCTCCAGCTCGTGGTGCCCAAGACGAGACTTAAAACCAGATGGGACGGGGTCTTTTCTGTGGTCGGCCCCAAACTCTGAAACGCTCTGCCCCCCCATGTCCCAACTGCCCCCACAGTGGAGGGTTTCAAGTCTCGTCTTAAGACCCACTTTTACTCTCTGGCTTTTAACACTGCGTGAGTTGTGTCGTCCTCTGTGTCTTTTATTTCTTTTAATGTTTTGATTTTAGCGTTTTATTCTTTTATGTATATTCTTGCTTATTTTTACTAGTTTTATTGTTTTTACGAGGACTAGTGGAGGCAAATAGAGCTTTATTTTTATTTCTACTATGTTATATGTTTATTTATATTGTGCAGCACTTTGGAAACTTTTGTTTATGAAATTGGATTGGACAAAAACATTCATTTTTTAAAATTATTTTTATTTTAATGTGTTTTATTTAGATTATGCATCATTACAGAAACACTCATTTAATCTTTGTCATTTCTCTCTGATTAGTTTGTGGAAAAAATTAGTTGTCACATATGTAATGTAAATAAATAGTAAAATAGCTTGAAGTAGTTTTTAAACGGTTCTTGGTGGATACCTCTGCCACCACTCCAGTGTCAGTATTTTATTAAGTTTAGATTTACATTTTCATTTATAGCTCATAGTTTAATTTACTTTCACTTGTGTTTTTTTTTTTCTTTTTTGGTTTGAATCACCGGACGGACCAGCCCACCACATTTATTTTGTTTTGCTAAATTTGTTTATTTAATGTTACTTTATTAGTGTTTATTTTCTGTTGCATAATGATTTGTTTTTGTGTCGTTTTAATTTAGTAGCTTAATTAATTGTTTAATGTAATTTCCCCCCTTTTTGTGTTCAGTTAGTTGGTTCCTGGGCTATTTAAGAAGACCTGTCCCCTGTCTGGTGGGGTTTTTTTGAGTTGTGTTCAGTTCAGTTTTTTTGTTGACAGTTTGCTTGTGTTAAATTATTTTGGTCTTGATTAAATTTAAACTTCTTTTGATACCTTGTCCTTTGTTTTCTCTGCTTGCTCCCTGACAGAAATAAACATATCCAAAAGATTTGGACCCCGTAAAAGAGCCGAGAATCACTAGTAGAGTGTGCATGTAACCACAACCACTGACGCTTGTACCAGTGAGTATGAATTATGAATGCTTTATGTTGCTTTTTTGCGATAATTACCTTTACAACATCTGAATAAATAAAAGCGGCCCCAACACGCACCCTTGTGGAACTCCCTTACTGAGTACGACCTTGTTCTCCAACTTCACTGCCCTCTCCCGCTTCACTCCTGGTGGTTAACATCCAAGAAGAATTTGAATAATTTGCATCGCTGTGTTGTATGAATAATTATTGAAGTTTACCTTGAATTTGCGCCGTTTTTCTATTGTTCCTTTAGACACGTTTAAGGTCAATATATTCCAGCTTCTTATGCCACATTATTACGCTAATTACTCTTCAACCTTGACTTAACTTTCCACCTTTCGCTTCCTCATCTTCCTCCTCGCTTAATGAACGGTGATTTTCATTGTTGTTGTTTTTGTCGACTTAACTTCACACAGGTTTTTGGCATATATAGATTTCTTCCTATGCATAATACAAAATGCAATCTGACTGGAGCAAGTTTAAACGGTCTTCCACCATCGCGGTCCGAGTATGAAATTAATTGGAGCCGTGACAGATGATTGTGGGCTGTTCTGACGTTAAGGTCATTAAGTTGTGCATACGCTATAATGAGGAAGGCACGGGCGCACGCGATTGGCTGCTTATTATTTACCAGACGACCGAGGTGCTTTGTGCCATTTTGCCCTTGATACTAAAGGAGGGGATTTTTCCTCGCTTGGGAACAAGGTGCGGGAAGGAAGGCGAAGAGAGAGGTTTTTGCTTTTCTTTTTCTTTTTTTTTTAAATCGTGGAGGCAGGCGTGTGACGGCGGGGTAAAGCGAAAGAGGCAAGCACTGTTCACCGGTGGTGGGGTGACACTTTTAAAGAGTCTCAACATGTAAATCAAAAATAGTTTGGGCCTTAATGGATCTGTTTTAGCAGGATCTCTCCCGGGCGGGCGCTCCCTACATCCTTTGCGTCCCCGTGACCTGCTTGCCTGTCTGGTGGGATGATGTTTACAATAATGGATAGAGGCAGTCCAATTTCACCCAACACGCCAGCCACCTCTCCTTGCGCCACATTTGAAAAGAGATGAGATTGAAAACAACACTAACTTCATGTACGGGGGAGCCCACAGTCACACCGTGGCACAGACGAGCATCAAGACGCAATTTCACCTTGGCAGGGGGCTTGTCAAAATCGCGAAATATCAAGTGCTTTCTTTGTCTCATCCTTCTTTCCCGGCCGTAAGTGCGTTTTCTAGCCTTGGGGTGTCACTCAGACATGCAAACACATTTTCATGCTAACGTGCGCTCATACAGGGAAGGGCCAAATAGACTTCTTTGTATCCGGTGACAGTTCTCAGATGGAGCAGACACGTAGACCAACGCGCGGAGGTCCTGGGGGAATCACGGGGAATGCCTGTATTTTCTCCCAAGTGCGGCGTTTTCCATATCGCATTGCGTTGTCTTGTGTGGAAATATGGTTATGGATTTACACGACGTTGACCTGTCCAAATAGTGGATCTTTCAGCTGCAGGGAGAGTGTCCAGGCCGTAATGTTGTTTCGAAATGATGTTGCAAGTCCCATAGCTTGTGTTAGGCCTGTCACTTTAGCACATTTTTAAGTGTGATATATTAAAGGTGCATTGTGTAACTTTTTGGAGGAGGGTCTGCTACCTGTGTGTCTCCATGGTGATGTTATCGCTTTGCTTGTGGGCGTTTTTTCCTGGTCAAAAATACCTGCTTCACTGTGCATAAGCTTTCTCTCCACAGACCTGACTAATAATAACTTGCCACGATGACGCCAACCACTTGTCCCCATGGAGACGTTATGTTTTAATGCCATACTGTGGAGAATTCTGCAAAGCAATAATATCTTTATGGTGACTAACAGGTGGCAGATCCTCCACGTGCAAAGTTACGCAGTGCACCCTTAATTTATGTAATTTTTGCTACTAACACAATGACTCAAGAGCAGATTTAAACCACAAAAATTACTCGAAATGTACAAGATTATAAAAAATAATATAAAAAAACATGAGTTATAATAAATAAACAGCAGAATGAAACACTTTAGTATTTGTTTCCATTTGTAATAAATCATAGAAGTTATTAAGTCATTCTTTTATGGCTCAAATTGTATGATATAGCCAAAAAATAACACTTAATTTCCAAGTAAAGCTTTTCTAAACAATATGTTCACACGATAAATACTGATCCCAAAAACTATAGTTCCATCTAGCATATAATGATCAATAAGTCAATATAGTATTTATCGTAACAGGCCTAGTTTGAACATTTATTTATTCTATTATAACACAGATCAGAAAATATTGCTATATGCTTTCATATAGTATTTATTTATTTAATAGGGACCTTGCATATTAATGAACCCCTACAACATTGCAGTGTAACTTTGCCACACTATAGCAAAATAATTTCCACCTGTGGTCCCTAGGCAGGTAACACCACAGATTTAACAGTACAGTATAGTACAGAAATAAAGAAAGATTTTGTGCTGTAAGCAAATAAAAGCGACTGTCGTAGATGCTCAAACAATACTTTCTCATTATGAAAGTAAGTGCATCAAGATTGACCTGGAAATGTGCTGCAATCTTTGCTTTTTATATTAAATACCAAGTCAAAAACGAATTATTGCCTCACAAACACATATTATATAGTGTTGACATTACTTTAGAGGTGCATTGTGTAACTTTTAAGGTGAAGGATCCGTCAAATGCTTTTCTCCATCGAAATGTTATTGCTTTGTCTGGAATACTTCACATTATGCTATTTAACCTTTCTATCTTTATGGAGATCATGTCACAGGTCAGGTCTGTGGAGAGGCGACCCCGCTCACAGTCAGAATACATGTTATTTTTTAGGTACTTTTGAACTATAAAACCACCCGGTAATTGAATAAATGTGAAATAGAGCCGTTTCAAATCATACTGTGTAAAATCCTTGGCAGAGCGATGACGTGTCCATAGAAACAAACAAGTGTCAGACCCCCAATCAAAAAGTTACACAGTGCACCTTTAAGATAAGTTTTGTTTACATAATTGACTGGATATAAATTGGATGGGTAATTAAAATATAGTGCTTGATACATATAAACATGAATAAAAAACATGTTCCACAATGTTCATTCATATTCCAACATATTTTTTGCTCTTTTTTTTCTTTCATTTTCACTGGTAGAAATGTGCTCACCTAAAAACAAGATGTGCTCACTTAGATTTTAAAACAGAAACCGAAAATATTCTCAAAATCTTGACTCTATTAAAGGTGCATTGCGTAACTTTTCTGGTGTCACCTCCTTGTCTCCATGGAGATGTTATTGCTTTACCTGGAATGTTCCACGGTATGACATTATGCGCGTCTATCTTGCATTTATTCATTACGGGTGTTTCTCTTGCTCAAAAATACAATCACTCCTTCTGTGAATAGGTTTGCCTCTCCACAGATCTGACCTGTAATTTAGCCCGCCTATAATCGTCTCCCTTTGAGATAGATAGGTTTAATCTCTACCGCGGAACATTCCAGACAAAGCAATAACTTAGACTTAGAAAAACTTTATTGACCCACAAGGACACAGCAGCTCACAGGTCACAATATATTCGAATAACAAAGAGCAAAACTATAAATGGTGATAATAAATTAAAAATAAGTAGAAAACATAGCAAGAGACAAGTAAACAAGGCATAATTATATAAATACAAACTTGTACATATATGTATATATGTACAAGTAAAAAAAAAAGGAATATAGTGATACAACCATCTCTCAGCTGAGAAACAGTGCAAAGATGAAATAATGACTGACAGGACATAGGGCTGAGTTGTTGTACTGTTGTAGGGAGTAATATCTGTTACATAAAGGGCGCTACACACTAGAGGATTTTTTTGGTCTTTAACGATTTTTAAACGTGCGACAAAATGCGCACACCACAGACATGAGGAGAAACTTATTCAATTTGTTTTGTAGCGCCCAAAATCGCAACAACAGTTGCCTCTAAGGGAGTTCCAAAATATGGATGAGCCAAACATACACACAGACATATCAAAACAGGAATAAACAACATTCATGTAAAGCAGCAAATGAAACATTGTCCAGTCATCCCCTGTCCTTAGACCCTCCTTCTCAGCAAGGAAAAACTCCAAAAAAACCCAGGGTCCTGGGAAAAAGAAGAAACCTCGGGGAGAACTACAGTGAAGGAGGGATCCACTCCCATGGACGGACAGACTATAGATGTCCAGGCCCGTGGGCCAGTTAGGTATGGCCACAGCTACCCAGGTTATAAGACTTAAAATCTCTGATCACAAAGACTGCAGAGGGATACGACTGCATAAAACGGGCTGCAAACCTGGGAGCGCGATCACGTCAACTATTTCCAGTCTACAGTAAAACTACTCACATTGAGACTCTTAAGTGTTCAAAAGATCAGAGCTCTGCACTTCTAGTTTAGATACAAGTCAAATCTGTGTGATTATTATTTGTGAAATGTGGAGCAGTACTTCAGATACAGGATTTTTAAAGCATAAAAGATTGGACGTACAGTCACTCTCGCTAATCTGCAGCTTTACGATCCGTGGACGTAAACAAACAGCGAGGAACAACTTTCGTCTTTTCAAAGAACGCTTCAAACCGAATTAACATGGTTTTGTGGACTGGAGTCATTATTTACGGAGGACAATTTCTATGGATAATGTGGATCAGATGCTGCACTTTAAATTTACCACTTTACGGGAGGTGAGGAATAAAGTCTTTATTTTCACTACATCTCGAGTTTGTATGTTACGTCGCTGTGTTCATCACTCTGCCCCTCAAGCTCTGGTTTATCATCTGTTGCCGTAGTGTTGTTGATGTTCGGTGGTTACGATCTGACAGTGACGCCAGACACATGAGGAGCAGCGGCTTCAAAATCGCACATAAAGACAAAAAGTCGGGTCACGCCTCCCTGAACTCGGGAAGAAGAAATCGCAGCCAAAATCGGGCAAATTCTCCTGTAGTGTGTGGCGGCCTTTAGGCTGAGCTGTTGTACAAATATAGGGTTTATTATCTGTTACATAAGGCTGATTTGTTGTACAGTCGTAGGGAGTATTATCCGTTACATATAGGTGAATTGTACAGTCGTAGGGAGTATTATCTGTTACATAAAGGTGAATTGTACAGTCGTAGGGAGTATTATCCGTTACATAAAGGTGAATTGTACAGTCGTAGGGAGTATTATCTGTTACATAAAGGTGAATTGTACAGTCGTAGGGAGTATTATCTGTTACATCAAGGTGAATTGTACAGTCGTAGGGAGTATTATCTGTTACATCAAGGTGAATTGTACAGTCGTAGGGAGTATTATCCGTTACATAAAGGTGAATTGTACAGTCGTAGGGAGTATTATCTGTTACATAAAGGTGAATTGTACAGTCGTAGGGAGTATTATCCGTTACATAAAGGTGAATTGTACAGTCGTAGGGAGTATTATCCGTTACATAAAGGTGAATTGTACAGTTGTAGGGAGTATTATCCGTTACATAAAGGTGAATTGTACAGTCGTAGGGAGTATTATCCGTTACATAAAGGTGAATTGTACAGTCGTAGGGAGTATTATCCGTTACATAAAGGTGAATTGTACAGTCGTAGGGAGTATTATCTGTTACATAAAGGTGAATTTTACAGTCGTAGGGAGTATTATCTGTTACATAAAGGTGAATTTTACAGTCGTAGGGAGTATTATCTGTTACATAAAGGTGAATTGTACAGTCGTAGGGAGTATTATCCGTTACATAAAGGTGAATTGTACAGTTGTAGGGAGTATTATCTGTTACATAAGCATGAGTTGTTCAGTTGTACGGAGTATTATATGAATGTAGTCCTGTATCTCACAGTTTGAGCAGAGCTGTAGGAGCCTGTTGGCGAACGAGCTCCTCTGTCCCTCTATAATCTGATGCAGAAAAGTTCCGCAATGCATCTTTAACTTCACAGCTCTTAAAAAACAAGTCCTTTTTGAAACTAACGCGTACGTCCTCTCCTCACATTTGGATCTGGTCTCCCTCACCCCTAACCCCTTGCTCCATACCCCCCGTGCACTCTGTTCTCCAGTCCAGGCTGTAGAGTCCTTCACCAAGTCACCCTCATAAATAAGGTCAACCCAGACAAAAAGTGGAGGATGTTAAGGCTCGGAAATCACATTACAGGAATAAAACCAGGTTATTTTTGTACGAATCCTTATTGTGCGAAGGGTCAAGCAGTTTTCGCTTTTGCCGCGATCTGGCAGAAGGCGGATGAGGAATAGAAGTTCATTTTATTATGAAGGGAGAAAAAATGAGGGCAAGGATTTCGCTGACGAGTGGGGAAGAATGAAAAGGTTAATTGGGCTATTATCCGGCTGTAGTTTTTGAGGGATTTATAAGATGTCCGGGACTCGTTCTCACTTTCTCTCATCTCATTTGAGACAAGAGCCGGTGTACGCGTACATGCACGCTGGTCCAAGCTAAGAAATTATAACGGCGAAAGAAAATGGTAGGTTCTTTAAGCGGACGATTGTACATATTTCTTTATCTAACACAAATGACAAATGTGCTTTGTAAGTTTTCGGTTGGGGGTCCGTAACCTTCTTATTTCTGTGGATATGGCACTGCTCTGCTTCAAATGTTCCACAATATGACATTAAACAGATCTACTTCACATTTATTCAGTTACAGGTGGTTTTATAGCTCACAGGTCTAGAAAAACAAGCATTCTGACTGTGAGCGGGGTCGCCTTTCCACAGATCTGACCTGTAACTTGGTGTGGTTTGGTCTAAGTGATGACAAACATTTAATACCATAGCGAAGAATTCTACATATTTGTTTATCTAGAACAAATGATTACATAACTTTAAATCTCACCTTTAGTTATTTGTCCTTAAAGAAGACATATTGTGTTTGCTTTATAGTTATAATCTATGACACCTTTAGATCACTAGGTTATAATTTGCACATTTTAAAACGCAATATTGGTCTAAAATGACTCAGAGTTAAGGGTTAAAAATTTGACATCTTGACTACAGGAGAGTAAAGATGACTCAAACATGCATGAATCACACTGATTACAACATCGAGAGGGTAAATGAGAAGGGAAAACAACTATAACATGATTAAAAACTCAAAACAGTTGATTTTGCATGTAGATCAGATTTAAGATTTTAAAAATGAACACTGATGAGTTTCAAAATGATATTTAACTGAGGTAGGGGAAGGGTAAAATTATTGTTAGGAACGCAATTACTTCCATGGAGACAAGAACAATCAGAAAAGTTCCGTAGTGCACTTAACTTGTATCATTCTGACCTTCTGACCTATGTAATAAAGTTGTTTCCTCATCACAAACATGCCTGGAGTTGTAGGTGAAGAGAAAAGGTAGAGCGCTTCACTGGGTCACAAAACAGTCCAAAAATAGCAGTGCAGGTGTTCTACAAGGATTAACGTGAAATCTAAACAAGAAATAGCCATTACTAAAAAATGTAAAAATGGGCAAGGTACAAACCCAAGGCACAGCGACTGAATATATTAAACTTCCTTTATTGCATTGAGGAACGCCAATGCACTTCGACCAACAAGACACTTATGGCCTTACAAAGACCATCTTGTTGGTCGAAACACGTTGGTGTCCCTCGATGCAATAAAGGACTTTTCATATATTCCGTCAGTGTGCCTCAGGTTTGTACCTTGCCCATGTTTACATTATTTAGTAAGGGCTATTTCTTGTTTAAATACTGGGAGTTGTTTTGTTTCCTACATGTTTAACCCTTTTAGCCTTATTATTTCCGTGCATCAAAATCCTGCCTGGATTTTTTTGTGTTACTTTGATGCAAAAAATGTCAGAAAATGTCCCAGGAGTAAGTGCCTTTGCCCCGTTTTACCAGGATGAGTTCAACTTTCAATATCTGGCAGTTGTTTAACATTACCGCATGTGTGTTAATGTGTCATATCAGTTGAAAGAAGAAAAACGCAAAATCACAAAAACACACAAAAAAAAAAAAAAAAAAACACTGAAAAACCACTTGTAAACTACCAATGCTCTCTCCAAACCTCCACCACTCTGTACTTGATACTACAGGCTCTGTGGCGAGTGCTGCAGAAATGTACTGTAATAACCCCGTATGGATAGAAAACACAACTTCTCTGCTTTCAGGAACTGTTGGAATTTTTTCGAAACTGGGAGCACGGGCGTTCCTGTCGGTCTATGAGGGTAAACACACAAATTCTGCACATTTAGGTTCTTCCGAGTTCTTCTACACAGAAAATGCTCCACCTTGTGATGTCATGTGGTAATACAGGAAGTGCTCCACTGTGTTTCTAAACTCCATATACTAAAATCATTTGGATAATTTCGGTCTTGTAATGGGAATTGCCAATCTCTTCTGAACTAAAGAGTGTTGGTGGTAGTTTACTACCATCAGGTATGGAGTGAATGAATAATGCTTTGTTAATAATGCTCTGTAATGCGCTGTTGTTGTAAGGTGACCTTGGGTGTCCAGAGAGGCGCCAAATAAATAAAATGCATTATTATTAAAAGGTAAAAGGTAGATGTAACTTGAAAACGACCACTTTATGACATCACAAGGTGGAACAGAGCATTTTGAGCTTTGGAGATGTAGACAGACTAATAATTCAACATGTGAATGGAACAAAACACAACTCCATGTTTGTTTATGAGGAGATACCAATGTTAAGACATGTCTTAAAACTCACAAGAGTCAATTTTGTGTAATATGGGACCTTTAATCTGATTTAATTCGATTAATTAAATATCATATAGTCTACTGTATATCTGCTGCTGTACACACCACCTGTATATGCTGCCGCACATACATCGACTCACTCACATACTTATTTACTCACACAGAAAAGCAGCAGCGGACAGCCGTGCCCTTGAGGATGGCCTCTTGATTAGCGATCAGTCATTTGACATGTTCACGACAGAGTCCCGCTCATTCATACGACGGAGAATGCCACGAAGAAGAAGAAGAAGAAAAAAAAAATGAACAGCTGTCAGCGTGTGATGTGTTAATTTCCTGACAGTCTCGGGCGCTCAAACCAATTACTGATTTAAGGGCAGCGAGAGAGCGGCCTTCTGCACATGCTCATTAGGCTCCTTCAAGACTAAAAGGATAAAAGCAAAACAAGGAGAGAGAAAGATAGATACATTCACACGGCTGTCAGCTCCACGCCACCACATGTCACTGCCAAATCATTAAAAATTAATGTAGCCAGTAGTGGTAGTTACTGATTGTGAGGAAGAACTTTTTGGAGACGTGAATTAATGCAGATCAGGATAATTAGAATGTGTATGTAAACAGGCGCGTATGTTTGTGTGAATGGGCAGATGGAGTGGCCATATGTTCACACTTGTACGTAGAGCTGTAGGTGAAGAAGAGGAGGGAGATGAACACACTATACACCACACAAACGCAGCGCTGGAAGGTGGCAAAGTGAAAGTAGTAAAGTACTGTATGTACATTACATATTAGGCATCTGTACTTTTTTATTATTGATTTATTTTTTATTTAGCCTTTATTTAACCAGGAAAGTCCCACTGAAATTACTCCTCTCTTTTTCAAGGGTCCTGGTCAAGACAGCGGCTCAACAATACAATTTAGACTCAATTTCATAAAACTATTTAAAACATTTACAAACCGAGGATTTAATTTCCAAACCTTTGAGCAATCGTTTAAACTGTCATATTGGAACCAGTTCTTTTAATTTCAACTTTACTTAAAGGTGGATTGTGTAACTCATCTGGTAAAGAGCCCGTCAAATGTTTTCTCCATAGACAGGATATTACTTTAGGAATGTTTCAGAGTACAGTCGTTTCTCACTATATCACGGTTCACCTGTCGTGGCGTCGCCGTTTTGCAGATTTATTTAATGCTATTTTACATGCTTTTTTTTTTTTTTTTTTTTTTTTTTTACAGTGTATGACCACACATTGTGTTCTGCGTTCTGATTGGCTAAGGGAATAATCGTAATCCAAGGTGGCGTGTCTGTTTATGAGAATAAAAAACAGCTCCAACAACTCCGCCATTACTACGTTTTTCACCTCCCTCGCTCCTCAGTTTAGATCATAGAGGAGTTTTACAGCCTTAAAACAAATGTAATAATTGTAAAAAAATAAATAAATAAAGCCGACGACTTTGCGGATTTCGCCTATCGCAGGTTATTTTTAGAACGTAACTGCCGAGATAAACAAAGGACCATTGCACGGCACTAAACCTTTCTATTTTCACGGAGACCAAATCGGATGAAGTAAATAGTCAGATCTGTGGAGAGGCGACCTCGCTCACAGTCAGAATGCCTGTTTTTCTTGGTATTTTTGAGCATTAAAACCACATGGAATTTAATAAATGGAAGGTAGAGCTGTTTAAAATCATACTATGGAACATTCCAGGCAGAACCAATGACATATCCATAGAAACAAGCAGGCGACGGACCCCCAATCACAAAGTTACATAGCAGAATTTTAAGTAGATTTTAAAATGGATATACAGTACTTTTTTTACTTTTACTTCTCTACATTTGAGAGCAGCTATCTGTACTTTCTACCCCACTACATTTTTGAACAGGACTGAAAAGTAAAAGTATTTTTACTATAGTGTGAAACCTGAAAAGGCTGACGGGGGCATTTGTAGCACATTTGTAATTTGAGCAAGCAAAAATATACAAATAAAAACAGCTGGGAAAATAAAATCTATTCAGTTGTTTCTATTGAGCACAAATCAGTACAGATCTATATCAAAACCATTCAATTTTATGGTTTATTAGATCTCAAAATATGCATGAAATATTTGTACTTTTTACTAGCAGCTAAGTAACCTTTTAAACAGGTACTTTAAAATATATTTACATCTACTTAAGTTTTTTGTTTTGCTTTGTACTTTTACTTGAGTTCTTCCACCACTGCACAAATGTAACGTGGGACTAACTCTAATGACATGACATTGATTTATTCACGGAGCATATGCACATTACAATTTAAATTTGTTATGTCTGATATTGGATTAAATCCCTTCTACCTCCAACAACTGAAAAGGAGGATTACAAAATGTGTTTCTCTTAGGCAATTTCTAAATATTAAAGCAGACCTATTATGCAAAATGGACTTTTTAGAGCTTTTAACCACGTTCTAGTCGTTTCCGCTCAGTTATATTTGGAGTGATTAGTCGGATACTTTAATTCAAGGCTGTCATACATGAACAAATGTGAAATAGTGCAGGACTCAATGGACTACCAACATTACGAAATATTATGTCAACTATATCCATGTTGTGGGTATTTTCTTATTTCAAAGCCCATTGTGTTAATAAAGAATGAAGAAAGACTTGATTCTTAATGATAGTTCTTGTTCATTTATTAAGGATCCAGGCTCAGTTCACTATTTAATTAAGGAGTTAGGGTTAGGAGTCAGGGTTAATTAAATCTTCAGACTTTATTCAGTGTAAATGGTCATGTTTTATGTCACTTTTCATCCTTCAAGGCACTCAAAGTGCTTTACATCACACACATCCATACACCGGTGTACGGACACAGACACTAGGCGAGTTGTGAAGAAGAGAAGTGTCTTGCCCAAGGACACAATGGCAGCATTCATCTGTGGGAGCTGGAATCGCACCATCGACGTGTGGGTAAGTGGACGTGACCGTTCGACCAATGACGGTTATGTCGACAGCGAGATTCGAACCGCCGACCTTCTGATCAGTGGACGAACGCTCCACCAACCGAGTTCCTGACTGAGTAACGGTGCATTGTGTAACTTTTCTAGCAGAGTCAAATGCTTTTTTTTCCATGTAAATGTTATTTGTCTGGAATGTTCTACAGTATGGTACTAAACCCAGAGTCCTGCACGGGTCTGATTTTGACAAACCGAACCTGCTCGTACCCATCATATCTCAATCTGGATCCGAACCGTTTTCTGACAGAATTTAAATCAAATTCCACACCTGATCTGACCTGTTATACATACATACGGACACCCGAACTGCATCCGAATGAAAATCAGTCCTAGAGCCAAAAAATAGCCACAAGTTTACACTCTCCAGTCGCTAATTTTCTTTTCAGATCATCTGGAGTCATTTTGAACTGCAGAACATCGCATGCGTGGTTTGAAAATCAAAGAGGCAGAGATTTTTGGGATTGTGCACATGTGCAGGCAAAAATATATGGATTTTACATCTAATCATCTTGTTAAAACAATGAAATTTTTGAATTTCACTAAAATACAGCCCAGTTTTTTGTTCACTCATGTTTTGTAAACCGCAGATTAGACCCGCGCTCTCCTGTGTCCGACCTGACCCGACACAGCACAACATTTTTCACATTATCCACAGATACCCGAATCCATGTAGGACTCTGATTAAACCTTTCTGTCATCATCGAGACCAAAACAGACCAAGTTACAGGTCAGATCTGTGGAGAGGCGACCCCACGCGCAATCAGAATGAATGTTTTTCTCTGTCTTTTTAAGCTATAAAACTACCTGTAGTTGAATAAACGTAAAGTAAATATGTTTAATGTCATTTTGTGGCATATTCCAGGCAGAGTAACGGCATTTCCATAGAAACAAGCATTTGATGGACCCTTGCACCTTTAATTAACAATGAATTACTTCCAGTTAACAATATCAAACCTCCTACAGCTTTTACTGCATATTTTGGTCTTGTAAAACCACTCCTTTATCCAAAAAGTATAGAACTGAATAATATGACTCCTTTCCATCCTACATCAGTTGACCTCTGCAATCCAGCTGCTCCACATTCTACCCACACACTCTCTTATCAAGGCCCCCGATCAAAAAGCACACACCATAATGGACTCTTCTGTTGTATGAATATCTCTTTCTAATTGACCCATATTACAATGTCCCGGAGCCCTTCAGACTACAGGCCAGCGGGGCATTCCTTTCTCCCACGGGTGCTCTTGCTCCCGGCGCCCTCCCCCTATATACGAGATAATGTGGGCATATTTATTCACTCCCCTCTGTGACCCGGCCCCGGCGATGTGCAGCTCCAAAGCTTTAGAAACTTGGCCCCCGGAATTCTAGACCTGCTTCCCTGCTCCCTCGCCCGGCCCTAATCTGCTAATAATACCTTTGTCTAATGGTGTCAATGGCCATACATCACCCCAGGACTCCAGCTACAGAGGGGTATAGTGGGGATAAGAGAGATATGGGGGTTTCAATGGAAAGTTTGTAAGACTGCTACGGTGAGATTGTAGAGGTAGAATGGCAAATTGAAATTAATTTGTGCGTCTTAAAAATCTTTATACGATTTTTTCTGATGGAAGAGGCGGTCACGTGGTCATTATTACTCTTGTTATTGTTGTTATTATTATTATTATTATTATTATTATTATTATTATTATTATTGTAATTGATATTATCATTATTATTATTATTGATAATTGATATTGGTATTGATATTATCATTATTATTATCGTTATTATATGACAACCTAAATTCTGTTCACAGGAACACAGACTAAACTGATTACAGATGGAGGTCCCTGTCCTGATGGTAATAAACGAATAACTAAACGAGAAAAGAAATACTGTACATATTACTATGTTTGTCCTCAATATCACCAGATCAGGGCAGATGGAGGCTCTGCTGTGGGGAGATGTTCCTCTTCTCGCAGCCAACCTCCAAAATCTTGTCTCTTTTAATGCACAGCAGAAGACACAAGGCAAAGGGTGGTCCTGTTGTCCGGGGGCGGCCCCTCTCTGGCAGCAGCTTCACAAAAACACCGTGCCACTTTTAATGCACCACACACACCATTCACACTAAGTTAATACCATCAGCACAAATACTTCCAATCAAATACTTCCAATAAACACAATTTTCATGCAGATATGAAAAGCAACATTTTAAGAAATTACATAAATAGTGATAACTAGAGGCAAAATATAAGAGCAAAATGATGCAAATGATGATGATGATACTCATAATAATAAGACATTTTGCACTGATACTTATGTATATTACATTGCTCATATATATATAACAAATGAAGCATGTTGTATTTTACATACTATACGTACATTAATGTCACTGTTTTTTTTCTCTCTCTCTTTTTCTTTCCTGTCTTATTGTAATTTGCTTTACACTGTACAAGTATTCAAGTTTTGGCAGCCAACCACTGTCACCGGTTAACTGTAAAAACACAAAAAATAAGGATCACTACTAATTTTGGGAGAAGGGGTGGGATCTAATAAGTTTTACTTCTACCCACTCCTTTTCGGGCATGTATATATATGTATATATACATATTTGTGTCCATATATCCATTATTTTTTTCTGTGTAATCTTGTTTATTTAAATTGAATGACATTGTACATATTCTGTGTACTACAAGTATCATATGATTGAAATAAATTACTACTACTACTACTACTACTACTACTACTACTACTACTACTACTACTACTACTACTACTACTACTACTACTACTACTACTACTACTACTACTACTACTACTACTACTACTACTACTACTACTACTACTACGTGGGCTGAATACATTTGGAAAAAAATGAAAAATAAAAAGAAAGACTTGTGATTTTTCTGTTTTAAAGCTGCAGTGCAAAGCTCCACTTTTCTGGTGGAGAGTGCGCCACCTCATTGTCTCCATGGAGGTGTTATTGCTTTGCCTGGAATGTTCCGTGGTGAGACTTTAAGCATGTCCAGTTGGGTTTTATTCATTACGGGTGTTTCTATTGCTCAAAAGGTGGTCAGAGTGACTCTCCACAGGTGTGACTTGTAGCGTAGCGTTGTCTCCCTCATGACAGATAAGTGTATATATCTATATTTATTGAAACACCTGGTTGTTTTTGTCTGTTTTTCTTTTATGATTATTCTTATTTTTTACATACTTGCTCACTATGAATCAGATATTATGTGTTCTTAATAAAGATTGGATTGAATAGTCTATTTTTGGCAATCAAAGAATGCCCTATGTGTAAATAATTTGCACCCTTTTCCAGGAGAAGTAGAACTGTCAAGTATTTACCATTCTTATGTAATTAAATACCTAAAACTGTGTGTTATAAGATGAAAAGGCCAAAAAGGAATTGAAGTTTCATTAACTTTCAAGCCCCGTTTCAAGCCCCGTTTCAAGCCCCATTTCAAGCCCCAAATTTAAGCCCCGTTTCAAGCCCCGTTTCAAGCCCCGTTTCACAGCTTTCAGGGGCATTTTGAATGAATAAAATTGCACGATGTAGCGAGGCGATAATAGTGGGGTCCCTGTGGTAGTAAAAGGGTTAATCTATACTGTGGGACATTCTAGACAAAGCCATAACATTTCCATGGAGACAAGCAGGTGGCGGACCCTTCACTAGAAATGTTACACAGTGGATTTTGTTCACAGTTCATATCTTAATCACGTCCGGAATAATTGACAAAAAGACTTATGAACAAAACGAATACAAGAATCACATTTCAGAATATACAGATCTATACAGTTTTTTTTATTTTGTTTGAGGAGATTACTACAGCAGTTGCGATGTGCGTCCATTCTAATTGCAATTTCGATTTCATTACAATTAATCTAGATTTTTTCGTAGGCCTGCGTACATAAAAAGTGGCACTCATCTAAAAAGAGGGCACGAGGATTCTTCAGGAGACTGACAAGAGCGGCTCACATTGAAGTTTTTTGGCTTTGTAACTAAGCGCTGAAATGACTCGAAATGTAATTGATCCACGAGGGAAATCACTTAGTCACATGAGTTCAATAGTTTGTAAAAAGATGTGCATGCATTAGTAAAACTGCATAATAAAACCGACTAAAATGGGCAAATATACATGTAGAAATTTAAACCAACATTTGCTTAAAAGTGCACTGTGTAACTTTTCTGGTGGAGGGTTCGCAACCTGCTTCTCTGCATGGAAACATTATGGTTTTGCTTCGATATTCCACAGTATAAAATAAACTTGGGAACTCACAATAAAGACAGGTTATTGGTCAGATCTGTGGAGAAGCAAGCCTGGACGTGGCACAAATTCATGTTTTTTGGTGGTATTTTTGAGCTATAAAACACCTAAGCAAACACAAGGACGATGGTATGTTTAATGCCCTACTGTAAAACATTCCAGGCAAAAAAGTGACATCTCCATGGAGACAAGCAAACAGCACTCCTTCCACCGTAGAAGTTACCCAGTGTGGCTTTAATGATCTTGACTTACGTATAACTAATACAACCATACATAACATGGTTCAAAGTTCCAGTTGATTTTGCGTTATAAAAATCCTTCAAGACTGATTTCAAAGGTGCACCATGTCTAATTATCTCCATGGAAACAAGCAGTTCACATCACCAGGCCAAGTTACAGGTCAGATCTGTGGAAAAGTAGACCTGCTCACAATAAGAATGCAGGTTATTGCCGTAGTTTTGAAAAAGAACATCTACAGTTGAATAAATACGAGATATATTTGATTAAAGCCACTGTGTAATAACATCACGATGGAGAAAAGAGTTTGACGGACTGTCCACCAGAAAAGCTACACAATGCACCTTTAATATAAACCTAAACCAACCTTCCCGACTCACGCGCACCTACATACCACATAAAAAAACGTCCTAAAAAAACAGCATAGCTAACCTCCCGTGCATTCTTCCGAAAGGCTAATCACATTGGTAAATACAGCTCTTCTGCAGAATTCTTAAGCGCAAACACCTAAGGCCATTCAATTAAGAGGTATGAACACAGCGCCCTTTAAATCCACCACCGAAGTCCTTAACAAGGCCAGTCGTCACGCAGCCATGGTCATACGAGCCTAATTTTAATGAGGCCTTGACGGATCCGGCTCTTTGGTTGAAAACGCCTTGATGTGGAGGGCTAAAACAAGATATTCTCATCTGCGGATTTCCTCCAAGTCTTTAGAGATCAAATTATGTCTGGGTATCAGATAAATGAGTGACTGCTCTTAATTTCACAAAGAAAAAGATGGAGAGAGAAAGAGAGGGGGGCAGAAAATAATTGATTCCTTGACTTTTGTACATGATGGAGGATCACGGACTAAATCAGAGGATGCATCGTCTTTGTTCGTAAATAGATGATTATTTTTAATTTCTTCAGATGAAATGCAGAGTGGGTCCCCTGAGAGGCGCTGGGCTAGCTGTTGTGCGCCGTTGGTGGATTTTATTTATACCAATGGTTAAAATAAACAATCTGTTAAAACACAAAAGACGAGATGTTTGAAGTGAAAATGTTCTATCCACACAAAGCACACCAGAGTCAAATGCATGGTTATCGCATATGTCAAGATCGAAAAACAAAAAACTAATTTAAAATAAAGAAATGGCAAATGGTCAAATTTTTATATAGCACTTTTCCACCTTCAGAGCACTCAAAGACTTTACATCAAGAACCCCTCACACAGTCACCCACCAGTGTACACAGACACTGGGGGCAAGATGGGCTCTGTGTATTGCCCAAGAACACAACACCACCATATGTCTGTGGGTCAGTGGATCTGACTGCTCACCCAGTGATGTTTATGTCAAGAGCGGGACTCGAACCACCAACCTTCAGATAAGGGGACAAACACTAAACTACTGTGACTAGTACTACTACTTTCACGGTCACTTCTACTACTGTCACTACTACTACTACTGTCACTACTGTTACTACTACTACTACTACTGCTGCTGTTACTACTACTACTACTACTGTCACTACTACTACTACTACTACTACTGTTACTACTACTACTACTACTGTCACTACTGTCACTACTACTACTACCACTACTGTCACTACTGTTACTGTTACTACTACTACTACTACTGTCACTACTGTTACTACTACTACTACTACTGCTGCTGTTACTACTACTGTTACTACTACTACTACTACTACTACTACTACTACTGTCACTACTACTACTACTACTACTACCCTAAATTTTTTCTGCTTATGTCACTACTACTACTACTACTACTACTACTACTACTACTGCTACTACTACTACTACTACTGTCACTACTACTACTACTACCCTCAATTTTTTCTGCTTATCTGGGGCCGGGGTGCGGGGGCAGCAGTCTAAGCAGGGATTCCCAGACTTCCCTCACCCCAGCCACTTCCCTCAGCTCCTCCAGGGGGACCTAAGGCATTCCCAGGCCGGCAGACATAGTCCCTCCAGCAAGTCCTGGGTCTTCCTCTGGGATAATAATGACACATTTAATTTATAATGCCCTTTACATTTGAAGGCAAATCTCAAAGTGCTTCATTTAGATTCTGGATGCCAAAAGTGCCAGTGTCAGGACTTGAACCAGCAACCCTAGGATTCAAAGGCATTTGGTGTATCCGCTACAGTTTGTCAGTGACAATGAAGATTTGGAGTTGTTGGTTAAGTTAGTTTCTCCGCTTACACAATCAAGTTTAACTCATGTCAACAGTGAAGAACATGGCATGCTGGGTATTAAAAACTGAGTCCAATAAAGACCTCAAACAGGACAAAGTGGCAAGAATACAAAAGCAATAACTCTCAGAGCAAACACATCTTTTTCTGTTATTTTTAATGAAACATATGAAATAAAAAGTACTACAATACAGCTGTGCCTGGGTTGCCAGTGCCTAAATATGCAGATAGAGGGCGCACACACAGGTTTTTTCTCAGTATCTGGACAGACCCTGCCTCATGTGAAAGCTGTGAGGCTGCACTATAATGAGGTGCTGGGGTTTAGGTAAGTGAGGATTCAGATTAGAGACATTTAAACCAACTGGATTTCAGCACTGAAACTGGCAACCGCAAAGAGAGACTGGTGGAAAAAATAGAACAAAGCTGAGGATGGAATGGTTCAATATCTTGACATTTTTAATACTCAGATTACATTTTTGTTATCTGATATGATGACTGTATAATTTCTGTAATAAGAGCACAGTATTGATCTAACCCTTTGACGTCTTCACCTATTTATATTTTTGCCCAATTATCGTTCACCTCTCAGTTTCTTTCTTCTTATTTAGCAAAAGTTTGTTCAAGTCAAAGACTACAAAATAATTTGATCTCATTTGACCAAACCACAAAACAGTTCATGAACTTACTCGCATCATCATGATTTATTCACACCATTCGACCGCACTTTACATTAAACACAAGTACGCACTAATTGCTCCATGAAATTTGCACCGCTCCCACTGTACTACATAATTACCTCATTATGTTGTTTTCTTAAAGTCTGACAACCTCCCGCAGCCATTAGTTAATCACATCAAGAATACCAAACGCGTTTTGCCAAAGTCTTTCTACTTCTAATCATCGGTATTGGTTTTGTCCGTTGTCCTCCCCTGTCCTCCGGTGGTGGACAGGGACTTGCTCTGGAGCTGTGTGGGAGGACAGGTGCCTCCTCTGCGGGGGTATTGACTGGGATGGGTGCAGTGGTTCTGGCTGGCTGCTTCCCTGAGGCCAGTATTGACACCAGGGTTCTGGTTTGGATAGCAGGGTTACACGACTAGGACACTCCTCTTTTGATTAATTGAGGACTCGCTTTGATTAATGATGCCTTTAGCCGCTCTCTTCGGCTGGGAGTGCAAACTTTCCTACAGCACGGAGCTGTGGTTGGAAGTTAATATGCAAAACAGTGTGCAAAGGAGTGGATATGGAAGTTGTTTGGTTGGAAGTTAAATATAGTCTTATGTAGAAGATCTTTAAGAGGGAACTACATAGACCATGATTCTTTGCTCCTTTTCAGTGCAGACGACATGAAGAAATAACTGTTCTAAGCACTTTGAAATTAAGTCTTGTGAGGCATTTTTAGAGGAAAAAGTAGCAGATTCACAGTTTTGTGCCTCCACAAAATATTGCAATAAATATTGTACCATGAGATGTTTTTGGTGAAAATATCGTACAGAGAGATTTGGATATCGTTCCATCCCTAATGACTATAAATGTTGTATCAAATGACTGGTCAAAGCATTTTAGAATGTCAGTCTTGTTATTATGTAGAATACCATTATATCGTGTGCTTTCCCATGATATCGCAATAAATATCGTACTGTGAGGCTCATACTGTGATGATATTGTATCGTATAAGACTTGAATATCATTACACCCCTATTAAAACATAAAATACAAATTGGACATGGTCTAAGTCTATATCGTCCTTTAGTCATTCATATTCAGACACTGACATCCGAGACACACAGATGAGTTCTGTGTTTTGCTCAGGGACACATTGTCAGTGCTGGAAAAGAAACATCAGCCTTCTGGGACTTCTACCAACTGTGTTACTCCTACGTGCAGTGCTGCAGACATCAACATGAAAATAAACTTGGACATCCACTATTAATAGGTTCCAGATGACAGCAGTATTATTTGGTACAGATGGGAGCAGGTTAAATGTAGATTTTTGTTGCAATACATTGTTTTTATGGTCAAATCAATCATAGAACTGGTAAATGATCCCTTTTTTATAACGTTATTCCACATTCAAAGCGCTTTACATCAAGGACTCACCCATTCACACACATGTTAATACACCAGTGTACACAGACATGGTTTATGCCAAGAGCTGGATTCGTACTGCCAACCTTCAGATCAGTGGACAAACACACTTTTAAGGTTCCAAATGTGTGTATGTACTCTCAGATATTTTATGGCAAAGTACAATATTAGTTTTCAATGTGTATATGTACTTATTTTAGTCCCATCAGACACATATCTTCTTAATTCCAACCATCTTAAAGTCATAAACAGTTACACAAGAGTTCATACTAGTAATAAACTGTAGCTTAGTCACGAGCGTTACTTACCTGAGTCACTGTTGGGTGCACAGTCTCCTCTCCACTCCTTCTCCACACTTTTGGAAGGTAGGAGCGCTGGGCGGGACTCTGCATGGTGTGGGATAATACATGCAGTCTTCGCAGCTGTGGCGCGCCTCACCAGACAGCCGATCATGGCGTGATTTATGGTGCTGACCGCTGGCTGCGTGGTACGGGCTAATGACACATACACTAAAGTCATTGATTTGTATGAATGCCCTCCGCTCTTCATCTATCACAATTTAATGTTGGGACTTTGCAATGCAGAGGTGGAGGAGAGGAGGATCACGGAGAAGAAGGGGAGGAAGAGGATTGGTGAAATATAGTAACAACATGGAGTAAACTTATCCATTGCCAGAAATAAAGTAGCTGGTGCAATTGTAAACTACAAAACTGTAATATAGGGTTCAAAAAGTAGAGATGAATATACTTTTGTTTTGTTATCAAATATTTCTGTATGATTAAAGGATTACACCATCATTAATGGAGTTTTGTGTAAAGTGACTGAATTGTGTGGTTATTTGTATGATTATGCAATTGGTGAGAATGGAAAATTGTTTATAGGGTCTGATTATTGTTTAATATAAATTTTACTGTTTTACTAAATGTTACTTATGTATTTTTGACCCCTGTGACCCTGACCCGTGGGACTACAGATGGAAATGAGCCTTGTGGCTACAATCTGGCATGTTTATATTCATGCATTTTGTCATGTCTGTTCATTAACATGCACTGTCCCAATCAAATAAACACATACATTAAAAGATAGTGGCTAATGTGATACATAAAATGGACTCTTGTGAGCTTTAGGTCATGTTATAATGTTGTTTCCTCATTAAAAACATACCTGGAGCTGGGTTTTGTTGTCTTTTCTTTCACACTTTAATAGCCAGGACAGTGACCTCGGCGGTTATTAGAGGACCAGAGCAGAGCTGAGCAGCATTCCAGTGCAGACGCAAAGTGCATTTCTTCCAGAACTGAGAAAAATTGAACAATATTTACAAAAAACAAGCATGGTAGTAGCCTGCACCCACACAGCACCTGGCTCCTTTTATAAGCCACCTCCCTTGATTGGGTGAGCTCATTTCAACTAAAAGTGAGTAAAAGTGCTTTCAGTATTTAAAAGTTAACCATATATATAACTCTTCAAATATTCAGTTACATCTAAATACAAACTATATATCTTTATTTATTTAGCAGTGTTTTATTAGTCATGCAAAAATACTAAATATAAAAAGCTAAAATCTTGGTGCACCCCTCCTTACAAAGATAATAGCCTGCACCGGAAACTTCTTAAAGGAACATGCCGGAATTTTGGACATAGGGCTTCATTTCCTCATGAGTCAGAGTGTTGGAGACGTGTGGAGACACTTTTTAAAATATTTCATCCAGTCCTTATATTTGCAGTTGTCGCTGATGCTAGGCTAGTGTATGTCAATGGCTAAAAACAGTCTTACCCTCTCCACAAAGCACTTGAAGCAAATCTATTATTACACCAGACTGTCGATGTACATGTCTGTGTTGATAGAATAATGTTTGTAATAAAACTAACCTTGCATCACATGAATTGTCACATGTTGAGGGACTATTTTCTCATATCAGTCCGCCGCTGCCAAAATTTCTATCAGGAAGTACAACTCGCTTCTGAGACTTAAATCCTTCAAATGCAAGGTTGGTTTTACTTCTAAAATGATTCTATCAACACGTTTACATGGACAGTCTGGTGTAACACATTTGCTTCGGGTGCTTTGTGGAGTGGGTAAGACTGTTTTTTAGTGGCAGGACGACTACGGCCATTGATATGCACTAGCCTAGCACCAGCGACATCTGCAAATATAAGGACCAACTATGGCCTGGATGAAGTATTTATAAGTGTCTCCACGCCTCGACTACACTCTGGCTCACTACAAAATGAGGCCCTATGTCCAAAATTCCAAAATGTTCCTTTAAGGTGCTCCAGCTCCCCGGAGGCTCTTTTAGCCGGAACACCTGAGGCAACCAGAAGATAAGTGCCTTTAATTCTACTAACAATTACTTACATAAATGCACGTATACATTTTCTTTACAGGTCACTCACATTCTAATTGATGAATAAACATTTTAAAACGTTGTTTTGTTTGTTGTTATTATGCTCACATGTTTGTTAACCCCAGGCCTAAATAATGGACTAGTGACATTACACACACATTTGATTAACCCTTTATTTTTAGTCTGTCTACATGTCCAAAGCTCAAAATGCTGTGTTCCACCTTGTGTTGTCATAATAGTGGTAGTTTTCACATTAACAACTATTTACCTTTAGTTCAGTAGAGATTAGCAGTCTCAGGACTGGAATTATCCAAATGATTCTGGTGAAAGTGCATGGAGAAAAACACAGTGGAGCACTTCCTGTATTACCACATGATAACACAAGGTGGGAGGTGGAGTGTTTTCTGTCTGTCTAAACGTGCATGGTTTGTGTGTGAATAAAACACAACTCCAGGTATGTTTTTGATGAGGACACAACATTAGAACATAGATCAGAAAATGGTCAACTGTACTATGGGCCCTTTAAGTATTTCCTGACTGAACTATGGATATCATCAAGACAAAATAAGCAAGCAGAGTAGTAATAATACTTGGTGACTTGCACATGCATTCTCCACATCCCCGACTGGGCATCTGACTGTGCCAGAATGACACAATGCAGATGGTTGCATGACTCATGGCTGGCAGAACATGCTTTCATTATGGAAGGCGGATGTAAACAGGTCTGTCAGTTATGATAATCCCAGCCAGAGCTTAGCACAGACAATAACACCAGACAGGAACAGGAACACATCCCGTGGCACATCTGCAACTTGGATTTATCTTACCACTTTTACCCATAAACAGCTCCTCTGGTATGGGCCGTGTGCATGTGGCAATGGATTCTTCTCAAAATAAGTGAGGAAACGTTTAAGGAACATATATCCAAACCATGAGTGAGGAACACAAGGGTCCGCTATGTAACATTTCGGATTTATACAGCAAGTTTGTTTCTGTGCATATATGAAAACTTTATCTAGAATGTTTTAAAGTGTGGCAATAAAGTTATTTGCTACGCTCATGGAGACAAAAACACTCACGATTCAGGGTGCGTGGGTTTCCTCTGGGTTTCCCCCACCAGCCTAAAAATGCACATTTAAAAAAAAAAAATCTGATTATTCACACTAGAATTTTGATTAATCACGATTAATCACAGTTAATTATTCTTTTAAAAAAGACCAAAATATTTTGACCAAAATGCAATTTCTTATCAAAAAGTTATATTACTGACATTTTTCTGTCGCTGGTAGTTTTGTTGACAACATTGCCGTGGGTTCACTCCACCAACATTGTTTGTCGTGCTCGGCTTGTTGGTGTACGAGTAGCGCCCTTGGTAGAGAAATGGTATTTTAAACTTTTGTTTCTGTGGAAAGAGAGTTCATCGCTGCAATATCTGCAGACTACTTCGCATATGGACAGACCTGATCACTGACCTAATAACCTGCGCCGCCTTTCAGGTAACCATCCACGCTTTCCATAGAGAAGCCTGTGTGTTCAAAATAAATTGTGTGATTAATCTGCATTAAAAAAAATCAAAAATTAAATTAGTGTGATTTTTTGGATTTTTCGCATGCATTAACGCGTTAACATTGACAGCCCTAGTTTTAACCTTCAGAAACCACCAGGCCAAGTTTCAGGTCAGATCTGTGGAGAGGTGAGCTGACAGTAACTCAGATGTAATTCAATAAATGCCAGACAGAGATGTTTAATATACTGGTGAATATTCCAGGCAAAGCAATAAAATATGCAAAAGGAAAGGAAGTTGGCAGATCCTCCATCAGAAAAGTTCCAACGCTCACCTTTAAAGTTTAGCTCAGTCACTCTCTTCTGTCCCGTGATGCGCCATGACAGAAAAACAATAAATGACATGTCTTTTCATGCAAGCTCCTAAAATGTCCCGTACTTTGAACACTTGTAGAATCCACCAACACACAGACAGCCGTATTGACATTTACGATTTCCCTTCTTAATTATACCAGTGTGGGTCTTGTGCAGGTGCCATGTGCTAACTGTAATACAGTTGGAACTTGAAAATTCAGACTTTATGTTTGAGGAATGTCAAACACACTTAATTGGAAAGCCCTTTCTCTGCTCATTTGCATTTATGGAAACACAACAAAAGGAGCCAATGCATTTCACCGGGGTACACAAAACACACAGCTCAGATGAAGCCATGTGCTGTTCTGGAAGAAGATAAAACTGACAATCCTCTTTGGAACAAATGAGATTTAAATTTTTCTTAAGTGTGAAGGAAAACCACAAGTTACAGAAGTGAAATAAATATCTATAAAAGAAATTTGCAAGAATGAAGACCTGGTTTTATTCAGATTTAAAGTATGTACCTGATAGTAATTTCTGGCCTCTCTTCACGCAAATCTGTTTTTGCAAACCAGTAACCTTACGCCGCAAGATGAATTCTTGAAATATTTCTGATTACAAAAATTCATGAGACTCCGTACTGGGTTCTGCTGGTGCGAGTGGTTCAATCACAGAGCTCCATTGTGGTTTGGGCAGAAGTAAATCAATGAAGAGCCAAAACTAACTAAAACAAACAACGCCAATGGATATACTTCAGCCAATTTTTGCAAATATATGGAGTATTTCTGTGTTGAAGAAAGCGCTTTGTGGAGGGGAAAGATATCCAAGCATTTGACTAAACTGGACCAAACTTTGATTTCTCCGCTTGTTTCGCTTTCAGTTTGAAGAATATGCCTCGATTTCTTTAATCAAGATCCATTCCAAATTCATAATTTGTGGATCTCAAGTCATAGAGCAGCACGTTTCAATCTGGCCTTACTGTCAGGGACCAAACATAGGAAACAAGAGATAAGGTATAAAAAGAAGTTTAAATTTAATAAAGTCCAAAGTAATTTAACACAAGCAAACCATCAACAAAAACTGGGCCCAAACTGAGGGAACTGAAAGTCAACTAAACACAACCAAAAAACCTTCTTAAATAGCCCAGGAGCCAACTAACTGAAAACAAAAACTGGAGGAAATTACATTAAACAATTAACTAAACTGCTAACTTATTTAAAGCAACACAAAAACAAATTATACTAAAGAAAATAAACGCTAATGAAGTAACATTAACTAAACTAACTTAACAAAACAAACTAAATGGTGCTACCCCCTTGGCTCAGCGATGGTGCGGTCTGGTCCATCCGGGTGATTCAAACCGAAAAAAGGAAAAAACACAAGTGTAAGTGAGTTAAACTATGGGGTATAAATGAAAATGTAAATATAAACTTAATAAAATACTGACACTCCCCCAGGTTAGAAAGGGGATTATAACATCTTCCTTTCCTCCTGTTGAGCCTCTTAATGAAGATTATTTCCATCTCCGTGCAACTCTAAAGTCACTAATCCAATACCTAAAAGTTCAGGACTCGTAGCTCAGTTCTCCCTGTTAACCTGGTTTGATAAAAAAAAAGAAATGCACATCTCACTACTTTTAACAAAACCACCAACTTAACCTGCTCGGCACCCACCCACCTACCCACCCTCGTCCTCCACCCCCTCCACTTAAGCAGCCACTTGATTGCCAGCGCCCTGTAAGCCGGCGTGAGAGAGGATAACGAGACGTCACAGCTCCTCTCTCAGGTTTTTCCGAGCACAGGGAACATTTGTCATTTAGGCGTCTCTCCGGTGTGAGCGTCTGTCAGCCAAACGCTCCACTCCGACGGCAGACGGATCCAATTACCGTGCACGGACATCTCTAACAAGGTGCCAGGAAGAGGCTGCTTGGACAAACAACGCTAGCCCATAATGAGAAGCCCTCATTTGAGTGATTTGAGTCTTTTCCCTCCATTGAAATCGGCGACAAAATATGCAGGCTCACTTTTATTCATCTTTTGTTTTGTTTTGCCTATCACTTTCAAAGTCTTGTCCGGACTTTTACCGACAGTGAGTGAGGGGACTTAATGACATAAAATGCGCGTATTGTCTCGGGGTTTAGCATAAAACTTCCAGGCGAGAACTCAAACTTGGGAATGTGCGAGTATAAGTCATTCCGCTGGCAAGGTTGTCAATACAAATAACAACACGGCAGCGGCTACACTACACGGAGCGCTAAAGTGTTGGAGGAGCAGCTCATTTGGCCTCATTCCCTCGCATAGCTAACCAGGCCATGGATTGTCAATGGCCGGGTCGGGATCAATGCGCCAGAGCTTTGTGCGTGGCATCGATTTCCCAACTCCCAGATATCAGCGCGACTCTTCATCAACAAAAGCACTTTGTCCTTCCCAAATAATCCGATCGAACGTGCTCCTCTCCTGAGACTGGAGTGACCACGGCCGTCTTACCGCCACGCTGCACCCCCCCACCCCCTACCCCCTACCCCCGCCTCCTCCTCCTCCGGTACTGGCCCCTCCCACCCCCGAGTCTTCCGCTGTTACACCCCGGGGAGGTTGGAGCGTTTTGCAGTTTCTTATGAGTGAGGTGGTGGACAAATGAGCGCACGCTGAAGACCTGTGTATGAATGTATAAGAAAGAGGTGGAAATCAATACAACATGCCACAGATGACACGGGATGAATGAAACTGAGATTCCGTATTCGCTCGACTAAGAGGTGTGTAAAGAGAGTTATGTCGATTCAGTTCCACAGTAAAACTTTTTAACAACTACAGTTTTAATAGACTAACTAAAGCCTGGACAAAGGAAAAATGGTTCAGGCCTGGTACTTATTTAATACAGTCACTCCTAACCTCTTAAGTAGTTACTAGGGGTGTAATGATATCCAAGTCTCACGATACGATATTGTCACGGTATGAACCTCACGGTATGATATTTATTGCGATATCGTGGGAAAGCTCACAATATGGTGCGGAGGCTCACGATATTACGATATTCTACATAATAACAAGACATCATAAAATGCTTTGACCACATTTATTGTTTTTAGGGATGTGACAATGTCCAAATCTCTCTGTACGATATTTTCACCACATACATCTCACAGTACGATATATTGCAATATTTTGTGGAGGCTCACAAAACTGTGAATATGCAACTTTTTCCTCTAAAAATGCCTCCACAAGACTTAATCCAAAGAATGAAGATTTCAAAGTGCTGAGAGCAGTTATTTCTTCATGTAGTCTGCACTGAAACGGAGCAAAGGATCATGGTCTATGTAGTTCCCTTTGTTTGTTTTTTTAGCCGTTTCTGCATCAGAACTGTTCATTTAAGCAAAGAGACTTGGGATTTGATATATTGTGATGCTCCACGATATTATTGTGAGACCTTTGACGATACGATATCACCATATTTCGGTTATTGTTAAATCCCTAGTAGTTGCTAAGCATGAATCATTCTTAATATTCTATTTGTTCATTATGAATTAAGTCTCTTTTCATGCTTCATTAAGGCTATATTAGACGCAGTTATTTTGTTTCATTTACACATGTTTAACATGCAAATTCTGCATATTTAGGCTGAAACATGGAATCAATTAATGTCATGTAGGACACCAGTGGCAAAAACCGTTGTTGTGTTCTTAGGCCAGGCACTTCGCTCACATTTCCTAGTATGAAAGCATCTTTTAGTGTCCAAAAAAGTGCTGTATAAAACTGGTAATACAAGAAGTGCTGTGTTTTTAAGCTTCATACACCTTCAGTAGAATCATTTGGATAATTTCTGCCTTGGAATTGCCCGTCTCTACTGAACAAAAGGTAGGTAGTTGTTAACTATTATGTGACATCTCAAGGTGGAACAGAGCATTTTGAGCTTTGGAGATATAAACAGACTCGATCAAGTGTGAATGAAACAAAACATAATTTCAGATATGTTTTTGTGGCATTAAAACATTGCTTAAATCTTACAAGAATCCATTTTGCGTAATATAAGACCTTTAACATATACATTTGTCTACAATAAATATAAGAAAATTGACTCTTAATGCACTAAAACATACGCCACATCTCAAAGTTAAATTTAAATTCTTCACTCACCTCTACAACGTTGCATCATCTCTAGTCAAGCGCTTTAGACAAATGAGGCCGCTTTGACAATTCATAAATCCACTTTAATATTTTAAGAGGGTCTTTGGGATGGGAAATTGAGGATAAAAAAGAGAGAAAGAAAGGAGGAGGAGGAGGGCGTAGGTGCTCAGACGGGCCGTGGCGGTGGCTGGAGAGGTGGGGGTCGCGCTCTCCTCACTGCCCAATTTGATCAATCGCCACAGCCCGGCCTCTCCACTCAGAAAATTAGAAATGGGAATCTTAAAATCTGGGGCCGTTTATCATCTCAGGTAAGCAGTTGGAGTTGGTGTGCGTATATGTGTGTGTGTGTGTGTCTGGAAAAAGGCGGTATTTTTCATGTGCGTCGTATAATCTTAGTTTGTAGCACCAAAGGGAATTATGAATGTGGAGATATGGCTTATTGCGCGCATTGTGATTAGAATCTCATAATGCAACGGAAGATATGGCAAGCCTGTGAACAATGATAGCCAACTTCTCATAAGTTCTCATGGATTACGGGTTTGATTATACAAGAAGTCAACCGGCAAATCCGACGGTGCTAACAAGCAAGAATAAGGCGAAAAAATCCTGTCCAACTTTATTTCTATTGCACTTTTTTGCTATTTTCTGAGCTGTTTTGTCAAAATCATACATGGAGTTGTGTTTTGTTTGTTAGTCTGAGTTCTTCTCTCAAATTGAAAACACCCTGTTCCACCTTCTGATAATACAGGAAGTGCTCCACTATGTTTTTTCACTCCATACACCTTCACTGTCATCATTTGAATCATTTCAGCACCATTTTCTGCTGAACTAAAGGTAAAAAGGCAAAAAAGTTTGGCCAAAATTTAAGATATAAACACTTAAATCTATCAGAAAATGACGTAAAAGTAGTGAAATTATCTGTCCATGCAGCAAGATAATTTTTCTTGACGTTATCTTAAAATGAATGACCTATAGACTAGAATGAAGCAGTCTCAGAACTAGTAAGTAGATAATAAATGTGAAAACAAGATGAATAACCTGATATAAGTTTTAGAATCTTGCCCAGATCAGACACTGATCTGCACTGCACAAGGTGGAACAGAGCATTTTGAGAGACGTAGACAGACTAATAAAGGGTTACTTCAAACTTGTGTGAATGATGCAAAACATACCTGTAACATATCTTAAAGAGTACATTTTGCATAATATAGGTCCTTTAAACACAACACAAACTGACTGAGCCTGTCTAAGGTGCAGGGCAGTGCCTTCCAGTTTTGGACCCAACAACAGAAAAAGATTAGTCCGCTCAAAGTTCACTCTCTGATTTTGGGACCATTAACAATCCTCTAACCAGAGTGAATGTGCAGGGGCATAAAACTGAAGCAGGTCAGACAGATCATGAGGAGCGAGGCCATGGAGACATTTAAAAACAAAAAGATTTTAAAATATATTTGATAGTACTGATTGAGAATTCAAAAAGTAAATGGGTTCTGGACTTAAAATGTGAATACGTTTTGAGATGAGATGAAAGGTCATGCCCATTGTACCTCTTTCTTTGATTGGAATTTATAGGCGGATTTCATGACATGTTACACATATATGATGAGCACATGCGCAACTCGGACCCAAAACAAACTGTTTTTATCGCGGTTTGTACGTTCAGGAAGGTGAAATTCGAGCTGCTTGTATTGTACCAAAATGCCATCGTGTTGTGCCGTTGATTGTACGAACAGGCAGGTAAAAGGAAACGGATTGATTTTTTATCGGATTCCTAAAGGAAAAGGCGCATTTAAACAGCACCGCCGCCGTCTGTGGATACGAGCCACAGACTGGTCCGAGGACTTGACTGACAAGGCTCGTGTTTGCAATGATCACTTTATATGAGGTATTTATACACTATATGGCTGTCAGAACAGATCCCTCGGTCTTATGTGCAGCCACCCAGGCCTGGTACAGTTCCGTCTTGTGTCCTCGTGTGGCCTTTGACTTGGTAAAACTCCGACTTTGACGATACACAATTCACTTTCATTTGTTATTTTGTGCATCCTCAAAGGTTGGACATGACCACATTCCACGAAATTGTACAAAGACTTATATGCTCTTAAATTCTCCTTCGTCCACGCGCTTGGCGAATTTATGAGATACATATAAATGTGGGGCCATTCAGTTGCCGGTATTTTTGATATGACTGCTTCCCACTCATAATCAGGAAGCCCGTAAGGGTCGGGTAACTGCGTACCTGTACTTAAGGTTAACTTCCTTAAAGAGCCGTCACGATCTGAAGGGACTTTAAATACGATGACTGATCGCACCTCTCATTATCCGCCATTTTCACGATTGTAAACCCAGGAATGTTTTGGGGCCAATGTGTGCGCGCATACCGGAAGTGCGCATAATGTTTACAAACTTTGAAACCGGTCTATATGGAATGAGTTATAATTAGTTCTGTCAAATTATTATTATTTTTTAAATCAGATTAATCAGATTAGTTTAGAATTTTGATTAATCATGATTAATCACAGTTAATTATTCAAAAAAAGACCAAAATATTTTGACAAAAATGCTGTTTATTGCTGCTTGGCTTGTTGGTACAAGTAGTGTCGTTGCTGGCACTGAATCAAACACGTGTTTGGCTTTAGGATGATATTTTAAACTTGTGCTTCTGTGGAAAGAGTTCATCCCTGCAATATCTGCAAACTACCTTAGTTTTATCTAAAGTCCCGAGAAATTTGCCGCTGAGCACCAGTCACACAGTCTGTCATCTTCACATTCGCATATGGACAGGCCTGATCACTGACCTAATAACCTGCCCCGCCTTTCAGGTCCCCATCCGCCCATTCAATAGAGGAGCATGTGCGTTCAAAATAAACTGTGATTAATCTGCATGAAAAAAACTGTGCAGTTTTTTTTTGTGATTGATCATTAACGCGTTAACTTAGCCCTAGTTATAATATATTTTCAAACACACTTATCTAGAACCAACATTTTTTTCTCTGAATTTATTCATTACTCTAACTTCAATAAATGTATTTTTTTTTTTTTTTTTTTAATAAGAGTAAATAAGTTTATTTGTAAAGTGTGATCAAATGTCTTTAACAGTGGCCAGAAGCATAGATTGGCATCATGGTGACTCGAGTGCCCCCATTAGCTTAAAACATGCAAAATACACATATTTTACTAGCTTACTCCATCTGGAAATGGACACACTGTGATTGCACACGACCTCTAACAGGTTTTTCTGGTGAAAGATGGGTAAATATAAATAAATGTGATACTGAAATGTACCTTCACCTCATAATGTGTCAGAAACCTTTTCCGACACAAGGGTGGGTCACACGCCAACTCCATACAGAAACGCTCCAAATGCCTCTGGAATCAAATCAGATGTATTTACTGTGAGTTATAAGTGCTAACCTCTCTATAAAACCAGATTTTTTAGATTCATAGACAATACTTTGTGACTACTGCCTGTAGCTGCATTTTAACCAGTTTGAACCAGGGCTGAGGATGTGACAAAGACATCACGCAGATCTTTAAAATTAGCTAAACCGACAACCATTAGAAGTCTCTTATTTTAATATTCTTACTCCTCTCTTGTCAGGGAACGCTCATTTCAATTCAGACTCCTAATGGTCTTGATTAGCTGTTCTAATTGGTATACCTGACTGAGCTGTTGGAGTGATGTCGCAGGGAAATTAAAACACACGCCAGAATCCGAGGACTAAGAAGTTGCCTCTTTCGCAAATGAGATGAAGATATTTGACAGTGGTGCAGTTAGGAATGTTATTTAGAGCGGAGATTGCTTCGGTTTTAACTAAGGCCACAGTCAAACCTTTATAATTAGGTTTGACTAGATTCATTGGAGAGCAGTGAGTGTGTTTTCCTAATGGAGGTGTCACATGTGCACTGCTAAACAAGTAGCTGGAAGCGCGCTGCCGATTTGTTAAAAATAAAGTTAGAAATGCAATCCTAACTACTGACATCCCAGTACGCCCCCACTTTTCAAGATGTATTACAAGCTAATGACCAGGGGCGGGTTTAGCCACGCTCGTCCTCGATCTCAAATGGATTTGTGTTTCGCCGTTTTAGATTAATACGTGCTGCCATTGTGACCCTGGGCAAGACACTTCACTCACAATTAGATGCACCGATACAACTTCGGTATCGGATTTTAGTGGAGATACTGACAAAATTGCTGGATTGGATATTGGCTTCCAAATATCAGTTCATCCAATATCCTGGTGTCATACAGACGATTTACTGGTCATAATTGGCCCAGATCGCAGAGTGAATGAACTTCTATTTATACACATTTTAACTGGTCTTATTTTATTTATGTTTAACTTAGGGATGTCAGCGACTAGATTAATGCAATCCATAATGCAATATTGTTTAGATATATATTTAGAGCTTTTTGTTTCTAAAAACGCAATGATTTTTTTTTTACTCACAATTAGAGTTCGCTGACTTTTCGTCTCTTCTACACATCCGTGGGCAGCTCCTCTGGCTGTTTCACTTTCGAACTTCAGAGTGTCGTGTTTCAGTAAACTTACCTCCATGATGGAGAAACAGACGTTTCTGGACTTTTAAACAGTTTATTTAACTTCAACACGCTACAATTTACAAGTCAAGAGTCAAGTGCAGCCTGTGTCAAGCAGAGTTTCAGTACCAGCGAAGTCTAGTTTAAGGTAGCACCTCCAAGCTTAACCCCCGGGTGCAGCAACTGGAACATCCCAGCCAAATGAACCTCAGATTAAAATTAATCATTTGACAGCCCTAGTTTAAAGGAAATAAATGCAGTTTTCAGTCTCTGCATTAGTATCGGTTGATATCTGGTTTCAGCAAATACTTAAAGCATACTACTGGTATCGGAACTGAAAAAGCTGGATCGGTGCATCTCTACTCACGATGCTAGTGTATGAATGTGGTGTGTGAGTGATTGGTGGTGGTCAGAGAGAGGCAGCTGTGGCTTTACTAGTAGAAGCTCCCCAGTTTTGAGCATGAAGAAAAAGATAAATGCACTGAATTACAAAGCATTTTGGAAAGCGCAGTTTAAAACAGATGCATTTTTCTATGTCATAAAGTCCTGCACCTACAGTATATCGTTAAACGGACAACAGAACTACCCAAAGTGGCTCGTTCACACTTTTATTTCATAAAAACTGTTTATTAGTGTGGCGAAAACGGACTAGCAAGCAGTTTGTTGAAAATTGCCAATGATAAAAAGGTCAACAATGTTAATATCCACACAAAATTTTGAGCAAAAGAAATGTTTTATGTTCTGAAAGACAGAATGTGTAAATGTGCGTGTTATTCTCTAAAACTTGTCATTTTGGTCTAGTAAATACAGTTACTAATAATTGAGCTATAGAAAACAGCCAATTATCTATGCATCCTGCCACAGGGTTTAAAGACTTGTTTATGCTAGACACATGCACTAAATGTTTACATAAAAGCTATGTATATAACTACGCTTTGGTACAACACACTGGATTGTGTGTTTTATAAGATATTTTATCTTTTTTTTATTTTACAAAAAATATAAGTGCACATAAAATAAATCTGAAATAATGGGATCAACGTCACATCAAATCCACTCAGTCTTAGCAATAACAAATAATACTGTACAATACTGTAGTAGTGCACTCTGATGCTTAAATACAACAACCACTAATCCTGAAGTTATGATTTAAGACTTTAAAAGCAAGAGAGAACGTCATTACCTCAAGATGACGTGCATCAGTCTTGAAGCTGAAATAAGTGAAATATTATGCAGAATTACTCAAACAAGGGCAAATAAAATCAAACTCTTCTCTACTCATCTTTTTTTCTTAAAGCTGCACTGTGTATCCTTTCTGGAGAGGCTCCGCGACATGTTTGTCTCCATGGAGATGCTAATGCTTTGGTTTAAATTGTCCACAGTATGGCATTAAACGGCTCTGTCTTGCATTTATTCAAATGCAGCTTTTTGTTATTGCTCAAAAATAGCTTAAAAAAACAAATTCTTACAGTGAGTGTCGTCGCCTCTTCATAAAACTTAACTCGTAATTTGGTTTGCAAGCTTCCGTGGAGATTCTTATAACCTTTATAGGCATACTGTGGAACATTCTAGGCACATCTCCATGGAGACGAGAAGATGACGGACCCTCCACCAGGGAAGTTACGCAGCACATCTTTAACTTTAACATGGATAAAAGGTCAAATAGTTGGAAAGGGGTGCACATAGGGCCTCTATGTAACAAGAAAACGAAAATCATCCAACAGAAACGTCTAGATATTGTTGAAGAATTATTACAAATGGAGTCAACACAACTTCACCACACAACTTCAGATAATGGCAGTACTCATACTCTATTCCAGTGCAACGTTTGCTAAGTTAGACGACTGGAGACAATTGTTTTATTTTATTGCAAACTTTGAACAAAAACAGATAATACACAGCATTGCACAGTCTTTGCACACTTTATTAGTTTTGTGGGCACATTCCTTTTAACCTTATTCCGTTCCCACCCACTTTTGCCTCTAAATGCTACTAAACCACACAGTCTTTGTGGTCCTACTTCCAGTTAAGAGGAAATCCCATTCATTTCAATGGAGAACTTGAAAAAAGTTTCAGCGCTAAACTATGATATAAAGTAGGTTGATTTGTGTGGAATTTTTATATGAGCCACAGATTCTTTAAAGCGGCAACTTCGGGAATAAGGTGAATTTACATCCCTCTGGAGGTGTTTTACATATAGGTGTATTGGCAGAATGTTCACCAGTTACAATGGAGACACGGTGCACACAATAAACAATGTCATAAAAGTTTCAAGATGATCTGAAAACTCAAGAAAAAAACTTTCACTTTCACTTCAACACATTTTCAGGAGACTGTGATCAATATGAGCATTCATGGTCCAGTTTAATGGTTTCACTTCAAAAGGTGAGAGTGACTGAAAGGCTCTTGGCTAATGCTACCAACTTGTGACTGTCATGTTATTTGAGGGTGATGTGTTTAACAGCACAAATCATCTCTCCTACTGTAGTTCCAGCTCAGTCAGTTCTTTATGACAAGATTGTGTTAAAACAAAGCTCAGATGAAAGTCTAATAAAGTCCCAGACAGAGCAGTGCTTTCAGTTATCAATACACTACAGAAAACACCAAAGCCAAGACACCAAAGGAGCTAGACGTGTGACAATCGGGCTCATTTACCATATCCTACCAATGCAGTTTACTATACAACCCTGGGTTCTTTGTTAGTCATCACACATTGTTAATTTAAATGAACTTTGATTCATTTCAATAACATTACACAAACATCCATAAACTTACCTGCAGCTCCACATGGTCCAGACAAAAGAGTGGGCGTGCCTTAGGTCGGCCATATTTAAAGCCTCTGGGGGAGGGTGTGGGCCGGACCATGTGGAGGGGAGGATTGGTTTCAGTTTCTTTTTGTTTCACTGTTTTTGTATATTTCATTTAGATATTTCTGTGTTTAGTTTATGTTACACACTTTGAAGTTAAAGGGGACTTAGGCCCTGGTAAAGAAAAGGATTCACTTTCAAAGTTACCTGTATATCTGTGACCTGAAAGGAAGTGGTACTTACTTAGGGGAGGTATAAAAACAAGCAGGTTTGTTAGAAAAGACTTCTGTAGTAAATGGTCATGTTTTTATACAGCGCTTTTCCACCTTCAACGCACTCAAAGCGCTTTACAACAAGGAACCACTCACCCATTCACACCCACATTCATATACCAGTGTATGCAGACAATGGGGGTAAGGTAGGTTAAGTGTCTTGCCAAAGGACACAACGACAGCCAACCTGTGGGTCAGTGAATTTGACCAGTAACCAGTGTTTATGTCGAGACTGGGATTCAAACCACCAACGTTTGGATCAGTGGACAAACACTCTACACACTTTAATATAAGTTACTTGTTTTCTGTTTACTGTTATTGACTTATTTTATGTTAGCACCAGAAGTCGATTTTAATACATTTTGATTCACTGATTGCTTTATTTCGGTCACAAGCACATTCTGACATTATTCCATAGTCATATTTAACATATACAGACTGAAAAGGTGTAGGCCAGGGGTGTCAAACTCATTTTGGTCCGGGGGCCGTATGCAACCTACTTTGATCCCAAAAGAGCCGGATCAGAAAACTCAGTTCTCTCTTCAAGTTATTGTATTTTTCTCCGTGTCTCGTAGTGGTGTTTAAGATTATATTCTTTGAGCAACGCCACTTGTTCCAAACACACTGAGCACAGATTTCCCATTCACCTCTGTCAACAAATAAGAATTAGACTATTTTTCTTGGGAAATCCTGAACTAAGCATCTGCTTTTCTTATTTTTTGGCATTTTGCTGATGAGGGTCACGGTCGACAGTCAAAACGATCGTCCTTTAAGAGTGTTTGGAAAAAGGAAAGTCTTCATTTGTGCTGCTCTGGTGGGAGTCGCAACGTACAGAAACGCCGGAGACGCTGCTATGCTAAACGGTGCCAAAAATTAACAGAAAAATCTGAAAATTTTAAGTATTTTAATAGAAAAATCAGCCGAGGGCCAGATTAAAGGTCTTGGAGGGCCGGATCTGGCCCCCGGGCTGCATGTTTGACACATGTGGTGTAGGCTGAAGCTTGAGCTTATTATGCCTTTACCCTTTATTCCTCATTGCATCATGTTGGCACCGGTTCATAAATACAGTCAACAAAGTAGTAACATATTAGAGCACTACAGCACACACTAAGTCTCATAGTTCATGAATCTGCTCAGAGTTAAACATTTACATTTCTTGTAGAAGTGTTGGATAAACATATCAAGTTGACGAAAAGACAATTCGCCCAGTGGAATTGGAAGAGAGTGGTGCACAATTTGTGTGTGGTCAAAAAGACATTTTTGTTGAAGTCTGCCTCTTACTTCGACCACATTGGACCAGCTTCCCCACAAGACAGCTACATAATTTTACAGCTTTTACCGTTGCAGAGCTACAGGTGTGCACACTTCCTTTTGTCCATCATAGTCTGGTTCGCCTCCCTTGAGCCCTGTCTCTGAGTGGCTCCCATAAGCACCGTGTTAATCTCCAGCGCTCCAACTTTGACTGACAATTGTGATTTGACTTGTAGATGCCACACCAGACATGCAAATGGACAGCCCTGGGCACGCCTGGTCTCTCCGCCATCTTTGATTCGCGCAATTACCACGCGACTGGAGACCCTGCCTGGCATTTGTCTATCAACGCACGGCCGCCACGCTCTCGTCTCGGCTCCTCTAATTAGCGTCTTCGGAGATGGAGCGGACTTGGGAGGTAACCCCAGTGAGTGAGAAAGATGATCAAGCTTTCACAGTAGCCCGCTTCTACAATTAGAGCAGCCAAATATCAGTCAGCGTCGTCTGTCTTGGCACTAAAAGCAAAGGGGAGGGAGGCGGTGGCCGTTCCAGCACTGCAAAAAGTGAAGCTCTCGTTTTAGTTGCAATGACTTGAATTCAGGATTTTCATTTGACTTGACTCACTGCGTTTGATTTAATTCATTGTATGATGTAGGATGCTCAACTTTTCTTGACATTTTCAAGACAGTCCTTTAGTTTTAAGTAGAAAAAACTAGATTTAAAAAGTTAAATTGACTTTCTCATAACGGCAAATCATTATTTAGAGACAGGATTAAAAGTTTTGAAACTAAGAGTGGCCCATTATTTTATTTTATTTTCTGTCTGTTGTAGCCAATAACTGATATAAATGTTTTCAAATCTATAGCAAAGTACCAAAATTGTTGTAAATGTTTTATTTGTTTTTTATTTTTATTTTTTTCATTAGATTTAGACAAACTTTATTGATCCACAAGGGAACTTATTTGGACACAGTAGCTCACACATCACAATATAATATAATAACAAAGAGTAAAAAATATAAATGGTAATAATAAATTCTATTTAAGTAGCCAAAAAGCAAGAGACTGGTGTCAAATAAGGCAGAATTTTATAAATGTATATGTACAAGTCAAAATAAAATAGAAAATTAATAATAATAATAATAATAATAATAATAATAATAATAATAATAATACATCAGTTTTATATAGCGCTTTTCACGGTAACACAAAGACGCTTCACACTGAGTAATAAAATCTAAAAAAAATGTGTATTGTTTGTCTATAGACTGTGTAAAAATAATTGCAAAATCTATCTGAGATGCATATAAATGGCTTATATGTTTTATGTTTTGTTATCTTATTGTGATTATTAGAACAACACTATATTGGGAAATTAGCCTAACTAACCCTATGCTATGTTCAGAACATTCAGTATCGGCCAGTATTGATAATTGTGCCTATTTATTTTACATCTAAACATAATAAAACTTGTAAAACCAGAGGTTCCGCAAAAAATACATTCATTTTTCAAGATACATGGTGTAACTTTTCAAATGTTATTGCTTTGACTGAAATGTTTCACAGTATGGCATTAAACCTTTCCATCCTCATGGAGACACAACCAGGCCATGTTCCAGGTCAGATCTGTGGAGAGGCGACCCCGCTCACTGCCAGAATGCCTGTTTTTCTAGGCATTTTTAAGCTATGAAACCACCTGTAATTGAGTAAATGTGAAGTAGAGGTGTTTAATGTCATACTGCGGAACATTCCAGACACAGCGATGACGTCTCCATAGAAACACGCAGGTAACGGACTCCCAACTGAAATGTTACACAGTGCACATTCAAATTAGGATTTATAGTCAGAATTCTGCTTCTAATTAATTTGAACCATTCACTTTATTTGATTTTATTTTCAGGGTATCCGCAGGTTTGACTCCCCCAAATTTAAGACTTTTTTATCACCTTTTTAAGACCAGTTAAATGAAAATTAAGATCAACATCGCACCAATTATGCGGGCGAAAAACAGCAGATCCAATTCTAATAATGACCATTACTCACTGCTTTAAATAATAAAAAATACTTTAATTATAACATCTCATTCAGAACACATTTATAGTAGTGTGCATTGCTTGTAAAAAGGCCAAAAAAATCATTTCTAACATTCTAACAAGAAAAACTAAGCTTTCCCATTGTCTTGTCTCACATTGCACTGCAGCCCGGTTGAGTTTACAAAAAACAAGCTCATGAAATTTAAGACCTCTGTGAAAAAAATAAGCCTCGGACAACATAATTTAAGACTTTTTAAAGCCTTAATTTAGGAACATGAAATTTAAGACCTTTTTAAGACTTTTAAGACCCCGCGGCTCCCCTGATTTTTGCAGTGAAGCTCTTCTCACCGCACACAGCCTGAAAAATGTTGCGCGTTCTGTTTGCCATGCAGACGGATGCTGGTATTTATTCTCATTTGTTTGGGGCCTAATCAGCTCCGGATTGGGCTCGTTGGGCTTCCCCAGTGTGAAGATGGATTCCCTGGTCCTTCAGCCATTTGCACCCGAGAGATAGCCTGAAGATAAAATATGTATTAGTTTTGTTTTTGCTTTTTTCTTTTTTTTTTGCACCAACCTTGTTTCGCTTCTCGCAATTGTACCACTTTGGATGACAAAAAACCAAGCAAGAAAGAGCAAACCGGGATTGGAGCGCTTCGAAGCATAGTACATATTTGAATTTCACAAAACTACTTATGGACGCATACACATCTCGGAGCCATATTGCAATCCCAGACTCCACCGTACCAACACGTCGCCAACTAAAACCATTTAGTCAACTCCTCTTCCTCTATCCTAATTCTCTCCCTCTCTCCTCTAGTCTGTTTTTTTCTTTTCTTTCTCTCTCCAGCCGCTGACAGGCCTTGGGTTTTCAAGAGAAGAAAGCGAGCATTAATTAAGACAGTGCCAGCTGTAATTTTCTGGGGAAGTAAATTTCTGCACAACTAAAGGTTACGGGGACCTTTTCACTGTCAGAATTTACTACAGCCCGTGAATGTTAATGCAGCTAATGAAGACATGCTCTCAAGCCTGAACTTAAAAACTAGCAGTGGTAGGAAAGAGGGAGAGGGAGAGCGGGTCGGAAAAGAGGGAGGAGAGGGAAGAGGGTGAACGGAGATGGATGGGTGGAACGGAGGCCAGAGCTGGATTAAGCGGAGATGATTTTGCGCTTGTTAGTGAGGTTTGGGGGAAATTACGGAATACTTTTCGAATCGTGTTGGTGCAGTTGCTTCTGGGAGGGCATCCGGGGCACTGCGCAGTCGCTCGGTGGTAACGCTCGAGGACGTATGCAGGTTTTGTGATTTGCGTTGTCCTGCATTATTAGGCTTTCTACAGCCACCTTTCGCCTTAAGTCAAGTAGAAATGGGCAATTCCGGCGCTGAAATTATCCAAATGGTCCAATTATCCAAAGGTATATGGTGGAGATAGAAAATAATATAGGCCCTTTAAAGCAGAAAAAACAGAGGTAGCGTTTGGTGACTACAGTAAATGATGGTACAGATAATTTTATTGTATTTAAGCAAAATTTTCAGATAGAAAACTCATCATTGACTAAGAATAAGCATCTATTATTATTGTTTTTATTTGTGTTTATTGGTTAATTTGTTTGTGTTGATGTCTGTTTGGTTGACTAAGATTATTATATCATAGAGACTATATAAAATCCATCCATCCATCCATCCATCCATCTTCTCCGCTTAATCCGGCTTGGGTCGCGGGGCAGCGTGCTGCCCAATACTCATAGCACCTGACCCCCCATGAACCCCTCTGCAGGTGGTGAGCCCACAGGAGGGTGGACAACATGGTCCTTGATGTTAGTTCATAGGGGTGCGGGCATGTTTTGGGTTGATGGGGAAACCGGAGTACCCGGAGGAAACCAATATAACCTATATAAAAATTATAATTAAAAAACACTTTGACAGTGCGTTAGACTATTTCAAAGCATAAAGAATCCCAATATCTTTTTTCAGTCCAAAAACACCATTTACGATAACACAGGACCTTATATAGAGTTTTAGTTTAGTTTAAATATTTAATGAGACACCAATAATGCACTATACAATGAGGAAAAAAAAAACAAAAAACTATATTTTCAATGGACAAAAGACAAAAATGGCGCCTATATCTGCTGAAGTTGATCTGAACCTTACAAGTTAGATCCATGGAGATGCAAGAACGCTCCCAGTAAGAATAGGAGTTTTTCCTGTAATTGAATAGCTGCAAATGGATGGGTTTAATGCCACGCTGATCAACATTACAGGCAATGCAAACACATCGCCATGGAGACAAGAAGGTGACGTTCCCTCCACCAGAAAAGTTCCATTGCGCAGCTTTAATACTGACCCTAAGTTGTACAGTTCTGTCGTTGGTGTTTCTTTTGCTTTCTATAAAATTTCAAAGACTTCCGTTTGTCATGTCGGTGAAATTATGGCAATGTGAAAAGTTATGAATGAACACTTGTTTATCAAATAACACCAAGAAATTGCACACCAGGGTTCCAGGGATGAAAATGGCGCATATTACGGTATTTCCTAACCAATGTTTATGAGTTGTTTCCTCAGCAGAAACATACTGTACCTTATGAAAACCGACCTCCACCTCGAGAAAGTGCAATGGAACGGCCAATCAAATTGAGGTTCCGAAACATAAACTAGTTCGGTCGGATGGATTTACGTCACAGCAAAAAGTAAAGAGGGAGAATTATCTTTTTGTCATTTTGATATGTTAAGTTGTGTTTGTGTGGAGAAAGCGTCTTCTAAAAACTTTGTAGTGATATTTAGACGTTCTTTCACATCATTTGACAGTGATCTGAACATGTAATCGTCAAACTGCCATAATTGAGTCGCCGACAGCTAACATTACCTAACACACTCTATTTATTAGCAGCAGCTAGAGATTCCTGACATTACATTAAACATTTTCTCTGGCGTCCATACTGTATTTTCCCCGGCTGTTGCAATAGAACGCATTTACATCGGACGTCGGAAGAACTGACTCGGATTTATCGACTACCGACATTCAATAGAATCCAGAGTTCTTCTCTTAGACAGAAAACACTCTGTTCTAACTTGTGATGTTGTGTGGTAATACAGGAAGTGCTCCAGTGTGTTTTAAACTCCATACACCTTCACTAGAATCATCTGGATAATTTCAGCTCTGGAATTGCCCATCTTTTCTCCACTAAAGGTACGTGTGAATGAACCAAAACACAACTCCAGGTATGTTTTCGATGAGGTTACAACATTATAACATGTCTTAAAGCTCATGAGAATCCATTTTTTTGAAACAGCACTTTTCCCATTGCGCCCGATCATTCACAATGGTTCAGTTGTTTACTTCTTCACCGGTTTCAGAATGTATTTATTTTTCCGTACGTTCTCGTTGAGTAGAGTTTGTTGAGTTTGCCTGACTTTGGCGGGCTGACTCCATCACCTTGACCCAGAATGCGGCAGACATTGGTGGATGGCCCGGATGTTGCGGGTGCCTCCGTTTGCCTTGGTTCAGGGCTGGCGTCCATGATGAATGAATGCCTCTAAATGGCTCTGATCTAGATAACAAATCCAGCTACAGCCGAGGCCAGGTGGACGCGCCCAAAACGGCACAAAGGCAATAAAGTATTCGGCAAAACTTTTAGATTCATATGAAAACCGTACTATTGTGCTCCCGTTTGGGCATCGTTCGATTATTCAGAGGTGCATTGTGGTGCATTGTTCTACCTTGGTTCAGTAGAGATGGTAAATTCCTGGGCTGAAATTATCCAAATGATTGTAGAGAAGGTGTGTGGAGTTTTAAAGCACAGCACACATCCTGTATTACCACATGACACAAGGTGGAGCAGAGTGTTTTCTGTGAACTCAGCCTAAATATGCAGGTTTTGTGTGCGAATCATGTATGAATAAAAACAAAACTCTAGATACGTGTTTGATGAGGAAACAATATTTAGAATCAGAAAGGTTTTATTGCCATATGAGTGAACAGGATCACAACATTAGGAAATTGCTGCGGTACTTGGAGAGAAACGTAGGCAAACAGTAAACAGGCAACAAATAAAATAGAATAAAATAAAGTAGAAAAACAATAAACTATAATATAACAAAATTTGTAGCATAATATGGGCTCTTTAACTTCCAAAATACTTCTAAGGGCCAGTGCCATTTCCAGTTTCTACCCCAACTCCTTGAAACTGAGACACAAGGGGTAGGGGTTGAAAGTCGACCCCTATGAATTGGAACACCCCTTCAACAATCAAATACGTCATCAGAAATCCCCACCAGCTCTCGGACAGTAAGTTTACGTAAAAGCTGGTGGGGATTTCTGATGACGTATGTCAGGGTGTCAAACTCATTTTGGTCCGGGGGCCGTATACAACCTACTTTGATCCCAAAGGGGCCGGATTGGAAAACTCCATTCTCTGTTCAAGTTATTGTATTTTTCGCCATGTTGTGTCTCAAAGTGGCGTTTATATTCCTCCTTTATATTTATATTCCTTGAGCACCGCCACTTGTTGCAAACACACCAAGCGTACAGGTTTCCCATTCACCTCTGTGAAAAAGAAGAATTAGTAAATTTTTCTTGGAAAATCCTGCACTCAGCTCCACTTTTCTTATTTTTGACACTTTGCTGATGAGGGCGTCATGGTCACAGTCAAAACGATCGTCCTTTAAGAGCGTTTGGAAAGAGGCGAGTCTTCATTTGTGCTGCTCTGGTGGGAGGCGGCCACACACAGAAGCACTGGAGATGCTGCTATGCTAAGCGGCGTAGAAAATTACCAGAAAAATCTGAAAATTTTACATATTTTAATAGAAAATCAGCCGAGGGCCAGATTAAAGGTCTTGGAGGGCCGGATCTGGCCCCCGGCCACATGTTTGACACCTGTGACGTATGTGATTGTTGAAGGGGTGTTCCAATTCATAGGGGTCGACTTTCAACCCCTACCCCTTGTGGCTCAGGTTCAAGGGGTTGGGGTAGAAACTAGAAATGGCACTGGCCCTTAGAAGTATTTTGGAAGTTAAAGAGCCAGTATTATGCTATTTTTTGATGACCCTGTGCTGTACTTTTTGCACCTGATCATTACCTGCACTGTTATATTCTTATAAACTTACTGTCAGAGCGGAATGACACGCAGACCATTACAAAGAACACAACCTGAGCTTCTCTAAGGGTTAAACCAATGACATCGCTTCCAATTACTTGAGTTAAAATATCCAAAATAACAACTGTGTAGCAGGGATGCTCACAGTTCGTTCACAACTTTATTTCCATGCATCAACCGATTACTCAGGTCACAAATAACGTGACACTGCTCACCGTAGTACTAGTGATTTTTCGTGTGCATTTTGCGAAGAAAATGAGCATTACGCATTCAAACAACGTTAAACTTAAGACAATGCAATGGTTATCACCAATTTTAATCTATAAATAATGGAGAAAATTTGTGAACTTCTTTGGTTTCTTTGGACTTTGGTCTCTTTGGCTGTGGCAGCAGCGATCTTGCCGGTGATTTGCAAAGCATTAGGAGAAATTATAAAGCCCTACCACTTTCCCCTGCCCCTCTGGCATAACGATAACTGGGACACCCCTAAACCTACACGTGAACGCGTAAAACAGAGGGGTAGGGTTAGGCGAAAGGGTGTAATGGGATTCAGCCAAACATGAACTTGCTGCGATTCTGAACGTGTTTCTCGCAGTCATTCGTCATCACAGACTGTATAATGTTATCTGGGAGCCTCGAGTCCACTCACAAACAAACTCATCTGGCTGATAAGAGGAGAAAGAGGTACAATAATGCAACGTGATACCAGGGTGAAGGAGCAGACTGTGGAGTGCGCAGAGGTGGGTGGAGGAGCCAAGGATTGTCCTCAAGTGAGAGTAAGGTTACTTCAAAGAACATCTGGGAAAAGTACTATCGTCAAACGCTTTTCTCTATGTAGATCTTATTGCTTTGTCTGGAATGTTTCACAGTATGGCATTAAACCTTTCACCTTTCTATCTTCATGGAGACCAAACCAGAAGTTACAGGTCAGATCTGTGGAGAGGCGACCCCGCTCACAGTCAGAATTCTTGTTTTTTTTTAGGTATTTTTGAGCTATAAAACCACCTGTAATTGAATAAATGTAACTGGTTTAATGTCATACTGTGGAACATTCCAGGTAGAGCAATAACAAGCAAAAAGTTACACAGTGCACCTTTAAAGAGTAAGTGTCGAGAAGTAACATTTGATTTATAATTTAAAAAGAGATTATTTTTGGAGCTTTCGGCCTTTGCCATTTATACATGTTGCTTTTTGTTGTCATCCATACATGTTTGGGTAATTTAGTGATCTTTCCCATGCCCTATTTGAACACTCCTTATGGTTAACTGTAAATATACAAAGACATGATACAAAAAAAATATACTACAAGTTCACAAGGTGCAAAGGGAGAAGCAGAACATATGAAACATATATAATATTTTATTGCGTAGTTTTCTGCAAATTTGGCATTTTTAAAACAATGTTGATCAAAATATGTTCGCAGTTAAGACCCCATAGAAGTAAAATACCTCCTCTTTAAAGTTAACTGGAAGTCATTGGTAGGATAAAATGTGCACAAACAGCTATTTTCAAATGATAAACCAGGAAATTTGGGAAAAAAACAACATTATATCTGAAGAAACACAAATGTTCAAAGCATTTAATGAGGTCAACGGGAAGCTTTTGTCACTTTTAGACTTACTCGCAGTGGGAAAAGGAACCAAAATCATTACACAATACAGATTTTTACTTCAATACACATTTTATTCAAGCAGCAGTAAAAGGATGCAGCGATAGAAAAGTTACTCAAGTAAATG